>CAXKVI010000002.1:144068405-144298405 GCA_964058755.1 Campiglossa producta | reverse complement strand
ATAAAATAAAAAAACCAAAAGATAAACAGGAAATATGTAAATGAAAAGAAACCATTTAATAAAATTTAATAACACTGACTACTGCTTTATCGACTTTGAAAAATTAAAATTAGTGAGAACTTTGCCTCAGGGACGAATATCAAAAACTACCCTTTTGCGGTTCATTATTTTTTATTCCGTTTCGGCAAAAATGTGAATTACAAAACCTTGCTATCAGCATCACTGTACATACGCACATATCACGTACCTAACCCTTTTAATTATGCTCATTTAAAGAGTTTTACATTCCGTAAAGTTTCAAATATTTTGACGTTAAACGTTGAAATTTCTAGAAATTCCTAATTTTCCATACCTTCTCTTACAGCGAATTCTGCAGCGGTTTTCAAATTTATTTAATTTTGTTAAAATTCTCATTTTTCTCTTGTTCCCCCTTTCCACAGCTATCATGTATATATCGATGAGAACGGTGATGCCGCTGGCAATTATACAGTATTAGCGCGTGGTTATGCGCGGAATAGTAGAAATATGACAGTTCCTGGTCTTGTGCCAGTGGGGACATTTAGTCAAACACATAGTGATAAATTACCTGTAAGTAATAATATGATTACGGTATAAACAACCTATACGAATCTTTTTTTATGAAATCACTTTTTAAGCTTAATTTTTCCACAAAAAAATTTTTTAGTAACTAACTTTTTCAATAATTTCTACTTTAACAAATGCTTTACATACCAAATCAAATAAAATATAAAACACAAAAGAGTTTTTTACAGGTGAGTGCTTAAAACTCTCTCTAGCTTCATTTTTTTAAGTGTATTTTCTGTTAAAAAATCATCGTGCTAAATAAATTTGAAAACAAATTACTGTATTTTAGCTTAAAAAGCAACGAGCAGGATGCGGTGTCATAAAAGCGGAAGACCTTTATAATATTCATCGTTTTGTTGCTTAAGAAAACTCAGGTTTTTTTCAGTGTATTGCAAAAAAACTTAGATATTTGAACTAAAGTTGTTTTATCTGTATTTTAATTGTTTTTGGAAATCTCGCATAAAAATGATTTTACTATAAATATTTCTGTGGATTATTTTAACCCTGCATAGGCCACCTTTTTGTATAATTTTGACTCATAACACATATTTTTAACATTTAATTTTTTTTATTTGTTTATTTGGGGATATTTAACCCATATAGGCCACTTTTTTGCAAATTTCACCATAACACAAAAATTAAACAAAAAATTGCAAGTTTTTCTATGGTATTTAAGGATCATCTTTTACAATTAGGGGCACCTTTGAGCGCTATTTCGAGTAAAACATACTTTGAAAAGTTGTGAAAAATGTAATTTTTCTTTTTTAGCCGTTGGAGGGTTAAAAGCTTTAAATTCAAATTCATTTCTTTTGTAAACACTTTAACACTCAACGTCCTTAATAAATCACGTTTTCAGCCTATTTGAAATAAATTGAAAAATAAACACAACAGTGGCTGTAATGGGGTTAAACTTAAAAAAAAATGTATTATGTTCTGCTCTTACAGAGTGATTTTTAAAATATATATTTTTTCTTTAATTGAGACCAGATTGGTACACTGTAAAAATTAAAAAAAAATGTCATTTAAAAATAAACACAAACGTGGCTGTCCATGGGTTAAATAATCTTACAAAAATAATTCTAGCCAAATTTCGCTTTTTAATCCAAAATCAATGGTAAACATAGATTTCATAATAGATTTTTTTTTTAAATTTTGATCAAATTGATACCAGATTGGAACCTTATAAATATTTTCGAAGACATTTCGTTAAAAAATAATCACAACCTTCCCTGCAAAAATCGAGTGAGGAAAATCAATCCACCCAAACGAATTTTTTTTTAATGCAACATGAGATAGAAATAATAAAATATATCTTTTGCAATCGCACAAACTGCCGTGACCATCATTTGAGGCATCAGTTGACACTCATTGATGAGGTAGTGGATCAAGTTTGACACATGCAAACATTTAGTTTGATGAAGGAAACGAAGAGTACAGCTATATTAGTTATTGAACACAGAAATACGTAAGTGGGAAGGAGATGGAGTCCCTCAAGTTTTTCCCATTGCCCTTAAAATGGTGATGGAGGATCGTGAGGAACGTTAACCTTAACTTTGAACCTCAAAGGATGGATCAAATGATGGTCACTGTGTTTGCAGGGTTAGCGGTCCATGGGTTAAAATAATCTTACAAAAATAATTATTGCCAAATTATTAAAACCGAAATTAAAGGTAAATATAAATTGCATAAGAGATTATTTAAATAATTTTTAATAAAATTGAGAACAGATTGGTACACTGCGAAAATATTTTTAAGAAATTGTGTATATCAAAAAATAAAATACATGGCTGTAAATCCGTTAAATTCCAATTTATAAATAAAAAAAATTTATAAAATTGAGACCACATTTGTACACTGTAAAATGTTTTTTTTTTGGAAAACCTAGCTTGAAACTTTGAAACAGTGCTATACCTTAATTAGTCGCCAAGATATTTGATTAAGGGTTCGAAATATGCCTCTGGGTGTTCCAGAGTTCTTCCGCTTTCATAATTGCTATACCACATCACATCCTTATCGATTTGTTCCTCTTATTGTTTTAATGAATTATAATTTCAATACTAAATTCCATTTCAACACATTAGGATCTCAATTTATATGGTCAAATTCATTGGGTTGGCCCTAATGGACGTCCGGCTGCGGAGCCAAAATGCGGTTTTGCTGGCGAGAAATGCATCAGTGAGTAAATATACCACAGTGAGTGGTCATTCAAATGTACATATGTACATTCCAATTAGCTTCATTTCCGTAATTTTGTCCACAGGTTACACAGGTGAAATCTCGGCGGGTATTGCCGGTGGCGCTTTGCTACTACTTGGCATCATCTCATTAGTTTTATATCGTAATTGGCGTTACGAGCAGGAACTCGATAGTTTGCTATGGAAAATTGATTTTCGTGAAGTGCAAATGCATGAAAGTGAAAAGGAAACGACTAGTCAAAAGCAAACAAGGGTGAGTGGGGGTATAAGGGTGCTGGGAAAACCAGGCAGCGCCTACATACGTTTGAAGTCAATACATTTCCAACTGAATTCTCAAAATTAGATATAAATGATTTTTTTTTTTTTCTAATTCCTTTTAGTCCACACATCCACTCATACGTACGAGTCAGGTGAGCTTAAGCTCAAATCCTGATGCAGATTTTCGTTATACTACAATTTTCACACCCATCGGCCTGTACAAAGGACAATTGTATGCAATTAAAAAGGTACGCAAAAAATGTGTGGATATAACGCGTGAAATGAAAATGGAACTAAAGTTGGTGAGTAAACGAACATTACTAATAAAAAGTTTAATATGCTATTACTCTGGGCTCAAACACTTTTTGAAGTTAACTTCTTACGAGAGTGAATTTGAATGGGAAATAAAACACACCGGATATGAAAACTTTTGTGCGTCTATCTCGAGAACGACTGAAGAGATTTGGATCAAATTTGGCATATTCTAAGACTTTCTACTTGGGTGTTGCCACTTCGGAAGGTTTACAGGGTTGAACGGTTTTTTCTGCCGTGTACCAACGAAGATTTTTTCAGGCAGGGCTGCCACCTTATCCCATTTTATTTATTCCTTCGACCAATATCTCGAGACGGCTGAAGAGATTTTGATCAAATTTCTACTTGGGTGTTGCCACTTCGGGCGATTTACCTCATATTTCGATTTTTTTTTTATAAATTGAGCAAGATATGCCTATAAGGGTATCAAATGAAAGGTATTTTCGACAGTATGCCAACGAAGATATTTTTGGGCAGGGTTGCCACCTAATCCCAATTTATTTATTGCTTTGTATATCAACCAATATTTCGGAAACTGCTGAAATGATTTGATTCAATTTTGCATTAAATAGTTTGCTCCATTCCAAGACTTTTTACTTGGGTGTTGCCACTTCGGAAGGTTTACAGGGTTGCCTCCTATCTAATTTTTTTTATTTTATGGGAATATGGGTATCAAATAAAAGATCTTTTCGGCCGTATGCCAACCAAGATATTTTTAACCCCTGCGGGTTAAGGGTTTAGAATATGCCCGAAGTAGGTATGCCGGCCGTAAGAAGCGACTAAAATCCGCGAAATCGTTCCAAAGACAGTCGGGAAGTACCTCAAGGGAGTATCGGAACGTCCGGCAAAGGACTGTCAACACCCGTACAACCCCTGTCTGGTATGTCACGTAACTTTTTATAAGTGGATCTTCCGACTAGGCAGGGCAAAGTATGGCTACAACAACAACAACAACAACAAGCAGGGTTGCCACCTAAACCCATTTTATTCATTCCTTCGTATGTCGATCAAAATCGCGGGGACGGCTGAAACGATTTGGATCATGTTTGGCATACCGATAGTATGTTTCATTCTAAGATTTTCTACTTGGATGTTGCCACTTCGGGCGGTTTACAGGGTTGCCACCTAAATCAATTTTTTTAAAACATTGAGCAAGACATAATTTAAAATACGCAGGGTGCATCAGATGAAATAAAATTCAATTATTTTAAATTACAGTACGATTTCAGACACAATTCTTTGGCCAAATCCATCTCAAATTATTTAAACCTTTTTGTTTTATTCATGGTTTGGCTTTCCCAAATTTGCTTTGCTGCATGCATTTAATGTGCAAAATTTTTCAATTGTTTTTCTTCTTTTCTTATTCATCATTTCAACTCAATTTTCCCATGGGATTTATGTTATGCCATCAAATGCACTCGTCGTCAATCCAACAACCACATCCGCACCCACACCACACGCTTAACCAACTCTTGTACCGTTACCAAGTTACGCGATACACGTCATGACAATATTTGCGCTTTCATTGGTGCTTGCACAGATCCACCGAATATTTGCATCATTACGGAGTATTGTACAAGAGGCAGCTTGAAGGTGAGTACTTATGGTAAATCACCGTTACTTTTATATATTTTTTGGGTTTTATGTCATCAATTGTCAACTTTTGGGAGAAGAAAAGAAGTTGTGTACGTAATGCAGGTATAAACAGACGTTACGCTTCTTTAGGAGGACGAGGGAAAAAGTCTCAAAAGAGGATTAACAAATAAAGCCGAGACAGTTAAGAGCAAAAATAGATTGTGGTTATGTCAAAAATGGTCTCGTTTGTATCTGAACTGAAATTTGAGCTGGCATCGAGTAGTAATAATAAGGGCAGTTAGATAAACAAAATACTTTCGCTCTTTCAAGAGACCGTTTTTATTATTATTTCGCATTACTACAACCTTTGACCTTAATATTTGAACTGCTTTAATGCAAACTTCAATTTTCTTTTCTCCCACCCTTTGCGCTAACTAAAAAAGGACATACTGGAGAATGAGGATGTCAAACTGGACAATATGTTTATTGCTTCAATGGTTGCCGACATCATACGAGTAAGTTCAATAGTTCAAATATTAACCCTAACCACAGATTACCGCTGTGACGGCAAGTGCGCTGCGAGCTGGTTCATGTTACAATTTTTACGAACTCTTCTCATTTTTCTATCTCGCCACAGGGTGTCATCTACTTACATGAGTCGCCCATTCGATTTCATGGCTCGCTATGCACTTCCAATTGTCTGATCGATTCTCGCTGGGTGGTTAAATTAACCGATTTCGGGCTGTTTGCTTTCAAGAAGGGCATGGAGGATAATTCAACGGAAAAGCCAAACATGACAGCTAAGTGCACAAGTATGTTTGGATAGGATATTTATTAGATCAGCACCCAGTTTCTGTAACTTTTTAACGAAATTCGTTATTGTCGTTAACATCGATTTTGACAAATTTTAAAAAATTTAAAAAAATTAAACAAATTAAAAAAAGAAAAGTAAAATAAAATAAAACAAAATTTAAAAAAAAGTTAAGCCAAAAATATAAAAATTATTATAAAAAAGTAAAGTAAAATAATATAAAAAAAATTATAAAAAAAATGCAAGAAAAAAATAAAAATTAAAAATAATAATAAAAATTAAAATAAAAAAATAAAACAAAATGAAACAAAATCATAAGAAAATACAAAAAATAAAAAGATAAAGCAAAACAAAATTATATAAAAAAAGAATATATCGACGTGCCATACGAAAACTAACACTTTTCAAATTTTCTTACGAAAACTAACACTTTTTAAATTCTGTAAGAAGACTAACACTTTTTTTTGTGTCTGACGAAAACTAACACTTTTGGCTAGTACATTTTCTTCAGAGAAAACATGAAAGTGCTACTTTTCGTCAGACACAAAATTTTAGTGTTAGTTTTCGTATGGCACGTCGATATAAAAAATAAACAAAACAAAATAAAACAAACCAAATATTAGAAAGAATATAAAAGCAAGATTGCATGCAGGGCACATGGCTCAAAGCGTTAAGACAACGCAATGCCAATGCAGGCTGGTAGGTTCGATGCCATCCAGACCGGATAAAACACTACGTCTAAATGCTTGCTCGCATGGAAACTAGTCAGTGAATTACCATTCCGCTGTATAAAATTTTGCATTAATTTCTTTCTAATACCTATATTTAAAATAAAACATTTATATAAAAAATTAAAAATAAACACAAAATACATATTAAAAAAAAATTTAATTAGAAAAAAACAAAAAAAAATATAAACAAAATAAAACAAATTTATATAAAAAAATAAAAAATAAATAAAATAAAAATTAAATAAAAAAAAAACAAAATAGAAAAAAATATATGAAACAAACCAATATAAAATATAAAAAAAATAAAATATAAAACACAATTTAATAAAACAAAACAAAATTAAATAAAATAAAATGAAAAAAAAAATAGGACTTAAAAGTAAAATTGTTACTTTTCATTATAAGAATTAAATAAAACTAGAAAAATTTTGTGAAACAGGATAAAATGTTATAAAATAAAGTAAAATGAAATAAAATAAAAGAAAATATATTTGAATACAAAAAAATATAAATAATCTTTTATTCCTTTTTCTTAAAAAAATATAACAAAATACAAAAACATAAACTAAAATAAATTAATATAAAATAAAACAAAGCTAAATATTTAGTTCATTTTCAGTTTTATATATGGCACTTTCATTACCTAACCTCACACTTTATCTCTCACTCACCCGCAGAGTTACTTTATCGTTCACCCGAACTGCTGCGACAGGGTCCCGCCACACTCGTTCCGGGCACACAAAAAGGTGATTCCTATTCTTTTGGCATCGTACTCTACGAAATACATGTACGTCATGGACCATTCGGTGAAACCGGTCTCACACCTATGCAATGTCTACAAAAGGTGCTCCAACCACAAGATCATCTCTATCCCTATCGACCCTCGCTGCAACCGCTCGAAACCTCATTCGATTGTGTGCGTGAAATTTTACGGGAATGTTGGTCCGAACGCCCAGAGGAACGTCCTGACTTCAAGACAATACGTACCAAATTACGTCCATTACGCAAAGGTATGAAACCGAATATATTCGACAATATGATGGCTATGATGGAAAAGTATGCAAATAATTTGGAAGCACTAGTCGATGAGCGTACCGATCAATTGCAAGAGGAAAAGAAGAAGACTGATGCATTATTGTTGGAAATGCTACCACGTCCGGTAGCGGAGCAGCTGAAGAAGGGGAATAAAGTGGATCCGGAAAATTATGAGCAAGTTTCGATATATTTTAGTGATATTGTGGGTTTTACAGCGATGTCGGCGGAGAGTACACCATTGCAGGTGGTGGACTTTTTGAATGATTTGTACACCTGTTTCGATTCAATAATTGGACATTACGATGTGTATAAGGTGGAGACCATCGGAGATGCATATATGGTGGTAAGTAATGGGATGGGGGGAGTGGAAAGGGAGCTTAAGGGGAACTTCAGATAATAACACAGATGGTCAGAGCGGGTTGCATGGAAGTATGGGCTATGAAAAGGGCTAGACCACAATGAACAGCTTGTAAGGGGCTTTAGAGCTCTGGAATATCTCTCCTACTAGGTCTAATAATATCGTCCCGCACTTAGAAACAAGTGCCGGTTGATTACTGCTTCGATTTCTAAGATTCTGATTGCCTCCGTCAGAACTTTCGGGTCGTTGTCCAAATGTAAGCCCTAAGTTTCTAGAGGCATGGATGCTCCATTTCATGCCCATGTAGTTAGATTACGCCCTCGACCCCCTGGACCTTTCTCAGTACTTTTCACTCAACATTCGCCTATCCCTTTAATTTCCTTCATTAGCACTTTTGGGTAGACACTTTCCTATCCCTTAGATGTTCTATTCCATTTCCTTCTGGAATTTTACTTTCTCCCGTTTACATTTATCCTCGTCCTAGCTAGATCTTCGGAACTCTTTTGCATATTTGTATCAATCTATCTCTTTCCACTTCCACTTTCGCTAATTTCTATTTTCGTCCTCCTTTCCAGGTCTCCGGTCTACCAATCCGCAATGGTGATTTGCACGCCGCCGAAATCGCCTCAATGTCCCTCCACTTGCTCAGCGCTGTATCCGAATTCAAGATACGTCACCGACCCAGTAATAAACTCCTACTACGCATCGGCATACACACAGGCCCGGTATGCGCTGGTGTGGTGGGTTTAAAAATGCCACGTTACTGCCTATTCGGTGATACTGTCAACACCGCTTCTCGTATGGAATCGAGTGGTGTGCCGCTCAAAATTCACTGTAGTCAGCAATGTCGTGAGCTGCTCGAAAAGTTAGGAGGCTATCATTATCAGGAACGTGGCATGGTCTCAATGAAAGGTAAGGGGGATCAGCGCACATATTGGTTACTGGGCGAGGATGAGGATGCGCGCAATCGTCGTAACTATGAACGTTCACAGAGACGCGGCTCACGTGCGCTCAACAAATTCATACAGGGCACAATCAAACAAAGTGGTCAGCAGTACAATGCCTCCGCAATGGTGGACTATGGCATACGTTCGTCGTTAAAAAATAAAAGTATGCCACGTAACTCATTGACGCGCTCTTCCAGTCTCGAATCGCCAAAGAAGCTACGTTTTGCCACTGGCAGCCTGTTGGAGCATCATCGTTATCACAGGTGGGTCGCGGGTTTAGCCGTCTTGAAATGTATCTGAAAAATCCTTTTTTATTTTCTTTGCAGCGATGAGGCGCTCTTGGAGGTCATCACTGATTCTTACACGGGTGTGCGCCGCTCTTCCGGCACTTCGACGCATTCACGTTACGAGGAGTCCACACTTTCCTGCGGCAGCAATGACGAACTGTCTAGTTGGCAGCGCCAACGAAGACCCTCGTCTTATCCCACAGCCAATACACCACTGCTGCTCAATCATGTGGAGATTTGAGCGGGCTTAGGGGGATGAGTTGAGGTTACGGCGCTTAGAACTTAAAACATAAATCAAATACAGGAATTTAGTAGACTATTTGAAAAAATTAGTGTACTCAATTAGAGGTTAAGTAATTTATAATTTTTAGTGGGAACATTTTTTTAATATGTATTTATAGCTACTATACGTACTGTGTTCAGCTTAAAAGAAATGACGATATCCACTCTTGGGGAAAGCAAGCTAACCCGCTCAGTACCCCGAACGGATAGTTCTTCGGAGCTCTGGTCCCCTTTTTTACTACATATTCTGGACTTTCCGGGCTCTATTCTTTCCCAGCCAGCGTCCCTTCTATTCCGACATTGTTTTATGGATAATTTCAAGACAGCTTGGGGATTTTTTCGTGTCATTTCGGAATTGTGTTCAGGCTAATTTTCGGGGACATTTTCTAGAATAATGTCGGAGTTTGTTTGGGATAGTTTCAGGACATTTTCAAACTAGATTCGTGACTATTTTGGGACTTCGGGAGATTATCGAGAAATATCCAACTATTTTTGAAATATTGAAACTGTCATTTCTGCTTTGCAAATATTAATAAAAAAATAGAAAAAATAAATTAAATTTTACGTATATGATGAAATATTAAAACTTATTTTATTTTAGTTAATTATATTTAAACAAATTAGGAATAGTAATTAGCATTAAATATGTATCTCAATAACAAATAATTATGTTTTAATGTTAATCGTTGATGAATGTCAAGTTCTAGTCGTTAATTAAGTATAAACAATGATTGTAATGTTTATGTGATGTTAAGAAAATTATATAGACAGTTAAATTAATAAATAACGCAATTAAAATAAAACAAGTTTAGCTCGTTTAAAGTTATAAGATAATTAAAATGAATTTTTTAAATAAAATAAAAATCGGATTCAAGCCAGAAATTAACCTTTGTCGGTCCCCAGCACATTGAGGGTTGTACGGCTTTATCGACTGCGAGTGGGTAATGACATTCAGGCAACGCACGCACCCAGTAGGAAATGCAAAACGCCTCATAAAATAATAACTTTTTTTTAATTTTGACATTTATAAAAAAATTATACAGAAATGATTAAAACGAATTTAAAAATAAAACAAAAATCGGATTCACGCCCAGAGTCAAACCCTTGTCGGTCCCAGCATATTTTGACATGCACTGCTGTATCGTCTTCGAATCGGTAATGGCATTCATATTAAAAATTGTGTTTTTAACTCTAAAATAAAAAAAAATAAAATTGTATCATGCCCAAATTCCAATACTTGCCACTATGATTAATATTTTTAATAAAAACTCAAGCATTTATATCTCATTATATATAACTTCAAGTTTCTGTTAAGAAACTTATAAGGACAAACAAATAACGCAATTAAAAAACGGATTAAAACTAATTTAAAAAAATAAAAGAAAAATCCACATTTACGCTTGAATCGCACCTTTGTCGGTCCTCAGCAGTTTTTAATATGTACTGCTTTATCGGTGCGGAGTCGGTAATGACATTCGGGCAACGCACGCACCCTGTAAGAAATTTAAATGCCCTAATATAATAAATTTAAATAAAATATGGGGTTTGAAAATTTGGTAAGACATAAAAAGATTAAAAAAATACTTACCGCTTTCATTCATACTTTTAATAAAATCCCAAGTGATTATATCTCGTTATATATTTCATTTTTCAAACTTCAATTTTATGCACTTACTTATTTGTGTGTAAACATTTGTTGGTTTCATTAAAATGGGCGTTTGATTTTTTAATATTTTCATTAATTTTTTTATGAAATCGAAGGCGCACATGAATGGTGGAAAATACAATTAAAATAGTATGCAGGTAACGCATAAGCAGGTTTTTTCACATTACAGCGTGTGATATAGAATTTTGTTACGACTACTTATTTAATTATCTTTGTATGCATTTTCATTTATTAATTTGTTTTTTTTCTTTTCTTTCCAGTAACAGATTTATACGATTTTCCATATATGTTTTAAAATTGTTTACGCCTTTTATTAAATTTGTTTTTCATAGTTTTTGTTTCGTGTAAATTTACTTTCAGGTAACCATATCATTTTTAACGATATGTATATTATACATATGTATGTATTACTCATTTTTAATCGTACCATTGCTACACACACTCAACTTTTACCTTTTTCTTATTGCTTGAATTTATGCAAATCATATTTTTTAAACTATATAATTTTTAGATGACGTTTTACAGTTTTAAAGCTTTGGGTGCATAAGTTTGATTACATTTTGGTAAAAGTTGGTTGTTTCGAATAATTTAACTTTACCTATTTACTGAAAAAGTATTTAAACTATAATATTTATATAGCATAATTGAAATTTAGGTAACATATATATAGTTAATTAATTGTGCATTATTTGCTTGGAAAACTTTGAAGCTTGACTGCTAGTCATATAATTTTAGCTTTTTCTATTTTTAACTTGAAACCAAATGCAATACATTTTTACTGCGCTTTACTTTAACAATTGCTACTAAATTTAACATTTGTAAAAATATGCGAAATTTTGTTTTGCTTTTAAAAATTTATTTTCAATATAAAAACTATGTTCTGCATATATTTTTATAACAATTTGTCTACACACCTTTCACTACAATAGCAAAACTACAACTTTAAATATGTGTATATTAACACTTCCGCTTTTGCTTTTAACAAATTTCATACAAAAGCTTAACATTTTAGACTATTATACCCAGTTTTTTTTTAATATAATTTTTCATATACATAATTCTACAATAAAAAATTTAATGCAATCGTGGTGATTTTGAAAACATTACAATTTAAATACATATATTTTTTGTGCAACTTAAAATTTTTTTTGTTTTCAGGCAACATTTTGAAAGCTAAGCCGAAATAAGTTTAATTCGATTTTGATTTTATCACTTCCTTATTAAACCTTTTTTCAAGATATACTTTTATCATTTTGTGCTGCTGTATTTCAATAATTTTCCTTTACTCGATTTTGGGTAAACTAGCTTTCCTTCGCAAAAGCCATATTTTTCTTCGCATTCTATTGACGATTCGTGTTAAACAAGAAATTTTCGCTTGCGTTTCGCATAGAATCATTAGGGCATAGTAATAGCTGAAATAAAGCAGATACCTAAGGAATAATCTCACACCTTTTTCGGGATAGTTCGGGACATTTTCAAAGTAGTTTCGTGACTATTTTGGTACTTCGGGAGATAATAGTGCAAAAACAGTTTGAAAATTATAAAGACAATTGCATAAATAAAATCATTAAACTAAAATAAAAATCGGATTCACGCAAAAATCGCATCTTTATCAATCCCCAGCAGGTTTTGTCATGCACTGCTTTATCGACTTCGAGTCGGTATTGACATTGAGGCAACGCACGCACCCAGTAGGGAATTTTTAACGCCATAAACTAAAATTGAATTGAAAATTTCGTTACACATAAAAAATAAAATAAAGTTAGCGCCGGCTTTTTGAGACCCCTACTTTAATTCGACTATGACTATGCCCCATTATTTTTCCTAAAATTACATGTTTTAACAATCTATATATATAAAAATAACAAGGGGACCTTTTCTTAGAGTTTATAGTGCCATTAACTGCTTATACTAGTATCATTTATAATTATCTCAGTTACATATATGGCATAACAAAGTATATAAAAAATTGCAACAGTTTTTACTTAAAAGCTAAAATACATTTAACAGATTATATTGTATATATAATGAGAATCCTTAATATATTCTATTTATCCACTACATTCGAAATTATTTTATATATATGTAGGTATTTTTACAGCTTTGGGAATAATAATTTAAGCTTAAATCGCATTTAGAGTGCCTTCCGTGGCTACTTCGCGGGTGACGACCTTTAACCCTAGGTCGAACACAATCGAGCTGAGTGGGCAGCCTTTGTCGATTTGGCGATATTTCCGATAAACGGGTTTCGGGCTATATAGGTACTTAATTAGTAAAAATATTGCAAAATGTAAAGCTATTAGCTGTGTAAAAAATGGAGTTATAGCCAAGGGAAGGTGTACGAGGTCACCAGGATTAACTCGATGTTCTGCCCCTAAACGCTACCAAATGTTGGATGAGGGGCACAGATAGAAGATGTCGAAGATGCGACTATAATCTCGTAACGCCACCATACGTCCTGAATCACTGTTGGCGCCACTCTTCAACCATTCAACGGCGTAACAAAAATATCCAGAATAGGCTGGTGCTTGCGATAAGATGTCCCGATAACGTGCGCGTAAATCGCACAGAAGAGGGTACCTACGGTATAGCGGCCAACCTAAGACCCGGCATAGTAATAACCGATGATGTCAGCCGGCGCATCACCCTGATTGATGTAGCTATCCCATTCGAACACCGCTTGGAAGCCTTCAATGAGGCACGGCAGCAAAAGCTACCAAATATGCACGGACCAGCTGACGCTATCGAACGGACAATGAGTTTTCTCGGAGTAGGTATCTCGATAATACCTGAGACTAATGAGAAAACTCATGATAAGTGACACCGTTCAATGGTCCTGAGACATCTACGGCGTTAACGGAAAGGACCGCGGCTCGGCGCGAACGCGCTGGCGTCGAACTAGGCTCCCTCCGATGCACTCACGAACCAAAGTTCGGTGAGACGGCTGTATGATAGGCGATTATGCGAGACCACTTTGCGGGGGTACTTCGCTCTCTGGTTCTTAAAAAGAGCTTATTAGCATGTCGGATAAGGTGTAGTGTTCGATGTGCCTATCAGCACACAATGGGCACAACTTTCGGATATGACTTTGGAGTCAGGCTCACCTGTCAATCCCGCGTTTTGGGAAATGGAGCAATGGTGGTCAACATTTTCTTTCAAATATTTGTTTGAAATAAAGTTTTTGACATAGAGTGTTGTTAAAGAAAAAATCCGAAATAGGGAGTATTAAAAAAATATTTTGAAATTTAAATATTTTCCACTCAGCCGTCGATATGTAATTGCTTCCAGTTTTTGGGAGTTTCATGCTATACGATAAGCTAAGCACACAAAGGGATTCTTACTAGGTATGTAGTTAACAATGATCCAAGTGTGAGTTCTTTGTGAAACCAACGGCAAACAAAGGTAAATGACTTTCATAGTCCTTCGGGGGGTCCCAAAGCTTGTTATGTAAGCCATGTTAATTAACTACTTCATCATCATTGTCCTTAACTCCTATTGAAGCATAGGGCCTCAACTAATTAACAACTTACTACACAATAAAAGGTGACTAGCTTAATAATGCGCTAATATATCACACCAACTTGTAGTTTGTTTTTGATTGAACCAGGAAATTGAAAGTTGCGATGCGCCATCATTAGGCTTTGAAGTTATTTCACCTATGCTGTTGCCTTTTCACCATAGTCGCTGCCCTGTAGAGAAAAAATATACATAAGAGCGCTTCCATCAAAACATGATTTTTCTAGCTCACTTACCTCCTCACGCTGTGTCGCGGGCTCACGGGCGGTGTATGCACCGGCGAAGGTGGCGCCGAACTACCCGATGAGGTGCGCGACGACAGCGACAATGTCGAATTACGCGGCGCCGAGCAACCCAAGTAAATAGCCGAACCCTTATCGAGTTCACGCAGATCCAAGCGCGAGCCGTGTATCGACGATGGCACAGAACCAGGTATTTTACCTGTGTACGCATGTAGACCTGCTGGACTACTATAGGGACGCACCGTTAGACCGCTTACAGTGCTGGCGCTACGTTGCAGCTGCGTTTGTCCATCGCTACTTCTACCACCACCGCTACCTCTACCACCACTACGTCCGTCTACACTACAACCCTTTTCAATGTCACTTTGCTGCGCCGCCACTGTAGCAGAGACGGCTGAGCGCGCTTTTGCGGTACCACTTACTAAACGACTACCTGCGCTACTGACGCGTGGGTTGCGCATGCGCGCCGTTGGTGGTGATTTCTGTAACGCCTCACGCTCGCGTTTCGCATCGTGTATAGCGGCGGCATATTCGGCTGCCTCCTTGGAACTGCTTGCAGTCGCTATGAGCGGTGAGAGAGCTACGGTGGTTGTGCAAATGGTGGAGGTGGTGGTGGTAGTCGTGGTGCTGGTGGTGTTTGCGTTAATCGTGTTGTTGGCACTATTGCCATTGTTGGTGGTCGCGTTTGTGGTTGTGTTGTTGATTTGTGCTGTTGTTGTTATTGTTGTTGCCGCTGTTGTGGATGGTGGTGGTGGGTTGTGTATTTCTTCATCTTCGGGTATTTTTTCGCCACCCAGCGAACGTCTTGAAGCCTGTGCGTGACTAGGCGATGTCGGACACGATTGTGCAAAATTTGTTGCAATCACATTGGCCACACCAACCGCGCCTGACATTGACGGTGACGCTGACCCACTCGACGACGAAGCGGGCTGACCACGTAAACGTGAACGCGTCGAGGCGGATGAGGGTCGTCGTCGAAAAATACCCTTCGCTGGATCCATATTGCAGACACCTGTGGAAAATTAAAAATTTAAATTGTGTAAGTGGAAAAGTGAGAAGGCTGAAAAAAGAAAATACTGTACATTAGATAAGTCTTTATGAAGAAGGCGCTTCCTTTTCTTGATAAGGAGACATTACATGGGTGCCTTGACAAGGTCTTTGTCCTAAGTCAGACTATAATGGGTTCTCAAGAGGTCGCATCACGCGCTCACCCTAGGGAGAGTTTAAACGGCGTTTGTTGTTGTTGTTAACAGTAAAAACACTCCTCGAAGGTTTTGGGGAGTGATGCCGAAATTGACAGTACTTGGCCGGATATGAACCCGGTACGCTGCGATGCTCCCTTGCGGTACTGCCCCACTGTCGTGGTAGCGATTTGGTATGACCAGTGGAACGTTCTAGTCATGTCATCCCTCCATCCGTAAGGAAGGAGAAGATGAGAGGCATCATATCCGTAGATCAACCATCGAGTTGGCACGTCATTAGCTATGTGCATATTAGTCGCCTCTTACGACCGGTACATTACCTCGGGCATATTCTAAACTCCTAATCCGCAGGTGTTTAGTGAAGCAAGGCAGCGCTGCTTGGAAGTCACCTTCCTGGGTAAGCTAGCGGAAACCGCGAAGATGACCAAGTCTTCAAAACGGCTCGAAGAGGCGGAGTTACAGCGTATTTTCGTGGTATTTTAATGGGTTGTTGTTGTTATTGCTGTAGCCATACTTTGCCCTGCCTAATAGGAAGATCCACTTATAGAAAGTTACGTGACATACCAGACAGGGGTTGTACGGGTGTTGACAGTCCTTTGCCGGATGAATCCGGTACGTTCCCGTACTCCCTTGCGGTACTGCCCGACGGTCTTGGGAACGATTTCGTGGATTTTAGTAGCCTCTTACGACCGGCATACCTATCTCGGGCATATTCAAAACCCCTAACCCGCAGGGGTTAAATGGGTCTCTGACACTGGCCGCAGCCACTTCAACCTAACCTAACCTTGATTATCAGTGCCTTTAAGGCGGACGCAGAAAAAGTTCTTCACTAGAAGCAAGTTGAGTTTCGAAGGGTACTAAGTACATCTTCAGCGCCAACTTTATTAATCACATCTAACGGAAAGATAGTATGGTTAGGTAAGAGTTCACCAATTACAATATTCAGAGTTGGGCCAGAATGAATCGCGTCTTCCTGAGAAATATGCTTTTCAAGTTTTTCGGATGATTTAGGCCTGACAGACAAGTCCCCCGACTCAGATTTGATGCTCTTTAGAGCTGAGTAACCTCTTTATAGTGCTTACGTAGATGTTCAACTTATCTGCCGAGGTGGTGGATCGGCCTCAAGCAGTTGTCTGTTGGGATACCTGCAAAGTATCCTTTCACCCCAAAAGTACTACCAGCAATCGACTAAAAGGCTCTTCGATGTAAATAATCTGTACCTTTATTATTTCGTGGGATTGAACATCGAAGGTACACAAGTCTTGTCAAACGTCATACCTCGGATTTTAGGTGGGCTGACAGTCAGTACTGTAGTGCAATCGACGTGACGGATGTTTAAAGTTTGAGGGATCTGTTTGTTTCACGACGTAAATAGTGTTAGGAGTTTAGAATATGAAAGAGGATAGGCATGCTTGTCGTAAGAGCCGACTAAAATCCACTTCGACGCCGGCTAAGGGGTCAACGAAATCGTACCCAAGGCTGTCGGGCTAGTGCCACAAGAGCACGTACCGGATTCATATCCGACAAAGTACTGTCAACATCAGTAAACCCTTTTTAGGGCTGTCACGTCCGTTGTAATGAGTGGATGCGACGGACAGGTAGTGTGAATAATAGTGTAAACGTGAATTTAGTCGGTGATAGTGCTAGAATTCGTCAGGGAAATAACCTTTAATCTGGCGTTCCTTGGCGTCGGAAACTCAGGACACTCCTTCAGGTTGAAGGAAAAGCATCGATATGTGGAAATTAAACAAGATAGGAGATAGGCCACAAACTTGTGACACCCCTATTCAATATTGGTGCTTACGGTAACTCTATAACATATGTTCAAAGATGCGATCCTGTATCATAGAAAGTGTTATCATCATTTTGGGATTGTTAGTGCAATTTGTATATTTATTCAACAATCATCGGCCAGGGGTTATTATAGAATCAGCTTTAAGGCTAACATCGTTGTTTTTATATATCAAAGTCATTTCACCCGTGGTTCCTTCACTCGAAGCCTTTCCTAAATTTTCTACAGCCTTCGTTGGAGATACGATGGCAACATTAGCCGCTTCCATTGGATGGAAATACAAAACGTTCTCCATCAGCTGCTGACCCGTTTGATTATCTTTAAAACGTATATCTACCGACTCATCATCACTATCAGCATCATCGTCATTAGTTTGATTAGCTGTTAGTGCCTGTTTCAAGTGCATATTGCGCAGCCTTTTCTCATCTTCATCTTCATCATCATCTTGAGCTTCATCATCATAACCGCCTTTCTTCAAGCCACTATGGTCAACAGTGAGTGTATGCCATTTCTCAGCAGCGAAAGAAATCAAGTATGCCACTGAACTACTTGCCGCTTTAGCGCCTACTTCACTACTACAACTTGCTGGTTCCTCACCACTGGCTACATTTTCTTCTAAATTTTTTGATCCCCCAATTAAAGGTAATACCATCATCGCACCTGTTGGACACTTTTCGCCACGCGAACAATTTCCTTCGCATATATCCTTATTCTGCAATAGTTCGTGATAGTTATCCAATGCCGCTGAACACTTGGAACGATCTAACTGCTCTAACGCTGTCGAAGGGAAACGTTCACGCAAACGTTTACGCTCTTCTGCCAAACGGAATGATTCAAATTCTTGGAGCTGGGTCTGGAAACCAATATTCGGATTGGCTACTGCGCGTCCAGCGCGCACCACTTTCAACGCCTCCTTCCAATTCAAATTCGTAGCTGTCATTATGTAGGCCACGGCTACGGTGACAGAGCGCGACATGCCCGCGAGGCAATGTATGAGCACATTGCCTTCACGTAAGCGGGCGGCATGTATGAAATCATTACAAACAGAGAAATATTGTGAGAGATTTTGGTCGGGCGTATCGGCAGCCATTACGCATAGATAGTGCTTGTCCTGGAAATGGAAGTAAGTTTGTTTTAATGATATATCCAAACATGATAATTCAGCAACTTACCGGCAGCAGACGCCTTGGGCTATCATGTATAGCGATTATATGTGTAATTTGATATTTGTCCAGCTGCTGTTGATCTTTCGAATCGCGATAGTTGCCAACGTATAGCCCGGGCAGCACCTGCAAAAACGAATAAAATAAATGATTTTCTTGCTGTAAAGCCGATATGTGGAAAATGGAACTAGCTTCCAATATTCATCAGCCAATTCATGTTGCTCATGGGCGCCAAAACAACTTCCTTCCTTTTCCTTTATCAGAACGTGCAAAGTTCCATGGAGGAAAATAATTATTGGCTTAGCTTCCTTCACTTTATCATTTTTATTACAATTTTTTTTTATTTTTGACAAATCTTTTTGCGTTGCTATGACAGCTGCAGTTTGTTTATAGGGAAACAGCTGTTTCAGACAGTGTTGCATACAAGTTTGTTTTTGAAGCTACCAGATCCGCGGAAACTTTTGGTTTTTTTAATAAGCTTTTATTTAATTTATAAACATTATACTACATTTATACCGCACCAAATTTGGCGAAAAATTGTAAATTTGGCGCTTTTTCCAATCAAATCTAATTTTCCAAATTTGGAATTCCATCACATTTGGCCTCATTTGCCGAAGAATACAATTCACATTTCCTCTAAATAGCAACCCTGCCTGTGTTCCAAATGTAGAATTGCCCAGCAAGAACCTTAATGGGTAATTGACGTGTGATAAGAGCTTTGTTTCTTTTCTGCTAATTATGAATCATCATCATTTATTGGCGCTTAACCGCCTAAGCGATTTTGGCCGTCGCCTATCAAAGCACGCCAGTCATTCCTTTTTAGCGATAACTGACGCCAATTGGAAACCCCAAGGGAGTTCAAGTCATCCTCCACCTGTTGTTTCCATCTCAGTCGAGGCCTCCCCCTTCCTCTGCTGCCGAATTCGGGTGACGATTGGAAAACCTTCTGGGCTGGAGCTTCTTTGTCCATTCGCATGACGTGACCCAGCCAGCGGAGCCTTTGGGCTTTAATTCGCTGGACTATGGTCAGATCTGCGTAAAGCTCGTACAGCTCATCGTTAAATCTCCTTCGATACTCGCCGTCGGCATCACGGGAAGGACCATAAATCTTCCGGAGAACTTTTCTCTCAAATACTCCAAGGGCCATCTCATCTTCTCTTGACATTGTCCATGAGTCTGAGCCATACATCAGGACAGGTATGATGAGAGACTTATAGAGCGCGATCTTTGTTCTTCGAGAGAGGACTTTACTTCTCAATTGCCTACTCAGTCCAAAGTAGCACTTGTTCGCAAGAGTGATTCTCCATTGGATTTCTAGACTGATATTATTTTCGGTGTTAATGCTGGTTCCCAAATAGACGAAGTCCCTCACAGTTTCAAATTTGTAACTATCAACAGTGACGTGGCTGCCAAGGCGCAGGTGCGCCGATTCTTTCTTTGATGACAGCAAATACTTCGTCTTGTCCTCGTTGACCGCAAGACCCACTTTTTTCGCTTCTTTATCCAGTCCAGAGAAGGCAGCGCTTACGGCGCGGTTGTTAAGGCCAATGATATCAATATCATCGGCATACGCCAGCAATTGCACGCTCTTGTAAAAGATTGTACCATTGCGGTTTAGCTCTGCTGCTCGAATTATCTTCTCCAGCATCAGGTTGAAGAAATCGCACGAAAGGGAGTCGCCCTGTCTGAAGCCTCGTTTGGTTTCAAATGGCTCAGAGAGGTCCTTCCCGACTCTGACGGAGCTGTTAGTATTGCTCAACGTCATTTGGCAAAGCCGTATAAGCTTTGCAGGGAAGTCAAATTCAGACATGGCGGCATACAGGCAACTCCTTTTTGCGCTGTCAAAAGCGGCTTTGAAATCGACAAAGAGATGGTGTGTGTCGATTCTTTTATCATGGGTCTTCTCCAGGATTTGGCGTATCGTGAAAATCTGGTCGATGGTAGACTTACCAGGTCTAAAGCCACACTGATAAGGTCCAATCAGCTTGTCTACGATGGGCTTCAGTCTTTCACACAATACGCTAGAAAGAACCTTATACGCGATATTAAGAAGGCTGATTCCGCGGTAGTTGGTGCGGTTAGCGGGATCGCCTTTCTTGTGGATTGGGCAGAGCACACTTAAATTCCAATCTGGAGGCATGCACTCGTCTGACCATATTCTGCATAAGAGCTGATGCATGCTTTTTACCAGCTCTTCGCCTCCGTGTTTGAACAGCTCGGCGGGCAGTCCGTCTTTTCCAGGCGCTTTGTTGTTTTTCAGCCGGGATATAGCTATCCTCACTTCATCATAGTCAGGTGGTGGGACGACTTTTCCATCGTCAGGGATTGGGGTATCGGGTTCGACGTCTCCCTCGCAATTTAGCAGTGAGGAGAAGTGCTCCCTCCATAATTTAAGTACACTCTGTACGTCGGTTACCAGGTCGCCATTATTGTCCTTACAGGAACTTGCCCCGGTCTTAAAACCTTCCGTCATCCGCCGGATCTTTTCATAGAATTTTCGGGCATCATTCCTGTCAGCCAGCATCTCAAGCTCCTTATGAATAATTATTCCTAGAAAAGTGTTTTGTGAAAAAATTAGCAGCGAATCCAGCAGCTTTTTGACATTTAATTGAGAGAAAGAGCGCCAATTCGCTGCAAGTTCGCTGCAAGTTGCTGCTGGAGATTTTTCGTCCAGCAAAAACTAGCAAGTAAAAACAGCTGATTGTGACATATGGCAAAATCAAAATTGATTGCATGTTTTTATGAAATTTAAAATTTATTACGAATATTTTGAAAACTATGAGTTATTTACCAGCAAAGGAAGTAAGTACATACAATAAATACCAAATCTTCAATAATTCCGTATCTTTGAATAGCAATGCGCCGAAGCCCAATGTCCGTTGGACCAACGTAATGTAGCTCGTTTAGGAGACCAATATAATCCTGCAGACACAGTTACAGGAATCGGAAATACTGAAGGTGTATAAGGCATTAAATTTTCTTAATATTTTGTAAGGTTTAAGTCGATATATACGGAGAAATTGTCCAAAGACTGAAAAATTCGCAATTTCATTTGCTGCGAAAAAAATTTATTTTCATTTGTCAATTGTCAGAACAGCTGTTCTGCTGGAGAATTTCTGCTGGCTCCTGTTCGGCGAAAAACTAGCAGAAGAGAGATGAAACTAACAAAAATGAGATTTTGACAGCTTTTTACAAGACTCTCTTCTGCTGACAGTTCTTTGCTGGAGATTTCAAGAAACAAATCTAAGTTAAACATTATGAACAGCTGTAAATAACAATTTCAACAATTTTTTTTTTTTTATTATTACTCTACAGGTGTTTAAAACATCACGGTGGTGCATTTTCTTTCGGTGGCTTTGTGTTCTGGTTTAAGATTCTTACAGGGAAGGTGAAGCCAAATGCAAATTTGCTACACTGGCAAACGGTGTCGAACTGGCTCATTTGAATTCGCCAAACTTGGTGCAGTGTAAATGTACTATTAGACCGGATCAAAAATATATTTTTCTTTATTATGTTCATATTATATTTTGGAATGTAGGAAAAACTACTCAGTGTTTTCGTTTACATTCGTAAATGCCTAAAAAAGCTTAAATTTTGAACGCAATATGCCAATATGGAGTGACGAGTCTTCCAAATCGGACACCATGCGCATGATTAACTTTGTCAAAAGCTTGAGCCAGATCAAGGGCAACTAGAGCCGTCCTGTCATTGCGTCTATTTTGGTTTAGTCCGTCAGTTATCTGAGTGTTTATGGCATTGAGAGCGGATGTTGTGCTCCTACCTTTCCTAAAGCTATGCTGGTGCTCGGCTAACCTCAAGTTGGATGTGTAAAGCGGGAGTAGGACCGCCTCCAATGTCTTCACTACTGGCGAGAGGACGGGGCAAAGTTTTTGCGTTTGTGGCGCGCCTGAATGTTGCACGCTTTGTCCTGTCCTGTGCAGGATGAGGGACATACTGTCTGCAAAAAGCCTGTGCACATTTCTTTGGGTCGTTGAAAGTCTTGTCACCAAAGGTGATGTCGACATTCTTTGGCGGACCCATAGAATTGGACAGGGCTTTGAGTGTGACCATAATTTCCCGACACCGGTAGAGAGGTTACAAGACCTGAGGTGCTCCACCCATTTGGATTGTTTGTGTTCGTTGACAAGCCGTCTGATTTCCGCGTTGAGATCACCGATTTGTGGGTCTGAGGGACCGATTTTGCGTATGAGGTCACGGTCGTTGGCCAGGATGCTCACCTAAGCGTACATGAGTCGGAATGGAAAGGGCACCAAAGCAGCTCTCCATGAATTCCATAAAGCCAACCCAGTTAGCTTTATTGAAGTTCACGTATGATTTTTTCTCCGAGGTTATGAAGTCCGAGGCTCGATCGACGGACAGGATGATGGGCAGATGGTCAGATGCCAAAGCAACCATCGGGTGCCAGTTAATGCTGTTAGTTAAGCCCGGACCAACCATAGTTATGTCCGGGGAGCTACTGCAATTAACTGCCATCCTCGTGGGGCGTCTCCATTCGCCGTGCAGAAAGTCGAAGCGTCAATTTGTTCGGCTAATTCCCGTCCTCTGCCACAAAGAAACACACTGTGGTCAGGGCGATAACTTCTGGGGAAGCAGGTGACTGGAGGGATGTAGATGGTAATTAGCTCGAGATCAATACCTCCAGCCTGTACGACTGTACCCTGACACTCTAAGGGAGAGTCCTTTGTTCGGTGTTGATTACAAATTCGCTGTATTGCACTGTTTGGTGGACTAGGAACGCGAGACCACCCCCACCGTCCGTACGGTCGTGGCGGAGAACGTGTTGCCTCCACTCGCTCGGAGATCTGAGTGAGAGCCAAGTAGCATACATTTTGTTATCTCCACTATATTGCCCGTAACGCCATTGCAATTTAATTGCATTGTTTTGAAATGTGAAGGAGAGGCAATAGTCACTCTGGGAGTCATCGAATTCGTCACAATACCCACCCATAATTCCATATAACTCGATAGTTCAAAAGTTTCCAACTCTAGCACCTCAACATTGGTAGAAAATGAACCTCGCTGAACAAAATTGCCCACCTAGGTTTGCCACCTAACCACGGTTGCCCCTTGCAAAACGAAAAGACTACCAAATTCTGCAAAAAACTACCAGGAATGAAAAATGTATTAAACAATTTTTAATACAAAATAGTATTACATATCGTTGCTCGCTTGCCAGAAGCACGAATGTGCCAAAATTAAAATTTTGGGAAATCGCATTTGAAAGTTTAGTGCTGTCACAAAATTTGAAAATTTTGTTTTTGACATAAATATGTTTTTGCAAGTTATTTTCGCGTTGTACTTTTTCCCCTGATATAGTTTTTACTTTAATATTCCTTCAATTCCTTAAATTTTTAAAATATTTTTTTGCGCCAGAAGCATGAATGTGAAGCACATTCGTGTTTTTGGCTCCTTTGGATTTCTAAATTTTTTAAAATTTTCCTTTTGCCATATAAACGAATGTGAATCAAAATTGTTACGTATACGCCGTGGCATCTCTTGTTGAGTGAATAACATTCATGCTTCTGGCAAAATTTAAATTTAAAAAAATTAGAAATTCAATTTTTAGACATTTTTGTTGCGCCAAAAACATGAATGTGTAGCACATTCGTTTTTCTGGCAAAATTTTGAGAGATTGAACTACACATTCATGGAAATGGCATTGCAAATTTCCGAGGGTTCCTTGTACTTTGGAAACCCAGGATTTTCGTCAATCGTAAAGAAACGAGAGGTTAATCACGTGAACTTATTAACTCATGTTTGGAAAATTGGCACATTCATGCCTCTGGCATGCAAGCGAAAAACTAGCAAATTAGAAAAAGTAAAAAAACGACCAAGTTTGGTAGAAAACTACCAACTGTGGCAACCGTGCACCTAACCCCATTTTATTTATTCCTTCGTTTATCGACCAATATCTCGGTTAGGGTTGCCACCTAGGTCAAACGAATCTTTCTTACCGGAGTCGGGCTGCTACCATTTCCTACCACCCGAACACCTAGCCCACCTGGGTAACGGCTACGAGTTTACCCGTGGTAGGTATGGTTGTTGTAGTAGGCGACAAAAATCCTCGATCCAAAGGCTCATCGACCTAGCCAGACTGGCAACATTCTCCTAAACCTTCGGGCTATTGCCCCTATCTATTCAATTTCAAAATATCGGGTCTTACCGCTCCAGCTGAAAAAGTATTTATAGTTTGCTGAGCTGACGACTTCACGATTATGGCATTGGGGAAGATGAACTTTCTCTTGTTAGATTGAAATGTTGTCCTCTGAAGCTGATTCTCTGGTCTGATACTACCTGCAGTGGTTCATCCACTATCGAACCTCACTACCTTAAGAAATTTCCGATATGATGACACTAATTTATGTGAACTTTTCACGAACCACCTCACCATGTCAGTTTTAATCAAACAGCTAACTACATAATTAATGAAAAGTTTTCCAAACTCACCTTGTTCATGCCATTTCCCATGTTGCTTCATTTAATTATTGTCCACCAAATTATGACGTTAAAAATATTTTTTTTGTTCTTCCAAAGTGAGATTTAAAATGAACGTCGCCAAACTGCAAGAAATCAGAAAAACGGCCGAATCAATTTTGTTTTAATTTTCTGCATGCTTTTTCGAAACTTTAAATTTTGACAAAACTAAGATATCAAATTTCGAAAAAAATATTTGAAATATTGGGAAAGTGCGGTCGAATGTAGTTTTTTTTTGGGGAAAGAGTGATATAAGGTAATAATGAATTTCGTGAATCCTTTTGAACTCATTTACACGGGTCGATTTTCTGGTCGATTTTTCCATTCCACCGTGTAAATAGCAATTCGATCGATCTACACCTTGCACTTGAAGGCGGAAAGCAGTGGAACGACAAAAATCGAAAGAAAATCGACTACAAAGTCGATTTTTCATTCAGGCCTCCCGTGGCATTCATTCGTCCCGAAATACCGGAACTATACATATTCAAAATCTAGCCTTTCGGGATTTCGGAAATATCAAAATGTCGGGATTTGAAGAAATATAACCCCACGAAACTGGTGGAACAGGTCCAAAAATGTCGTGAGAGGACTTTGATTTCAATAATCCGAAGGGGAAATTAAGGTGTTTCAGTGAAACGTTGTTGGCAAAAAAAAAATAATAATTTTACCGGGGCCAATCCCAACATTGGAGTGTGACCCATGGAATTTATGTGAAGAACATTTTTCTGAGTTGAAGTATCTCTTGAATGATTTAAAACATTCACAAACTCTTTGCTTTCGATGTCAAAACGCTTCTTTTCATACTCCTTCTTACCTTTTCGGACGTAATCTAAGATAATCCCGGGACCCCGGAATTGCCATTTTAAAATCCCAGAGATCAGAGATCTTCGAGACTCGATGCCTTAGCGCGCACTTTCGCTTTGAAGTCTTTTTAGATCTGGAAGACGGAACCGCACTAAAACTCTTTTTGACAAAGGTTGGTGGAATGATCTTGGTGGTTCGACGTCTCTCCTTAAAATCTTTAGACAAAGAATATTCCTCTCGAGACCCGCTGAAAACAATAGGGGAAGGTAAAAGACATTCCCAAATTGAAAGGATCAGATTTAGATCGACTTGAATACTAAAAAAAGTGCCTCAAAGTATGCAACGTCTAATAAAATATGACGAAGTCGTGCTACAAGTTACTGCTAATCGGTAAGTCTGACAATGCACTTTTTTCTTATCTTGTCTATTTACAAATGAAGACAATATCATAGGGAGCTCTTATAAACAGAAATGAGACATGCAGCCTAAAAGTATGCAACTTTTGCTACTGATTTATTTTAAAAGCGGCTGTTCATCAGCACTATAGATTGCATTTTAAGTATTCAGCTAAACAAGCAAATTCATAGCTTTGAATATCAGAATTGAGAACTCACCCCTAAAAGTATGCAATGTTATTGTGTTGAGGCCTCCAGTTAAATAGGGCTATAAAAGTTAAATAAAATACCAACCAATAACTAATAGTTTTCCACCCAAATTTTAGTTGAAATTGGGAATTTATATTCTAACCAAAAGTTGAACGCTCGAACAGACACATAAATAAATCAAATGGACTAAGTTTATCAGCTTTCTTTGTCACAAAAAGTCGGAGCACATAGACGTTATTTATGTTTCAATAACTGCACTTGAGAGTGCCTAAAAGTATGCACATTTAATTTGATTGCTACAAATGTCACATGAATTTATTGAAATTGCTCGTGTCAAGTGATTTAACTGACGTTAGCCGCACTAATACCGCTCGTGCACCGCCTTGTACAACCTTGCTCGTATGACGTCATTGCGGTGTCAAGTTGTATCGTAACAATTTGTATCCGCTTGCCTTGTACCACACGAAATCACTACACAACAAGTTGTTGTTATGGCGCAATCGCCCGAAAATATGCAATCACAAAATAATTTGGCAAAGCAGTTAAATTTGAACTTTTGTACTAAGAGAGGGACATGGTGGTGATGTTGGCCAGTGCCGAGTGCAAGCTATGAAATCAACAAAGATTTCACTCGAGTGAGTGATATTTGTAGAGGTCATGCTAAAGGGAAGACAACGATTATGGAGAAAAAAAAGTCAAAATATTTGTATAGTAACAACTCAAACAAATATGAAATTGCTAGCCTCACACACAACTTGGCAAGCCTACAACTTTATTGTGGCATATTGCATACTTATAGGCGCAAAGGCCGTTTGTATTGTTTCACATTGCATACTTATTGGCGCGCAAAGGCCACGTACAGTGCTGATGATGAACAATCACTCTTATGAAAGGAGGTGCAGGAGGTTTAATGAAAGCGAATGTGCTTTTCTCATTGTTTGTTGCGCTTTTTTTTTCTTGAAATATTTTGTAGTCATTGTTTATTGTTTATTACTTTTTTTGTTGTCTTTTGGTGTTTTCCTATCACACATTTACATATTCACTATCTTCTGCTTTTGGTATAGCTTTTTTTATTACAATTTCTAAGTGCCTGCCTATTTTATATACGCTCACTGTAGAGGGTTGCCACTTTGAAAATTTTTTTCCTACGAAAATCGAACTGAAAACCTATCAAAATGGCCTTCATGCTACCAATATTTTTTTACAGCATCATAATTTTTTTCGTGTTTTTTTTATTTTAAATCCGCGTTTCATCAAATCATGTTGGAAAAACACTCCAAGATATAGTGACATTTTCTATGAGCCAGGGTTCATTAAGATTTAAAAAGTTGTAGTTTGACTTCAAAGAAGGCCCACCCCTGCAAAAATCATTGGATCGTGTGTTAAAATTTTGTGATATTGGTGTACTCCAATTGTAATCCTTTGTAATGCCTCAGCGGACCACCGTCAGGTTATTGAAAGCTGATCATTGTTCGTGCTTTATCGACAAAAATCACGACACGATCGCTCTGACAGTAGATACATACTCCAAGGAGTAACAACATTGGAATACATTGCAAAGTACTCTGTCCGTAGGTACTCCTTGGAGTACAAGAAACAAAGCTAAGGTTTTAGTAGGTGGTCCAGTCCTAGGAAATCGCAATGTTAATTGGAGCACTATTTTTAATTTTGGAAAACCACTGTGCCATAAACTTCCTAAAAATTGGCCTTTTATGACACGAAGTTCCAAATAAAAAGTGATCGTTATTTTCTATGAAAATCCCTTCTTTCAAGCTCACAAGAATGAGACTAGCCTTTGAAAAATTTGACTTCGCGGCAAAATAGTTATGTTACTTGAACAAAGGCAAAAACCTACCAAAATTCAAATCGTCCTACAATCCTACCAGCATGAAAAAAAATCGACCAGTTTTGGTAGGGAAAGTCCATAAATCACAACCCTGTCACTGCCCATAAACAAAACAAAAATTCAAAATTTAGCCTACTTTGCGGCACCTACATCCGTTGGCATTGCAGATTGTATGCAAAAAGAGGGGCATGTAAAGTAGAAGAAGAAGCTAAAGCAATGAGAGTTGCTGAGCTGAGTCAACAGTTTGTTGACAGTTTTACTTGGAGCATACATAACCTTGTTTTATGAAATAGTATAGCATAGTTTCAGGCGCTAGTACAAGTTGCTGCTGTGTTTACACACACCAGATTTCTATGTGTTCTCTTGTGTGAGTTTAGCTAATTTAACGGGCAACGGGTATGCCAAGTGTAGGGTCGTGTACGTAAATTAGTAAGAATGTCACTCAGCGACAAAAACAATAACAACATGAATAATGTGCAACGAAATCGTGGGCCTAAATGTATGCAATATTTTTGTACTTATTTTTTACTTGTTTTTAGTGGGGAAAATATATATTGGCTACTTTTGTAATCAATATATTTCGATTACACACGGTAATCGTCATCAGGATTTTTTTCCAAATTTATTTGAGCGTCCGCATCAGTTGACGTGGTGCTTAACACTGAAAATAAAAGCAAAAAAATAAAATAAAACAAAATAAAATAGAACGAAATAAAATTAAAAAAATAAAGGAAAAAAAATAAAAAACAATAAAAAAATAAAACAAGATAAAATAAAAAAAAATAAAAAATTAATAAAATAAAAACGAAATAAAATAAAATTATATAATTATATAATTATATAAAATAAAATAAAATGAAATAAAATAAAGTAAACTAAAATAAAATATAATGAAAAAAAAAAAAAAAAATAAAGGAACAAAAATTAAAAACAATAAAAAAATAAAACAAGATAAAATAAAAATAAAAAAAATAATAAAATAAAAATGAAATAAAATAAAGTAAAATAAAAAAATAAAAATAAAATAAAGTAGAATAAAATAATAATAAAAAAATAAAATAATTATATAAATAATAAATAATAAATAAAAATAAAATAAAATAAAATAAAATAAAATGAAATAAAATAAAGTAAACTAAAATAAAATATAATGAAATAAAATAAAAAAAAAATAAAGGAACAAAAATTAAAAACAATAAAAAAATAAAACAAGATAAAATAAAAATAAAAAAAATAATAAAATAAAAATGAAATAAAATAAAGTAAAATAAAAAAATAAAAATAAAATAAAGTAGAATAAAATAATAATAAAAAAATAAAATAAAATAAAATAACATAAAATCAAATCAAATAAAATAAAATAAAATAAAATAAAATAAAATAAAATAAAATAAAATAAAATAAAATAAAATAAAATAAAATAAAATAAAATAAAATAAAATAACATAAAAAAATTAAATACATTTTTCAAATTTTATTTTACTTAATTTTTTTATTTTTATTTTCTCTCTTTTTTGCTGTATTTAATTTTTTTTATGGAGTTATATTTTATTTTAGTTTTTTTTATTTCATTTTATTTAATTTTGATTGTTATTTATTTCACTTTATTTTCTTTTTTCTGTTTTATTTTTTTTTATTGTTTTTTTATATTATTTTTTAATTTATTATTTTTTTATTTTATTTTATTTCACTTATTTATTGAAATTTTGTAATTTTTTTTATTTTTTTCATTTCGTTTTGTTTTGATTTACTTATCTTATTTTATTTTATTTTACTATTTTTTTTGTTTTTTTATTTTACATATTTTATTCTATTTTATTTTATTTTATGTCAAACCCCAAAGTAAACTCTTATTTGTTCCACAGTGTAACACTGTTTGCATGACCCTGCCACATTTTTATTCATTTTTCCTCACTTCACCACTGATTTACAAACTTGCATTATCTCTACACGGAATGTATGCTCTAGTAGGCGTGTCGTGTTTACAAAACTTTTGTTTTTTTGTTCGTGTGCCCTTCTTCCACTCATTTATCTGCTTCACATTTGAACTTGACATTCATAAAAATAAAAACAAAAACCAAAAACTTTAAAGGTCATGGTGTTCCATTTGCATCGTTGCTTAATTTAATGATTGTTTTTGGCCCGCGTCACTTATACACTCGACCAACTTGCGTACATATATCTTTATCTTCTACTTTATTATTTGTTGGTTGCTTGCCATTTAAGTAATTTTTCTGGAGGCTGTCATTTCTTCGGTGCTTCTGTTGTTAAGGCCGCAATTTTCGGTGCCATTCCATGGGAATGTTGGTAATCTGTCGCTAGCTGCTTGTTTATGTTAAATTGTCTCGTAAATCCTTTGTTCAACTGCACTTAAATTGCATCATACCCTCGCTGTGATTTCAAAATTTACGACTCTCAATGTCATGTCCAAAGCCAATATACTCAGCAGGTTTATGGTGTTAAAAGGACTTTCTGACGCTTTATAGGATAAGGTGGTATGTGTGTGCCTTATAAACATTTTTATACCTAGCCCGTAATACTAATTTTCTGGAACATGGCTGAGTTGTTCAAATATGGAAGAGTTGTAAAAGAAATGTGTCAGTCTCTCAACGAAATAGTTGCGTATACGCAATGGTGGTCAGCGAAATTTATATTGAATGAAAAGTTAGAAGACCGCAACATACTACAATACTACATGATATGTTAAAGGTAAGTAAAGTGCATTTGTCACATACCCGGTACTTTACCATGGTACATTACGTATGTAGCTTGTGTGTCTCTTTGCCAAACACACTTCAATAAAATTAAAGATAACACTTAAAGTCACTTGCGTGGATACTTTATAAGCAGCTAAATGAGTGATATTATAATATATGACTCTACACATAGACATACATACATTCAAGCATCCACACGGTGCAAAAGAAACCATCTTATTGCACATAAATGAATATGAATTATCCTCGCGTCTAGTGGGATTTCAATACTATTCACAGTTATCATCGTCAACCACTTGGTGTATGACACTTGAATCCTAAACACTCTCGCATGCAGTTGTACATTTGTATGTACAAAAAGCATTTTTGCTGATTCAGAAAGTGTTGTTGAAGAGATGAAGAAAGACAAGAAGGAAAAAAAACGCTAAAAAGAAGAAAAAAGTAGTTGCAAAGGTATGCAAAGTGGCAAAGATTTTAAATTGCATATGCTAAATAACTAAACATATGAACCAGTTTTGAATTGAGCATATACATGTATGTGGGTGCATATTTGCAAGCGTGCCTGTCAACCATGAATAGCAGCAGCTGCATAAACGTCAAAGGATAGCGTGAATGAGATTTATGTATGAACGAATGCGAAACTAACAATGGGACAAGAACAAAGTTGATTTCTACTAATGTTTATGCGATGGGTGATCAAAAATGTGTGAAATTAAAAAAAATACATTTATCAGGTATTGGACGAAAAAAAAAATAGCCTTAACTAAAGAAAATAAAATACAATAAAAAAAAACATATTAAGTTAAAATAAAAAAATTGTATAAGATAAAATTAAATTAAATAAAGTAAAACAAAATAAAATAAAATAAATGAAAGTTAAAATAAAAAAATGAAATAAAATAAAATAAAATAAAAAAGCTAAAAAAAATAAAATAGAATAAAAAAAAAATAAAATGAATAAAAGTAAAATAAAAAAGAAAAACATAAAATTTAAATAAATAAAAATAATATAATAATAATAAGAAAATAAATAAATAAAAAAATAAATAAATAAAAAAATTTAATCAAGATAATAAAAATAAAAATGGAAAAAAAAAGAAATAAAGAAAATGAATAAAAAAAGAAAAAAAAGTATAACAAAACAAAACTTAGTTTAATAGAATAAAAAAGAAAAAAAAATGGAACAAAAAAAAAAAAAAATAAAATAAAAAAATAAAAAAATTCAATTAAAATAAACAAAAATAGAAAAAAATAAAATGTTGAAATAAAATAAAATAAAAAAAAATTAATAAAGAGAAAAATAAAAAATAAAATAAAATAAAGTAAAATGAAATAAAATAAAAAATAAGCCAAAAGAAAGACAAGGACAGTAAAGTAAACAAATTATAGGAATGATGCAGCATTGAAGGAACTCTAATGGATTTTTAAATATTCGTTAGTATATAGAAGAAAACGCCACTGGTAAAATCAATAATTTCGTACCTACTGTTATCCTGAAGTTGACCAAATTCCATTGGATAGACGAAATTTTTTGTTGAAGTAGCTGCATTCAACTGTTGATTGAACAGTCATAGATCTGTCAATTTTAATTAACAAAATTTGGCAAAACTGACAGAATTTGCAGTTAATCTAACAGCGAAAGTACGGTCTTTACTGTCATAGAACAAAGCTATAGTTAGACGCCGGCAAGCAGAATGGTAGACACCACCGCTCAGCAGAAAAATATTTGTTAGTTCGATTCGCGGTGAAGGCAACGTGCGAGAGTGTGGTGTAATTCCTTAAAAGCTGTAATTAGCGCTGGCAAGCATAAGTATACGATGTCATTATGGTAGACACCTCTGGTTGAGCGTTCAAGACGCCTGAGTTCGATTCTCGGTGAAGTCAATATAAGAACTCTGAAATTTATTTTTTTTATTTTTTGTACTTTGACTCCTTTTGGTTTTAAAATATAAAAAAAAAAAAAAAATATAGGAAAAGTTAAGGTTAACTGTTTAAATGCAGTTGAATCTACAGCATAGATATGACCAGCTATAGATAACAAAGAAGTACTCACACAAGTTAAAATTCCAAAAGCAGGTTCTTAATTGAAATTGAGCTGCTTTTGATTATTGATAAAATAAAAAGGTCGTTTCCAATTGAATAAACGTGAAAAAAAGTTAAAAGCCCTCAGCTGTAAATGGTGCGAAAAAGAGGCAAATCCGATTCGAATTGAGGAAACGCACAGCCAAATACAAAAGTCATTATACCGCTTCTGTTGTTGTTGTTGTTGTTGTTGTTGTTGTTGTTGTTGTTGTTGCAGTAAATTACCTCTCTGCATTTTTTGTACGCGCATACATTTCCTGTCCATTGTTGATGTACCTTAAAGGGGTGTGATTTTGTTTGTTTTTGTTTTTCTCTCTTCTATCTGCGGCTATGGAAATTGGCAGCCGTGATTGCCTTTCATGCATTGCGTATGCAGTTATGCACGTGTGCAATCTAGACTTGAAAGTGTCAATACATACTTACTTACACATATACACATAGCGCTTTCGAACCACAAGTCCTTTTTGTGCACACTTTGTAAGCCCGAAACTCAGTCGAGCACACGAAAATTGGGTGCATGGTTTTAAGCATCACAGATACGCGCGGATCTGCATAAGTGAGCTTGTTGAATATATTTTTACCACATGATTTCATCATTGAGTAACTTGGTAATTCTTTGCATCGTCCAATTAAATTTAGTAGAACTGACAAGTTAATTCAACAGCGAAGATACTGTCATAACTGCCATTGAACCAACCTGTAATTGGACCCCGGCAGGCATACGTATATGATGGCATCATGGCAGACACCTCCGTTCAGCAGACAAATAGTATGAGCTCGATTATCGATGAAGGAAACAAAGCAATGCGAGAAAGTGTGGTGTCATTTAGAACAAAGCTCTAATTAGAAGCTGGCAAGCCTAAGTATACGATGTCATTTTGGTAGACACCTGGGTTGATCGTTTAAGACAGCTGAGTTCGCTTCTCGGTGAAGTCATAAAGTCAGAAGTTCTTATAACTTTGAAAACTCATTTTTATTTTTGTATTTTTTATGTATGGAAAAATATGAAGTTTCGAAATATGATATACTTATATCTCTCTTCTGCCGTGGTCAGCAATCAGTCAAGCGAAAATGGCTCATCCGATCACATACAATCTTACTCTGACGCGTAAGAGCGTAACTTTTTCTGGATGACCTCCAGCGATAAGATGTTTACACATCAATAACTCTGAAAATTTCGAAACAGTCTCATGAACAGCTCATTTCTCTCTGTGTAGGTGGGTAGATGGTCGCTTGAACAAATGTTGCTTCTCCTATAGCACATGTATATGGAAAATCATCTCCCCAAATAAACTTTCTGTTATTTCTGCTCCTTAGAAAAATTAGAGAGTTTCGCCTAGAATTTCTCTAATTCTTCAGTGAACTTATCTCTTCATTAAAACATTGTTGACAAAAATATTTATTTCATAGAATTCTAAATTAGCTTACATTACAGCACGTGGTGACTATTTTATTCGCCTCCCTGCTCTTTTGGTATGAATGCTGTAAACTGACTGCAATATTGCGATTCCGCAAAATTCCAACAGCAAAATTACTGAATATTATTTGAAAGCATAACTGTGAAATGAGCAGAGCGCGTGCGAGAGAAATAAAAAGTTTTGAAAGATATTTATTAATTCCTGTTATACTATATGGTGACTAATAAACATGCAGCATTTCTATTCGCGTACGTATATAGGATAGTTGGCTTAATAATAGTGTGACAAGTGCGCGTGCCTGAAAGTATGCTACATACAATTTTGAAAACATAGTTTAAGAATAGAAGATAAGGACGAAAACAAAATATGTAGTATACATACTTGGATAATATTTAAGTTATCTAGGCATTCAATTAGAAAAAGAAGTCTTATCCGCTGTGCGTCACCTTTTTTTGCCAAAACCTATTATATATATACCTATTAAAATGCCTTAAAAAAATAAGGTGAACCCAAACTAAAAATATTCTTAAGGATGATTTACACGGGTCGATTTTCTGGTCGATTTTTGTCGAACGACTTGTGTTCAACCCTTAAATACAAGGTGAAGATCGATCGAATTGCTGTTTACACGGGTCGATTCGATAAAAATCGACCAGCAAATCGACCCTTGTAAATAAGCCTTTACGCTCTTCTTTATTTAAAAATTTACAAACAATCCTTTTAATATTTTCCCATTACATTTACATACTTTGTATAAAACATTTCCTCAAGGCTGCTTTTCTGTTTTTCTTACAATTATGCTAGTGTATTGTCTGGTCGCCTGTTTTCATTAGATTTCCATTGAAGCCTACTTATAGGCGCATTGCAAAACAACTTGGTAATGCAAATTAGCTGTCAACGATAATTTAGTTAACTTAATTGCTTGTAGCGAGAGCCTATGGAACGCTGCGGCGAGCGTAAGATGCATTAGGGTGGCCCGTTCGTTGTATGGAGCTATAAAAAAGTGTTTGGATTTTTGATATCACCCTCTAAAAATATGCGGATAGCTCAAACACGAATGTATACAAAGTTTTGGGCCAATTAAAAAAGATTTAGAGGTGGCGCAAACGGCTTGAAATCCTGAAAAATGGCGAATTTTTACAATTTCGTGTTTAAGCCTCCATATTTCTAAACCCTACGAAAATTTACTGCTTTTCCATACCGTAATAAGATCTGTATTTTCTTACTTTTCTAAAATGGCCGCAATCTTCAAAATTGGTCGATCAATTACAGAGTTAAATAAATATTGTTTTCGACAAACAAATATGAAAAGTATTAGTCCGGTCAATATAGACATTTGAAACAACAATAATTCCCACAGAGCCAATTTTTTGCATACAGCTTAGGTTTACCTTCAGATAAAAAAAACCTCAAAAGTCCTCATCGATTCCATGTGTGGTAAAAAAGTTATTCGGGGTCAAAGGTCAAAATTTTAGGTATTTTGGCTTTTTTTCGAAAACGGTAATTTTTCTCGAAAACTTTAATATGCATAGAAACATTTTCTTTAACCGTTTATTTGTCACGAAGTTCCCCATCGACAATGAAAATAATTATTTTTGTTGTAAAGCTTATAGTTCTCGAGCCAGAGCCACCAATATCAAAAAATACTAGTTCGGTATATTTAGTTTATCTTGTATAACAAAAATTCCGACAGGGAACATTTTTTTTGGAGAGCTTAAGTCCCCATCGCTCCCATTTGTGGCAAAAAAGTTATTCGGGGACAAATTAAGGGTTTTTTTATATATCTCGAATTTGACCCCGACTAATTTCGGGGTACATAAACGCAATAAAATAAATAATTTAATAAAAGCCAGTACAAACCCGATGACCGCCCTTCTAATAAAAATCCCGCACTGCATCTGGAAAAACTTCCAACATTCACACCAGCACATTGTCTCGCTGCATATTGACACCTGCGATTTTGTTCTTGACCACAAGGTGTTGATGGCGCGTTTTTCTATTCAAAGAACAAAGAATGGATGGCTAATCGATAATCATTTTGTATGCAAGTCATATGCAATAAGAAGTTAATGGATTTTATTATTACAATATATATGTATGTACAGTGCTTCATAAAACCATTCACAAGTTTCCGTTTAAATTACTTTTCTAAATTGCAAATGTGCCCCTTGTTCAAATGCAAGCAACCATTCGAAATAAAATAGCACCGAATGGCTATAACAAATTTCAAATGATCATGGAATATAAAAGAATTCCCCAAATTTCAATAGCTGTGTTACAGCGAATGCAATTGAAAGGAACATTGTCGGTGGATTAAATTGATTTTTTGTAATGGCGCCATGGCGTATGAGTGACGCTCATTTGCCGTTAAAGTGAGATTCTGCTGTAATTCCCACGAGTTTATTTAAATTTGTATGATGAGATGGGGCGAATAGGAAGAAAAGAAAAAGGGATGCATTTTTTACTAAAATTTGTTAAATTTCTAGTGTTAATTAACCTTTAGCGTCGTTGTATAACTATTTACCTGATAAATGTCCTATAGCTCACATTGGAAAATTTCAACTAAGGATTCAACAAATAACTATGACTAGCACACTTCATGCCGCCACTAAGAGTACCAAAACGTTTCGATAGCTGAATGAAAAATTCATATAATAACAAAAAAATCCTTACTTATTAAAAGCTTATAGTACTGGGAAAAAGCATCCACGAATTCTGGCAAATTTATATATCTGTGGTTATAAGCAATAACAGCCTGAGTCGACTTAAGAAATTAGGCCAGTTGAAATTTTTGCTGGTGATTTTGAAGAGCAACATCGAGACTTTTTTTAAGACTTTCATTGGTCTTTTTTTACTTTCTTTACAAACAATTAAATCCAATACGTTTGCTTTAGTTATAAAACAGTTTTGTTACAAAAATTCGCCAGCAAAATTTTCAACTGGTCTAATTTCTTAAGTCGACTTAGGCCGTTATTGCTTATGACCACAGATATGTAGCATGACAAACATATACTCACCGCTCTACACCCAGAGAGCATCTACGAATTCTAGCAAAAGCGACGATGAATGAAAAATGTATAGAATGCCAGGAAAATCCCACATATTAAAAACTCAGAGGGTATAAATATTAGGGCGGGTCGATTTTTTAACCGATATCGCGCGATCGATTTTTCGCTGGGTTTTGGGCTCAGGAAAAAAGTTCCACTACGCATAACCCAAAAAAAAAAATTTCGAGCCTGCGAAATTTCTTTTTTTTGAATTTTCTTCGACTTTGATTTTTAAAATTTTTTTTCATGACCTACTAAACGAACTTTCATTTTATTCATGTATACCTTCTCCGACCCAAAAATGCCAGCTTAAAACGTTGGCGATAACAGTTTTTTGAAAAAAAAAAACAATATTTTTTGGGAGTATTTTGGTATTTTAGGCGTTTTCTTTTTTTAAGGGTTTTTTCAGCATTCATGCAAATATTTTTTCGATGAAAACGAATTTGTCTCACATATCCTGTCCCACTTAAAATTATGCGCTAAAAACGTTGGTGATAACGGTTTTTGAAAAAAAAAAAAAAAAAATATGGTTCGGGTTTTGGGACTTGTTTTGGCTGAAAAATTTACTTTTTCGATTTTTTATGAGTTTCTTTTTAATTTTCAAGGTTCCAAATGGTCTGGCTTAAATGTAGAACCAAATTAGGTAGCCCAAAATAGTTTAAAATTTAAACTCAAATTTGTAGTCTGTAGGAGATGAAAAAAAACAGATGCAAAATGAATTGACTTCCTTTAACGGAAGAGAATGGTCGGATTTAAAACCCAAGAAAGTCACCTCGGAGTACCACAACCTGCTTATGAATACTAAAAATAAAAATCCACGAAAAAACAGAGTAGAAAAAAGCGGATAGTCATCAGTGGATTGTTGTTTAGCCGACAGCGCTGATAGGAGCATTGAAGAGATAGGAAATCCCACAATGCCTTTAACCCTTTTCTTGTGTGATTTTACATATTTTAATATTCGTGTTTATTTTACTGACGACAGCTAAAAGAGAAATAGCGCTGAAAAAATATTTAAAACATGTATGAAAATAATCATAAAATGAAATGGAAAAAAAAGCGAGTGCATGATTTTGCATAATTAAAAAGCGCTGGGAGCAGATGGGCCATAGAAAGCAAGCGCTGACGGAGCAAGGATGCATTCAATGGGCCGCTGACTTGGCAAGAGCAGTGCCAAAATGTATGCTGCACACAACAAAATCTAGAATGGTGTAAGATTTTGTAATACAACTGAGGAATATTATACATACATAGATTGAAGGAAAGAAAAAATATTAAAAATGTTCAAAACGAAAAAATACAAACAAAAGCGGCAACTAAAATATTTAGTCGAAAAAAACGATTGTGAAGAAAAATACAAAAAATCATCATTTTAATTTGCAATGCGCGCAATCAGCTCAATCTTTGGCAGCCCAGAGCGCTCACATCCACGCTCCACCAAGGACATCAAACATACTATACAAAAGATCTTTGCTTCGTGTTGATAATGTGAACATTTAAAAATGTTGAGAAGTGAAAAAAGAGCATAATGAATATATTCAATTAAGTGACGTTAACGATATTGAATGTGAAACAATGAACAAATGGACAACGGAATTATAAAAGTAGATTGCTATAATTAATTTATTGAATCTTATTTGCATCGCTTCAAGGACGAACGAGGCAAATGCTGTGATTGTGTTATGCGCACAGTGGTGGAAGTTGTTGCATTTATTAATTGTAATGTTTTTTAGGGCACAATTAAATAAGTACTAAATGGTTTAATGAGAGCGGATACATTACAGGCAGCGACTTTCGTCGAATTGTAAGTGGATTTATTGGTAGTACAACATTTATTTTCTTTTATTTCGTTTTATTTTACTTTACTTTCTACACGGTTACAAATTTTTGACTGAATTTTAAAATTTTTGGACTTCACATAGGACCAAACCAAATTTGGTGTCAAATTTAAACTAGACCAGCCTTCAAGAAATTTGGTGAAATGAATAGGGTTTCAATTTTAATCCAGAAATGTTTTTACACATTTTTAAAGAGAACATTTTTTTTTGTCAGTTGGCTGGGATTCGAGCTACACCGCAAACATGAATGTTTTGAGCAAAACTCAATCTTGAAAAAGCTTTGAAAAATAAAAATAAAAATAAAAAAAATTATCAGTTGGCAGGACTCGAGCTGAGGCGCTCTGAATGACTCTATCGCTATGCACACAACAGTTTTGTGGGAAAAATCCGATGACTTGAAAAATCTTAAAAAAAAAACAGAACACTAATTTTAGACTGGTTTTTCATTTAGATCTTAAATCGAAATCCTTTGTAGGTAATTGGAAGGTTTAAAATATTCCACAAAAAAGTTTTAAAAAATGCTTAAGCTATAGACTGGTTTAAAATTTAGGCTAATTTTTTTAACCGTGTATAACTTATTTTTTTAAATAAAATAAAATAAATTTAGATTTAAAATAAAATAAAATGAAGCAAAAAAAAATAAATTAAATTTACAAAAAAAAAAAAATAATAAAAATATGTATAAACAATAAAAAAATAAAAGAAAATAAAATAAAATAAAACAAGTAAGGAAGTCTAAGTTCGGGTAAACCGAACATTAAATACCCAGCGGTAGTTTTCATACGGGCGGTGCCACGCCCACTTTAAAAAATTTATGGAAAAATCATAAGAGAATGATCGGGGGGATTCACCTAAAAAATTATATCATGTTAGCCATTTCTGCTACCGAGATATGTCAATTTATGTGGTTTTCGAAATTTTCGATATCGAAAAAAGGGGGCGTGGTTATCATCTGATTTCGCCCATTTTCAATAGCAACCTAACTGTATACAAAATTTCATGCATTTATATTTTTACTCAAGTTATCGTGTACACGGACAGACGGACGGACGGACATGCTTTAATGAACACAAAATAAATATAAAAAAATAAAAATGAAATAAAATTAAGCTAAACTAAATTAACTTAAATTGCAATTAATAAAAATAAGCTGGTCATATTGATTCAACCAAAATCACGGTCAATTCTTATCCTTTAATCAATGCTGTTGATTTAACTGCATTGAAACTGTTAACCTAAACTTAACAGAAAATTTGTTGTTTGAACAGAAAATTTGGTTGTTTAAGGTGTTCCTGCGTTCGATTGTTTTTTAATTTAGTTTTATTTTTTGCCAGCAGCGCAGTAGCTCGTATCGATCAATCAGTACTTCGTAGTGATTGCACTCTTCAATTGTTAGCGAAAGGATACTTATGTTAAAAACGAAAGTGGATAGGCTGAGCACGAAGTATGCAAATGTTAATTTTAAAATATGTTCATTATTAACGCAACCATAATTGTAGACTCAATGCTAAATATAAAACATTTTCGTCAGCAACGTCCGTGACACACAGGCTCATTAGGGTCGTACGGCATTCTTCAGTTTTCAATTCTCTCCCAGTGACTCACTAAAATGAAAAAATAAATAAATTTACCTTAGTTGTAGTGGTCACTGTCACTGTAGCGGTTACAGTTACGCTTTTGATCACTGTTCCGGTCACTGTTTAAGTTTAAGGTCGCTGTCATCATCACAGTAACTGTAAATGTCATTTATCCGTTTGTACTCTACTATTTCTGCACCTACCATGCTATTTTTGTATATATCGGCATACTACTTGTAAACTCTCATACGCGCCCTCAAGATTTTGTCATTGCATTTGCTCAATGAGTCGCACTTAAAAATCTCATTTTACCGCATACACTTTCCAAGTGGATACCGGATTTTGTTGCTCACTTTGCGCTTTGTAACGCATATCAGCGCTCTTGTGTTCATATTGCTTATGTGGCAATTAAAGTGTAAATTGTTTGGCATGTAGTGGTAGCTGAATAGTGAGTGCAGTAGTTCTGCGAAATGTTTACAAGGGCAAGGGCAACTGTGCGAAATTGCAATTATGCCATTTTAGTGTACTTAAATGGGGGTTTGTAGTATTTAAGGTGTATTTTGAAAGCTCAATTTGATGTGGTTGAAAGAGGTTGGTTAAAATTTAAGCATCATCGCGTGTAACGTTTTAAATGTCAATTTTTTCAAAGCCGGTTTTATTGCATATTACCTTTTGTATTGCTCTCTTGCATTTTCGAAAATTTTGCACACCATAACTGTAAAAATGCATTTAGAAATAGTAGGGTAAAGTGACATACATCATTTTGCATAGAAGCGTCGAAAGTGATTCGAAAGGGCACTCTCCTGACAAATTATGATTGTGCAACTTAGAACGTTATTCGCGATGATGCTTCAATTGTTGTTTGGTGGTCAAAGCTTTGAGTTCTGTAGCAAAAAGTAATCACAGTAAAAGTCAACTTTTTTCTTAAAAACTTGATGTTTTAATATCAAAATGTTGGGGTCCTCCTAAACTTAGACTCCCTTACTTGTTATTTTTTTATTACACCCATCAAGTGACGAATGTTGCAAACAAAATGGCCACGAAATGTCTTAGTTTACGGGAATTTACAGTTGCTTGCAGTAAAAAAATGCATGTAACTTTTTTGTTGTAATTTGCATGTAAAATGTTCGCGCGCATATTTGTTGTTGTACATGTGCGTGTTCGCAGGAATTAACTTGTGCGTGGTTTTAATGGAACTTCAATGTCCTTCATTATTACACACAGCATACGAGATTATTGATTTTTTTAGCTTTTACACAATTTTTTTTGTGCTGAACAGTGGTGGGCAAACCGATACTGTGAAAATGATTGTGAGATTGGTGATATTGCCTAGTACTCTTCCTCCCACTGAGTACTTTTCAGGAGACAAGTGATGTCAGCGACCTTGAGATCGAATGCTTACCCTACTCACACTTAAATCTCAATACGCATTTTGCCCACCACTGCTCCAGAATAATGTCACATACCACGCTAGTTTACGTGTGTATGCATTAACTCCATCAACAGTTGGTCGAAAATATTGTACTCATACGTGCTTATAGGCAATTAACTGTCCATAAACTCATGCAAATAAAATAATGGACTTGTCTGGTGATTGTCTGGCTGACTGACTTGCAGTTAATTGCTCTAATACTAAATCCTTTCCTACAATTTGCTTGGCGATTACTATTTACTCGTCCGTGCGCGATTCGAATGCAATTGAACATGAAAAACTTGTCTTATTCTTTGGTAATCGAGTAGCAAAAATTACAAGCAAGTTACCTTTTTTGTTTTAATTTACTTGATTTATTTTGTTTTAATTTATGTTTTATTCTTATTTATTTTATTTTAACTTTTTTATTTTATTTTATTTTACTTTATTTTAATAAAACTTTTGCTTAGCCGGCTCGAGGTCCGATGTCGTGAAATTAAAACACAGATGTTTTGAAATTTGTAAACCAATATATTTCGGTTATCTGCGATAACCTTCATCATGGTGAAATTTTTCACACGCCTTCCCTGTCTTACCTGGAGTTATGATTTATTTTATTTTATTTTATTTTATTTTATTTTATTTTATTTTATTTTATTTTATTTTATTTTATTTTATTTTATTTTATTTCATTTTATTTTATTTTATTTTATTTAATCTATTTTAATTTGTTTTAATTTTATTTTATTTTATTTAAGTTCATTTTAGTTTTTTTAGATTTAATTTAATTTAATTTTCTTTTTATTTTATTTCATTTCTTTATTTAATTTAATTTAATTATATATTTTTTTATCTATTTTTTCATTTTGTTTAATTTAATTTAATTTTTTAATTTTATTTTTTTATTTTACTTTAGTTTATTTGATTTAAGGTGATGGCCCAATGCACGCTTGCCTTGCTGGCTTTGCCGCGAGAAATGTCAAAATTCTTTTGAACTCTACTGAAATGTATGAAAGTTGGCCCAGTGGCAGGCTTGCTTTGCTTGCTTGAAGCGTCGAAAAGCCCAAATCTCTATTTGACAGCGCTTTACGCGCTTTACTATTTGTCTTGTATGGCTAAAATGATATAATTTTATAGGTGAATCCCCCTGGTCATTCTCTTATGATTTTTTTCATAAATTTTTTTAAAGTGGACGTGGCACCGCCCACTTTTAAGGGAAGCATTTTTGAAAATTCAACTGGTCGTAACTTTTAAACTGATTACGATAGAACGATGCAATTTGGAACAAAGCATACTTGTGTCGTTGGGAGTATACCTGATGAAATTGGATAAAATCGCCCTCCAACCATGCCCACTTTCGATATCGAAAATTTCGAAAATCACCTAAATTGATATAATTTGGTAACGGAAATGGCTAAAATCATATAGTTTGGTAGGATGGATCCCGTATTCATTATATTATGATTTTGTGATAAATTTTAAAAAGTAGGCGTGGCACCGCCCTTTTTTTTGGGGGCATATTTTAAAATTTAACTTTTAAATTGATTACGGTAGAACGATGAAATTTGGTACAAGGTATACTAGCATAATAGGGAGTATACCTGATGTAATTGGACGAAATCACTTCCCAACCACGCCCACTTCCGAAGTAGAATATTTCGAAAATCATATGAAAACTACCGCTGGGTATTTAATGTTCGGTTTACCCGAGCTTAGACTCCCTTACTTGGTTTTATTTTACTTTTTTTTAGAATAAGCCTCCATATATCTCTTTGCCCCTTACTATAGTCAAACTCTCCAAATACCGTTTCGCTGATTACTCAAACTTGAATGTAACAAGAATGCTGACATTTCTGTACTGACATGTTAAACTACTCAACTAAAATTAATATTTAATCAACGACAGTCTCTTTTTTCGTTGAACAGGACAGGACAAAACAAAAAATAATTTGTTGTCAACAGCCTACGATTTTTCCATGTGAAATATAAACTATGCACTGGCTCTCATTTGTACTATAAACATGTAGCAGGTACACAGAAAAAAAAGCAATGCTAAAATAAACAATCTCGTATTATTATTCTAAAGTTGACGAAATTCTGTTAAATTGACAAAAATGTGGTTATTTCAACGAATTTTTTTGTTGAAGTAACTGCATTCAATTGTTAATTGAACAATTACAGATCTGTCAATTTTTAATTAACAAAATTTTGTAAAACTGACAGAATTTTTCTTGATCAAAATAAATTTTGTGTTAATACCACAATTTCTTCTGGTAAATTCAACAGCGAAGAATCTGTAATTTTAAATTTATAGCAGTTATTAGACGCTGGCAATGCAGTTGAGCAACAGCATTGAATAATTTTAATAGAATTGACCGTTATTTTGGTTGAAATGACCAGCTCATTTCTCTCTGTGTATGAGCATGCAATATGAATGAATTATAATTTTTTTTCCAATTTTTTGTTATTGTTGTTGTTTAACACATGCCATAAGCTGTGGCCTTCCTGACACTGACAAGTTGTGTTAGTTTCCTCATGTTGGTGCAGTGAAAACGCATTCGGAAAATTCATGAAAAAAAAAAAATTAATTTAAGCTCTACTTACATATTAATACGTTTTCTGTGTGTGCATGCAAATTTAATGTAAATTCTTATGAATGTAAAACTAAAAATTTGTCATTCATGCAAAAGTTGTCAAAACAGTAATTTTTATTATTTGCATGAAAACTTGACAAATTCATGTTATTATATTAAAAAAACAAATAAGAAAACAGTTTGATGAGGTGGGGCACACGTCCGATTTCCTTTCACTCTAAAATACGTAGCTCAAAATAATTAATATAATTAATAATTTTAATGAGTTAAGAGAAATACTTTTTTTTATTGATTTGAATTTTTGTATTTATGTTTGAAAAAAAAAAATATTATTTTAATTAGAATCGGAAATTGGAACTGAAAGATAGTCAGAAATTTTTGTACGAAATATACCGTTCCTCCCTTTTTACTGCGAAAAAGTACTGTTTTTGTGAGTGGAAAAATATCGACTTTTCTTTATTTGTAAGTATATGAAAGAAAGTACTTCAGTTTTGTTATTGATACTAGAAACATACCATTTTCTCGTCATTGGTATTTATGAAATACTGATTTTTATTTGTTGGCATTAGAAAATTGCTGGGTTATGGTATATGAAATAATAATTTTCAATAAAATAGTAGAAATAGTGGGGTTTGCCATTGTTATTGATTTAAATAAGTACTAGTTTCCTGTATTGATGTTGTAAAAAATTATTGTTATTGGTATTGCAGCAATATTAATTTTTCAGAAATTTATATTCGAAAAATATTGGGACTTCCCTTGTTGGTGGCAAAAAAATACTGTTTTTTTGATAGTGGGGAAAATACTGTATTTTGTTAGTGGATTTTTTATTTATATTGACGACTTTATATTGAAAGCTTTTAGCTATTGATATTAGAAAAATAGCATTTTCTTAATATTTTATTCGTGAAATACTGGTTTTTATTGTTCGCATTAGAAAATTACTGAGTTGTGGTATATGAAGTACTGGATTTTTCAATTACATATATTTATGAAATACTGATTTTAAATATTGATTTTAGAAAATACTGGTTGATTTTGTGATATGTTGTTGTTGTTGTTGTTGTTTTTGTTGTTGTTGTGATATACCGGTTTTTGCTATTTTTCAAATTTGTCAGCTTTATACTATTAATATTAATTGTACAGGCGCTGATTTTAAGTGATATTTCAGAAATACTGGTTTTCAATCCCAGAAAATAAAATTAAATTCAATAATAAGAAGTAAAATAAAATAGTAAATTAAAATAAAATCAATAAAACAAGAAAAACTTAAGTGAAACAACATAAAAAAAATTAGAATATAAGATAAAAATTAAAAAAAAAAATTTATGAAAAATTTTTTGTTTAATTTGTATGTATTTGATAAAAAAACAAAAAGAGGAATAAAAAAATTATTTAAAAAAGTGAAATTATTTAAGTAAGTAAATGAAATAAAACTAGATTTATAAATAATTTGTCGGACAATTTTTTTCGAAAAAATTTTACCCACCCTAATGCACATACCATCCATAAATTCACAAATTCTTGCACATAAAATTAGTTATGTATTTATTCGAAATTCATTTGACATGTCAAATTGATTACAGTTACGTGCATAAATTTTTGTTTACAGTATTACATATCAATTTACATATCAACAACGACTACAGAACTTCGTAGGTCCCATCTGTTCATATGTACTTAAGTTTGTACGTTGTCAATGCCAAGAAAATTCTTCTGATACAATAACTAATCAAGTGCCTATAAATAACTACAAATCTACATAAATGTTCACACAATTTAAGTTCTCATGAAGAACTCGCTTAAATTTGTTGCTGAGGCTCTGTGATCATTTTATCACCTTGTGTTGTGTTAGTGTGCTGTTAAATTGGCAGCTTCATTAACATAGCAGTCGTGGCCGAGCGGTTAAGGCGTCTGACTAGAAATCAGATTCCCTCTGGGAGCGTAGGTTCGAATCCTACCGACTGCGCAAGTAATTCGAATTAATTTTTTGTGTTTAAATGAATTTTTTTAAGATTATAAAAATTACAGTAAATAATCTTTTTGGTGAATAAAAGTAAGGGTGTCTTGAAAAAAAATAATTCGCTTATCATAGCAGCAATTCTAGTAGAGAGAAAAATTAAATTTTTACTTTCCACATTTTTGTAAACATTTTTATTTTAAATTTTTTTGTGTAAAAATGTTTACTAAAAATTTTTTGTTTGGTTCAAAACCATTAAAAAATCTAAAAATTTTCTTTCATTCTTATACAAAAGAAAGTACATTAATTCCTTCACTTGAATTACTAAAAATAATACGACATACATTTTTTCCACCTTTTAACTTTCAATTGGCTTTTATTGGAATACCCCACCGTACACCTTTAAATAAATTTTGGAACTTTAGCTTTGATCAGTTAGATTTATATTTCAAGAATCAAAATGTTGAGAAAAGTTTTGTTTATTAATATTTTCCTTTTTCATTTCAAATTATTTGCACTTGCTGAAGAAAACATTTTTTTTCAACCTACCCTTATGTATTTTTTCCCAACTATGCAATCGTATTCATCCCAAAAGTATGTTAAGTATGTCGTGAAAATTGTGCGCACATACAGTCGTGGTCACAAAAATAGCACACAAAACGGTGCTTCTTGTTTTTTTGAAGTTAACTTCTTATGCGGCGATGCTAGGTTTTAATGGAGAAATTTGAATGGAAAAGTAGTGGCAACACTGTTCGGACTAGACGCAACGAATAGTGGCAACGGATTTGAATATTTTAAACATCCTTATCTCGGAAACGGCTGAAACGATCTACATAAAATTTAATGTATAGAAAGTATGACTCATTTCAAGCCTTTCCTTTTGGGTGTTGCCACTTCGGGCGCTTAACAGGGTAGCCAGTTATCTAATTTTTTTTTTAATATTCAGCAAGTAATGTCTAAATAGGTATCAAAAGAAAAGTAATTTCGGCCGTATTCCAAATAAGATATTTTCTGTCAGGGTTGCCATCTAACCCCATTTAATTTATTCCTTCCTATCACGACCAATATCTCGGGAACTGCTGAAGCGATTTGTATAAAATTTGGCATTAGCGGTTTACAGAGTTACCACATATATTTTCAGGCAGGATTGTCACCTAGGGCTGCCACCTAACGCCAATTTACTTATTCCATTTAAATATATTTTATTTAAATACATTTAAAACCTAACAAGTAATAATAATAAGGAAGTAAGAAATATCTGGCTCTCTTCTTATCACTTGGATATTTATGATATTTCGTTATAATTATTCTTAAGGTAAGGAGTTAACTTCTTTCACGTTTATTATACTACACACGTTTTTTAATTACTTTATTTCATTTGAAAAATCAAACGTTTTTTAAAGTAAATATTACTCACCATATATATTTTAGTCAGTTTTTTTAACTTGCTTTCGATAGGTATTAGTGATTTAATTTTGTTTCAATATCTGAAATTGTAAAAATTAAAAGTCAATAAACAGTTTGTTACATTGCTTATAAATAGAATTTCCTTCGAGAATAAATAAGAATTTTTGCCATTTTCTGAAATAAAAAATGCATTTTAATTATTAAGCATCAGCATCCTATAGTTTTTTTATAGTTTCTTGTATGACCATTTCAAATATTGGCTAACCAAAAAACTTTGCACAAACATCAACTTTTGAACATCTAAAAATATGCACATAAAAAGCCAATGAGCACGCTTGATTGACTCTTAAGAACCTATAGGCTTGGGTTGAGTTGATTGGTAGCATACTTTTAGGCGCTTGAACTAGCCTATACAAAATAGCAATACCAACAACGGTACAAAGCAAAAACTTTTGGTATGCACAATTTGGCACACATATTTGATAAAGGATATAAATATTTTTATTCGTGGGTATGTAGGCTGCATACAGTTGGTAGTTTTCTACCAAGTTTGGTAGTTTTTTTTTTACTTTTTCGAATTTGGTAGTTTTTTTTTTTTTTATTTAGATATCATATCGTATCATGTTATCATACTATTTTGTATGAAAAAAATTGTTTAATACATTTTTGTTTCTTTACAATAAGTACCTGAAAATAAAATTTGTTAGCTTTTTTTTCATTTGGTATTTTTTTTTTTACAGAATTTGGTAGTTTTTTTTGCAAGTGGCAACCGTGTCCGCATACCATCATGTACAAATATGAAGGTCCTCGATGCATGTTTTGTATACGTGAAATTTACGTACGCCTCGCTATCGAGAAAGCTAACCATGCGAAAATATTAAAAAAAAAAAAAAATTAAAAAAAATTGTGAACAAATAAAAATGAGTGTACCTACTCGTAAGGCTATGTATACGATGAAAGAAAAAATATACATACATATTTGTTTATAAAATACATACATATGTGATAAACATGGTAAAATGGCAAAAATTGAACGCATGGAATTCCCACAACAGTGTATTTCGGGGCACATAAGCATACAAATATGCGCCAATAGGTATGATATTGTGTCTGAAATAAATCGTATATATACCCTGTAGGGAAATTATTTAATCAAGTGAACGTAATTTGTGGTTTAGAACTAGAGCTGAAATGCCAATATGAACTAGTTTGATACTAAGTACATTTTCAACAATTCAAAAGAACTCCAGTTCTCATTACAAGAAATTTTATGAAAAATTAGCAATGGTTTCAAGTGCACCAGAAATCACACCCTGCCACGTTTTCCTACACGGTACATTAATCTGTGCATATTGCCAAACGTGCCTTTATCGCTATGGTTTAGAATGGGCAATAATGTCATGTTACGAGCGCCTAAAAGTATACCCCGTGGACGCAAAAAAATTAGCTCATGATTGCTGTATTGCTATTGTTGTTGTTATCGTATATTATTCTACGACTGTGGGCATTGTCTGCATGTGGGTTTTGCTATCAACAGCAAAATATTCATGGAATTTCCCAAAAGGACCACCATTTGCGGGCATTTACGCAAATATAGAACACATCATAAAACTAAGGATCATGACGAATTAATTTTCTGGGAATTATTGGAATTTAAATATATACAAATTTTTCAGGAAGGAATTTCTTTTGACTGGAGCTTGCAGCAGGCATTTGACAGTGAAGAGGACCTTTTTTATTACTATTAGAACATTGCTTATATTTTCGTTACAAAGAGATTTGAAATTTATTCCTGAAAGCCAAAAAGAAAACCAATATAGTACTAGGTAGGTGCGCCTAAAAGCATGCAGAAATTTCAAGGAATTTAAAATAAACCAATATATCGACAGAATAGAACTATAGCCGTTTTGATGATACTCAAGTATATCTCTTCTGTTTTCCTCGCTAGTTTGACTCGAGCCACCCAATCTCGACCCACGTAAGACGTTGTTTACGTTTCAACAGCGTCCACCAAAGTAGCCTTGTGTACCCTCTTTTAGGCTCGTTGTTTGTTTAGCGCTCGACTAACCTTAGAAGAGCTTCTTTTCTTAGTATTAATTTTGATTTTTTTGTGCGTGTACTTAAGGCTTTCGCTTTTGTAAGACGCACGTAAAAAATAGAATAAAATATATAAATACAGATTGTTTTGGCTGAAAAATATATACTATATTAAGTTACAAAGACTTTCCTCGCGCAATGATAAACATATTTGTATGTAGTGGTTACTTTTATCTGATACTCACAAAAGATGTTTTACTTTCTTTTCGCTGTCATCTTTGTAGAGGATTTTTTAATCTTTATTTATGCACTAAACATTTCTTTATGTAGACATGTTGGCAGACAAAATGATTGGTAGACTTTTAGGCGATGTTTCCTTTTTTATTAAGTTACTAAGCACTTGAAATGCCTGCCGTTCGATGACTTGGAATCTCTTCATTATAGAAATAAGATGCAATCATTGCCAACAAAATGCGCCTAAAATTATATTAAATTTATTAACCAAAAAAATTATGATAAAAGGCAGTGGCATACTTATAGGAGGACTCTGATTTCTTAGTTTATGGCACCCGACAAGACAAAGTTTAATGACGATAGCAAAAATCGTCAACAAGGTGAAAGATCAGAGAAAGGTTGAAAGGATAACTATCTCAAAATTGTTTCCGAAACTGCCTACCTTAGAGTTTTTGAATACAGCAACATCCAATCATCTTTTGCAAAAGTCCCAAGTAAAGGGAATGGATGATACCCTGTTTCAGAACGGCACAACAAAACCCCATCACATTATAGTTCAGCCACTGAGCAATATTTTCAAAAATTATAATGGTACATACTTTTAGGCGCAAAATTTTGTACAGTGCCTTTCAGTCGTATTTTGCTATAAATACCATGAATTCTAATAACATCTCATTTTTAAATTTGTGAAGCTATATTACCGTTTTTTTTTGGGTAATAAACTTTTAAGGTGCTGGTAGTTGGTAAATTTCTTCGTACAGGGTGTGGTCGAAAGTAAATAGGTTTAAAATATTTTTTTTTTTTTTTTTGCTTTTGTTTCCTAGACCTTATACCATTCAACATCTAGCTAGAAACGCCTTTAATTTCCTTTTCAAACGTTCATTGACCTTCCCAATATTTAAGTAAGAATTTCTTTGATGCGGTCAGTCTTTTTGCTGCAAGTCCATTATAAGTACATTTACTAAAATTGCTTCCCACACCAATGCAATGTCATCATTAATGGATTTCCCCCCCAAAAAAAAAGCAAGCAATAAAATTGCGGCAATATGAGTAGGCAATTAAAGTGCATACTCTACAATTTTTTCATTTACCATGTAAATTACTATACAAAAGAGGCGGCGCGAGTCGGTTAACACGCATTATTTAAATTTTGGTTGCACGCACGAGACGAGTTGAACGGTGACAACAGAGAGCCAAAAATAATGTTGCCGTAATGTCAAAACACAAGCAAGTGTGGAAGAGGTGTAAGATGACACAAAAAAAAAATGTTGCACTTATATGAGGGTATTTTCAGTTGATCAAAAGGCTTATAATATGAGGCACCTTATCTCTCTCGGGAAGGCTATATATATAAACAAGGACGGCAGATCGGCGTCTGAGTGAAAATCGCTTTAATTCAAACTTTTTTTTCGAATACGCCCGTTTTATAAAGGCAAATCTTGATAAAGTAAAAAGAAATTTTCCAGTAAATAACATTCCTTTTTCAAGTCAAATAAAACCTTTTTAAACTAAAAAAAAAAAAATTTCCAATAAAATTATATTTTTTTCAAGTCAAATAACATCTTTTCAGGTCAAATAAAACCTTTTTAAAGTAAAAAAATTCCAGTAAAATTAAATTTTTTTTTCAAGCCAAATAACATCTTTTCAAGTCAAATAAAACCTTTTTCAAGTAAAGGTACGGGTACACCTAGCGACACCGCGCGACGCGACTCGACCAAATAGTTGCCTATTTGATCAACATTATGGTATCGCGTCGTGTCGCATGGTGCTGCTGTCGCTAGGTGTACTCGGTTCCATAAGAACACATGCAAAGAATATTTGGTCGCGTCGTGTCGCGTCGCGTCGCGTCGCTAGGTGTACCCTTAGCTTTAAAGGAAACATTTTTCAAGTAAAAATAAACCTTTTTCAAGTAAAAGGAAACCTTTTAAAAATAAAAAGACTCTTAAAAAGCGAATATTCCTGGAAAGCAAGCTTTTATAATCGCTCACACTATTTTCTGCAGGGTTAGGAAGGCTTGCCAAAATTTGTGGAGTACATAGTGTAGGTGCGAGCAGTATTTGCATATGCATATTAAGTTGTGAAAATAAACAGCTAACAACTCATTACGAAAAATGTGTCACATGTACTACATCTACCAACAACCATTTACCATTTATTCAAAAATAAGCCTGTCCTTTGTATCTTTGAAAATACTAACGCACCAATTAATTAAAAACTCACTACCAACTCGCTAAAGTATAAGCACTTACAATTAGCTAGTTAAGCTTGTGGTTTTGTTTAGAAGCACGTGATTGTGTGCGTTACCAAATGTGAAAGCTATTAGCACAATTTTGCAAACCTTAACAAAAAGTCAACCGCAATTCTGGCTTTCGTTCCTGAACCAAATCCTCCTTTGGCCTTCAACTTAACTCTCGTTACGACTATCAAGGACAGCAAACGGAGGTAAATTGGATATTTTCTGTGAATAGACCGTTTGAACTTTGTTTTGTCTTTAGTTCAAAAAAAGCTTAAGGTCCACAACAAAAGCTCTATGTATACATATTTCTTGGTAGATTTTTTGTGACAAATATTCATTGGAATTCTGAATCGAGAAATGTCACTTCATTCACTTGACTCCAACAAGCAACATTTCTTGTTTGGCTTGACTTACCTACTGTAAACATTTAGATTACATTATCCTTAATTATCCTTTGTGTTAGGATGCGCTTAGCTACATTGAAACAAACTCGATGAAAAATATAACTGAGTGCATACATATATTCGAGTTTTTATGACGTACTAACAACTTACATAGGTCAGTGGTGGCCAACAAACACCCGTAAGGGATCAAAGAGAATCTGTCCGACAATACCCGTTTTGGCACAACAGGCACTCACTAGTCTCTTCATATGATTGATCCTAGACCAATGGTGTAACGTGAATTAGAATTTGCATTTTGGTCTTAGGAAGATATGTCGTGGTGTGAACGTTGTACATGTGCCAGATAGGTGGAAATGCGGTCTGAAAGGGGGGAGTAGGGGTTGCTGCTGCGAAACCCAACAAGTTAATCCATACTTACGTGATTCAGCAGAATATTTGTCCAGGAAAGCTAGAGACACAAATGACGAGGAAGTGTGAGATGAGGACGTGTGAGAGTAAAGTTTGTGTATAAGTAGTTCGAATTCAAAGAGAACAGTTAGGGAAGGTCCATGTACAAGAAAAGCTGATACCATACACAAAAAGACCACTCACATCGCAGCACAATACACAGAAACAACAACCTCTACTGTTGAAATTTTGCCTCATACTCCTTGTACTTCAAACTTTAACTCAATTCTTGCATATTAGTTGGTTTATGCATGTTAAAGAGAGTGTAACAAGTGAATTGTTAAGTTGCGCCTAAAGGTATGCAAACAATTACTTCTTTAATGTATCACTTTCTTGTTAGTGGGTCACATGTGACGTGGTTGCCATCCTTTTTTATTCTCACTCATGTAGGTACATACATTGTCATATTGCTTCAAGTTCATTAGTTTTGCACAAGCGGAACAAGAACGCTCGCGCACACATTCGACTTGCTTCCTGTCAGCAATATTTACTCCTTTCACCTCTTTTCCAGCAGTTTACTACAACCATTTGAACTTCAAAACGCTTTGCCGCAATGTCTTCAATGACGTTTATAATCATATCCTGTTGTGCTTTTATATATCATGACTGCCTTGGGAAATTAGAATAAATTAAAATTTATATAAACGAACACATTGACATTGACACTGATCTGTGTTATATGGAGCTTTTTAAAGTGTTAAAAGTGCTGTTATTGTGGATGTGGGTTGTGCTAAACGATTTATTTATGAGGTCAATGTTGAGAAAATTTTCATGATTTATATGTATGTGTGCACGTGATTTGAAGATATAAATTCTAATAAGCTAACGAGATTAATATTTTATTATAGGCTATCTTTAATGGCATCTGCTACATAAAGCGAAGTTCAAATTAAATTAAAATTGTATTGCTTCTGCTTTGTGTAGCTTCCTTTTTTTTTAAACATGATATAGCTAGGCCATAAAAATCTGTGTGCAGCATTTCACAGAAATCTATTCAGTAGTTTTTCCATGATTGAGCAACAAACACACAAACATATAGACATTCACGGTTATAATAAAAATTTGTATGAATAAAGTTACTCATACGCACTGTCGCCCCAATGCCTCATACAAATTCAGCAAAATCAAGAAAAATGGTATGCATGTTTTTGGCAGCAGCTGACAAAACTCAAATCTGGCGAAAATTCAATGAATATTTAGCAATTTGTTTACAAAGCATACAACAACAACGACGAGTACAGCAAAACATATAAAATAAAGCAAAAACTAAAGACAATATTTACACGTCCTCTTAAATGGCACAAATTAAATCTCGGTGGTGAACAAACAACTGAAGTGACAACGGCCATAATTGACAAGGTAAAGCAAAGCAAAAACAATGAAGCTGACCTGCTGACTGACATTAGTAGTTATTTGTTGAGGTATGTTGTTAAGAAAACAAAGCCTATTTATGTATGTGTATTGGTTTAGTGATATTATAAAGTGTTTTTACACTAGCGAACATACATACCCGCATGTGGGTATATGGCACAGGTTAAGCATGTAACCCCATTTTAAAAGGCAAAGCATGTACTGTATGTGACATGTATTTAAGTATAAGCCAAACATGCTGATAAATGCAGAAAAAAAAGTATGAAAAATACCTGGTAATACTATCCATATGCCGAGTTTCCTCGAAACCGGTCAAGTGGTTTCCGAGAAAGTAGTCGATATTAGAAATGAAATGCTTCCAAGTGGCAACTCTGTGTAAAAATGTCATCTTTGAAATACGGCCGAAAATACCTATCGTTTCATACCCACATTGGTATATCGCCGGTTCCAAAGTAAACAGAAGTATTTCAAAATTTAAATTGTTTTTGAAACGGCATTCAAAATTTCATTGAAAAAATAAAAGTTTGAAATGCTGTTTTCCCAAAAATTTTAAAAAGTAAATACATCTGTTTACTTTGGAACCGGCGATATATTGCTCAATATTTCAAAAAAATTTAGATAGGTGGTGACTCCCATATATATAATCTTTAAATGAATCATACTATCTATGTGCGAAATTTCATCTAAATCGCTCAATCGTCTGAGATAGTACCTGATATACAAAATATACTAAATGTGAAATGTATGTGAGAATAGCTCGTTTCAAGTTACAAGAATTCTTTAATGGGATTCAGTTCGACCTCTCACTCTTTGCCTTTCCCTAGCCAAACCAGTATATTTCTATTCGTTCCTCTCCATCCCTCTTTTTTTGTCATATCCTGTCTCTCTTTCCCTTCCTCTCACCATCTCAAATCGACAAAATGACCTGTCTATAACTATCGTTTGAAGTGCTGTTTCCCTCCTAGTAAAAAACCTGTTATTGGAAATACTATTTCTTGAAACCACCTACTAAAAGTTTCTTATGAGAAGTGAGACTTGATTTGATACGTCCCTTCTCTATATGCCTTCGACGAGCCAAGTTTAAAAAAACTACAGGAACCGGGTGCAACTTCTTTCAGCTTAAGTTTTAAATTCAATCTCGCTTCCAGCTTTTTCCAGTTTCTTTTCCAGCTTTTTTTCCAGTTTCGGTTCCTGTTCCGATTTGTTGTTTGGTTCCCACTCCAGTTTCGGATTCGATTCTACTTTCAGTTTCCATTCCAGTTTCACTTCGATCTTCAATACCAGTTTCAATTCCGATTTACGGTTTGGTTCCCATTCCAGTTTATGGGTTACGGTCTCGATTCTGCTTTGGTTCCAATTTTAATTTCAGGCCAACACTTCTTTTCGGCTTCGCTTCCAGTTCTCATGAAAATTGTTTTTGTCTACATTTTCATCAAAACTATTACTGACGATCCCTGGGTAATTAACTAAATACCATATCCGTTTTAAATAGGACATACCTACAACCATCTCAGTGAATTGCAACTCTCAAATGCAACTCAACTAGCAATGTAGAAATCCCAGAACCTGAATAACTTAATTAAAATAACGTCGGATTAGGTCGCAAATGTACTAAGTGCCATTTTTCAAATTTTACGGGAGAGACAAAAAACAATATAAAAATATAAATTTGAATTAGGAGTTTAATAAGTGGACCCTCATAAAAAAATAAAAATTTCTAATTTTCGCCGACTTATATGGACTTTTGTGACTTGGCACCTTTTCGGCAGCTACTTCTTCGTTTTTTCACGGGACTTAGCACCTTTTCCTAAATAAAAAAATCTGTGAGTTAACTAAAGCAATTTTCCGAGTATGAGGGTTCTTAGAGGTTCTTTCGTATAATTTTTACGTAGTCTTAGCATTTTTATATTAAGCTTAGTTCTACCACAATCCGCGCTCATAAAGCTCAAATGACCAATTTTTTGGAGCTCTGTTACTCTGCAATTATAAGCAATATTTGGATCAAAGTACATCATTCTGAAAGCCTAGACGTTTCTCTTTATCACACAACAGCGTTTTACTATCGCTGACTCATAGAAGATAAGCACGAGCAGATTCTGTTGCAGAACTTTTGACCAAAATCGACTTTTTACTCATTTTGCGAGGTCCATAAGTCGACAAGTAAATGTGATATAAGTCTTTGGAAGGCTGAATATGATAGCCCAAACATTTGTCTTTACCATACAAGGTCAAAAAGTTATGTGTCAGTTACTAAGGGGAAGTGTGGTCAGGTCAGGCAAATGATCCCATTTATTATTCTTTTACTTTTGTACTTGTAAATTTTTATGGAAAAAAGAAAAAAATTTTAAATTCTAATTCGTATGGAGTTAGCAATTTTTCATTTCATTGGTGGACTTAGCACCTTTTCTAATCAATGCAAACAACGCACTTAAAAACAGAATTGTTATGCTATTAACTGTTTCTAGCATTTTGCATCAAAACCTGAAAAAATCCAAAGGGTGGACTTAGCACCTTTGCGACCTAAGCCGACGATAAGCTTTTCTGAATTATTGTTGTAAATAAGTTTATCTTGAGCTAATAAATTATTCATTCATGTCCAAACACACACACGCACACATTGCTAATCTCATGTACGTATGTATGTGTGGCAATTTCGTTTCTTTTTTACGTTGCTCACAACAATAACACACAGTTAACTAAATATAAAATATTTAAAAATGATCAGTTTCAGTTGCAGCTTCCGTTACAGTTATATAGTTTTTGCACTAGCATTGGGCATTTTAAAGTAGCACACGCTTGTCCTACCTTAAAACCAAAAATCTTCTGTCTTCCTTTGGTGACCTATTGTGGTTATTTACTGGCTTTTTACAGTCGTTTCGCTCATGACAAATAAGCGTCAGAGTTTGTGGAAGCCAAATGCAGTGGTTAAGGGAAAATTTTACATACGATTAAAGGTAATACATGGGTCATTCCATTTTTTTTTTATCAAAAGTTATGGAAATTCAAAATTTCATTTGTTTTACTTCTTTTCTTTTTGCAATATTTCGGAAACTACTGTCCAAAGGAGAGCTTAGAGGTCCAAAAAAATATATTTTGAAAAATTTTATAAAAATTTCCAATGTTACAAAATATTCAACTTTCCGCAATCGTAAATATTTAAGCTCGCCATTGAGTTCTGTACTAAAAATTATTTTATCTCCACTTTTTTCCTTTGACCCCTAGCCAAATTTATCAAACCAAAATGCGTATATCCAAACATTTGACGATTGACATGGAATGACCCCCATGTGACTAAAAATAAAATAAATGCGACACATATCCGCTTTTCGTGTGTCTGTGTTTTTATTTGCATTATCTTTTCTTTCCTTTTTCGTTTAAACTTTTGGCTATAAAAACCCCCATTTCGATTTCCCAGCACGTTTTTCACATATTTTAACGCTAATCAAAACTATTTTATTTTGACTTTGGTGAGAAAAGGATTCGTGGCAGGAAATCGTGAGTGACGGCGTAAATGAATGATGCATAAAAATATCTAGACTTTTTTTTTTTTTTGAAGACATCTAAAGTTGTTATGACAACAGGTATAAAAATAATTTTACACTGAGGGAAAACTTAAATGTTAAAATAAATATTCTCAATGTCATTTGTACAAGAAAATCTATTTGATTCAACATTTAATAGTGACAAAATAACAATTTTAATTTTGATATAACAATTCAACCAATTCAGGAAAAGGAGCGGCAACACTGTCGTACAATTCACTAAATCGCTCATAAGTAATTATGGGATTGGTCTCCATTTAAACGGTCTTCAAAAAGGCATATGATGCCAGCTCAAAGCTAATCACTTTTACCAGCAGTACCAACAAATTGGAGGAAATGATGATTGCAGTTGAAAACAAATGAAAGTCCGCATAAGTAGTAATGAGCTACTGGCGTTTAATTGCTTTGTGACAAAATACAGCAGAAGAAAAATTGAATACAAACTAACTCGTTGGCCATTTGCTTAGTAACTGGGTATGAGGAGCTATGATTTTGTGGCGTAAACTGGCCAAGCAAAAAGAAAAATGAAACAAATAAACAATTTTCGTTGGCATTAATTAGTTTAATGCATATTTAATACCCGCACATGAAATATGAGGCGATTTGTGGGTTATGCGCCGCACGTAGAGGACATACAGGACATTTAGGCAACACAAATTTCTAGAATTTTTTTTTTTTTTTTTTGGCGGCGTGATATGAAGCTTTTGCCGGTTACAGGGTTAAGCGCCAATTGAATGGAGAGAAGACATTTTGTCAAGCTAATATAATAAAATAATAGTTGTCGCTCTAGTTGTCGATAAGGTAAGAATAACAAAAACCAATAAAACCGGGACTCGAACCTTGAACCTTACGCATGCCAGGCGATCACGCTAGCTCAAGGCCAAGGCATTGTCTGATATTTGCATAGAAATTCAAGCTACCGGCACTTATGCGACCACTGAGTAACTAAGTAACGGAGTAACTCCCAAGTGACGCCAAGAAGTTTGATACGCGATATTTATGTTTCTTGTTGTTGTGCAATGTAAAGCACCTTCTCGAAGTGACGCATATAAAATAACGCCTCCATACCAAATTTCATCGAGATATCTCTAAAATTGAGGGACTAGTTTGTGTACCAACAGACGGACAGACGGACGGACATACGGATATGGCTAAATGGAATCAGCTCATCGTACTAATCATAACGGTATACTTATTAGTGGAGAAGAGATTCTTCTCATACTTACAAACATGGGACCAAAGTTATAATACAATTTCATGTTCATGAAAGGTATAACAATAATAAAAAAATAAAATGAAATAAAAAAATGAAATGTAACGAAAAAAAAAAAAAATTAAAAAGAAATAAAAAATAAATTATAATGAAATGTAATAAAAGAAAATAAAATAAAGTAAAAAAAATTTATTTATTAAAAATGAAATGAAAACAAAAAATGTTAAATAAAATAAAATGAAAGAAAAAAAAATAATAAAAACTGTAACAAAAAAACCAAATAAAATAAAAAATGTAATAAAAAATAAAAAGTAAAAAAAAAATAAAAAAGGAAAAGTAATAAAAAAATTAAGTAAGATGAAATGTGATGAAATAAATGGAAATGTAAGGAAAAAAAAAATAAAAAACCAGATAAAAAGAAAATAATATTAAATAAAGTGAAAAAAATGAAATTAAATACAAAAAAATAAAAATAAAATAAAGCAAAATAAAATAAATTAAAAATATATTAAACAAAAAAATAAAATAAAGTAGGCAACGTGAAATAAAAATAATAAAAGAAATAAAAATAAAATAAACGAAATAAAAAAATGAAATGTAACAAAAACAACAATAAAATATTTAAAAAAAATGAAAAAGAAATAAAAAAATGAATTATAAGGAGATGTAATAAAATAAAATGAAATGAAGGAAAATAAAACCGAATCAAATAAATAAATAAATAAAAAAATAAAAATAAATAAACAAAATAAAGTAAAAAAAATTTAAGAAAAAAAAAACGAAATAAAAAAAATAAAGAAAATAAAATAAAACAACAGAAAATGAAAAAGAAAAAAAAAATAAAGTAAAATGAAATAAAGAATAGTTAAAAACAAAATGAAGTGAAATGGAAAAAAAAATAAAATAAATAATATAAAATAAAATATAAAAAAATAGAAAACGAAGTAAAAAGTCAAGTAAAATTAAATGCAATAAAATAAAAAAAAATGAAGTAAAAAAATAATAAAAAACAAAAAAAATAAAATTAAAAAATTTAAATGAAAAAAGTATAAAAAGGAAATAAATTAAAATAAAATCAAATAAGATAAAATAAAAATATATAAAATGTGACAAAACAAAACAAAATGAAGTAAAATAAAACAAGGCAAAACAAAATAAAGTAAAAAAAATATAGCAGCATAAATAAATTACACTAAAAGAAAAAAAAAATCAAAAATAAAATAAAAAAGCAAAAGAAAAACAAAAATAAAAAATAAATAGTAAAATAAAGAAAAAAAAAATTATAATAAAAAAAAACTTGAGCTCAAATTTAAGGAAGTTCAAAATTTGAATATCAATATCTTGTGTACTTACACAACAAAAGTCGAAATAGCCTCATATGTCAAAAGCTGCAATAAACTATACTCTATGCGCTCTCAGTTTATTGATCGCTTTCATAAATATTTGTATGCAACTTTAAATCAACTTTTAACAATTGTGCTTAATTCAAGTGAATTCCTATAACAACGCATTGCAAATAAATACAAATTTGTTGCTGTAAATTTCAGATTTTTATTATTTGTCACTTTACAACCTACCACAACTACCTTTAAAGTAGTTTTTATGTATTTTATAAAATGTTTTTATTATTTTGTTTTTGTTCTGTGCTTCGTCATGTCATTTAATGGCCACTCATTTTGTTTGTTCAACAAAAAGTACAAGAAATATATGTCCCTCTGGCCCATTGTTGTCGCAATTTTATTCTGACTTATTGTTCATCAGTGGTGCTGGTTGCATCGAGCCAGCGCATTCTGAGTCTTGCATGAAACGACGAGGCAGCGGCCTTCTTTTTAGGTGGTTAAACAAAAGACTGCTTTATAAGAATTGCTTTTAGTTGAATTGCTTTGTTGTTCTTAAAAAATATAATCACAATTGTTACAACAAGTGCATAAGTAGTGCTTAGCCTTTTGACGGGCACAACTAAAAAGTGAAATCAAATAAAATTAACATTACTGAAATTAAATTTTAAATTTTCATGATATATATTTTATCACCCCTTTTTTGAGTAAGGGTATAGTTTCCACTATATAATACCGAGAATGTCCTCAATAACGCATAAGTCCAAAGGAGACCGTCGAGGTTATACCGATTTGTGCTAGTATCAGAACTTTTTACCCTGCTTTGCCAAGTCTTCTTCATGAATGCCCAACTTTCAATGAATGGAAACTTACTTGGAATTTTTTAACATAAAATAACTTTTAATAATGGCAATAACCACAGACGCTAATGCAATGAGAAGCTAACGTAGCCTTATGTTTCTACATCATCCCTTTTTCCATTTTTATTTGTATTTTCTAAGCTCACGAACAAATGTTTTTAATAATGGTCTACTGAGTAAAATAATCGCTGCACAATTTGTCTAAACGGTGGGGTAGCAGATTTAGTTCATAAATTTAATGGACTCAAAGAACGAAAGAAACAAAAAATGGTGTGTTGATTGATGATGGTGTATTGTTTGACCAATTTGAAATTTTTTTTTGATTGGGGCAAAGGTTTTTTGATAAACAAATTCGGACTAAGTTATGAATTATTGCCGCTGTCTATAAGTAATTTGGTTTATGGGTTGTATTATTTGTTAAATGCGCGAAAAAAATAATATCAAATAAAACTGAGTAAAATAAAAGAAAATAGAAGAAAATAAAATAAAATAATTTTTTTATTTATTTTATTTTTATGTTACTTTATTTTATTTTGGTTTTTTATTTTATTTTTTCTTATTTTAATTTATTTATTGTAATTTATTTTTTATTTTTTTTTTTTATTACATTTTTTTTCTTTATTTTTTTAATTTTTTTATTTTTTTTAAATTTAATTATTTAATTTTATATATATTATTTGATTTATTAATTTTTTTTTTTTATTTTTTATTTATTTTATGTCAGTTTATTTTATTTTGTTTTCAAATTTTGTAAATTTTTTTAATTTTATTTTTTGTAATATTTTTTATTTTATTTTATTTTTTTTTTTTTTTAATTTTATAATTTTTCCTAATTTTATTATTTAAATATTTTTTAATATTTTTTAATATTTTTTATTTTGTTTTATGTTATTTTATTTTTTATTTGATTTTTTATTGTATTTAATTTTTTAATTTAACTCTTTTTAAAAATTTTATTTTATTTTATTTTTATTTTGTTTTATTTTATTATATTTTTTTTTAATTTTTTTTTAATTTAGTTTAATTTAATTTTTGAAATTTTTTTTTTTTGCTTTTTTATTTAATTTTATTTATTTTTTGTTCTATTTTATTTAATTTTTTATTTTATTTTACTTTTTATTTTTATTTTTTTTATTTTTATTTTTTTTGTTAATTTCATTTTATTTCTTAAGTACTATTTGTTTATTTTATTTTTTTAATTTTATCTTTTTAATTTTATTTTTTTTTTATAATTTTATATTTTTTAATTTTTATTTTATTTAATATTTTAATTTTTATTTATCCTATTTTATTTTATTTCTTCATTTTATTTTATTTAAGTTTTTATTTTTTAATTCATTTTATTTAATTTTTTATTTAATTTTTTTTTAATATTTTTTATTTTGTTTTATTTTATTTTCTTAGTTTACTTTTTTTACTATATTTTTTTTATGTTTTATTTATTTTATTTTATTTTATTTTCTATTTATTGTATTCAATTTTTTGTGTATTTTTTTATGTATTATTTCTTTTGTTTTATTTTATTTATTTTTTTTTTAAATTTTTTTATTTTTTTTATTTTATTATTATTTTTTTTTATTTAAATTTAATTTAATTTTTTTTAAATTTTGTTTTGTTTTATTTTATTTTAATTTTTCAATTTTATTATTTATTATATATTAGTTTTTTTATTTTATGGTATAAGTTAGTGTAATTCTTTATTTTTAATTTAATTTTTTTATAATTTAATTTTTATGTTCATTTTTTATTTTATTTTATTTATTTTTTATTTATTTTATTGTTGTTATTAGTGTGAGTGTATTTCGACCACTGCCCAAACTCCAGTATATCGAATAAAAGTGTGATTGAAAATATATTCCTTCAAGCTTACACGAAAAAGCATTCTGTTTACTCTACTTTCCCTCAATTATATCAGCAAATGACTCATTATAACTAACAATATTACGCCTTAACTTTTTACAAATATAGCATTGATATTGTTATTGCTTTACCGCGTAAAATAAAGATAGGTACTACATACACTTTGCAATCACAATCACGCAGCACTTTACTCTCCAAACAAACACTTTACTGGCTTTTATGTTTTGCATGCAACACCCCGGGCGTATACGTAACCTAAACGTACGCTTGGTAAATATTTTACGAAGTATCAGCGGCGCTTTGTGCTGCTGGTGTAAAACAACATGTGTTAGATTGAATTGTGTTCTGTGGTATAGTGTTAAGCTGTATCAGACTTTATTTAGGCGATAGGTACCAATTTGTTTAAGTAATTGTATTTACAATAAATATTTGATTTTTTTTTTGCCTAGCAAAAAATAATGGAGGTACATAGATGCGCTTGAATATTTTATTTGTTGGAAGGACATATGCACGTTTTTGCATACATACTGGAAAAGTTTTTTGTCGTCAATGTTAGTAGGGCCCTTGTACTCCTTGCTGTTTCCAAGGTTTTTTTACTACTTATAGTTTCTTTTTACAAAAAAAATATATCTTATACTTTTGACAAGGAAAATTTCAAACTTTTTCCAAAGAATGCATAATAAGCACTAATTTTCCTTTTATCCACCTCTTCTGTCGCGCACTTAGCCTTCAGGCAATAGAAAGATTCGTTGTAAACAAAGTTTTTCAATCAACTGGCCGCTAAGTGGATCACCACAGCTTATTAGTGAGGGCGAAGGCAAGTTTAATCTACATGGGTCTTTCCACGTCAAATCGTCACATATGTAGCTGGAATCGACCACAAAAGCTAAAATTAATAAAACCAAATAAAATAAAGTAAAATAAAATTAAATGACAAAATAAAAACAAAATTATTACAAAAAGAATAAATAAAAAAAAAAAATAAAACAAAACGAAAAAAATACAAAAAAAAAAAAATAATAAAAGAAAAGAAAAAAAAAATAAAAAAAATTAAAAAAAAAATATAAAACCCAGCAAATAAATAAAATTAAAAAATAAAATAAAATAAAATAAAAAAATTAAAACTTAATAGAATAAAAATAAAAAATAAAAAAATTGAATAAGCAAAGTTAAAAAAAGTATAATAAAATAAAATTAAAAAATCCAATAAAGTAAAAATAAACTGAAATAAAATAAAATAAAGGGAAATAAAATAGCCTAAATAAAAAAATAAAATAAAATAAAAAAAATTAAATTAAATTAAATTAAAAAAAAAATAAATAAAAATGGAATAAAAAAAGATAATAAAATAAAAATAATAAAATTAAAATCAAATATTAAGAAAAAAAAATAAAAAAAAATAAGAAAAAAATATAATAAAAATTAAGAAAATAAAATATAATATAGAAAAAATGTATATGAATCAAAGTAATATAAAATAAAATAAAATAAAAAGAAAATAAAATGAGAAATGAGCTAAAGTGAATTAAAAAAAAAGAAGAAATATAAAAATAAAAAAGAAGTAAAATAAAAAAAATCAAATAAATTAGAAAAGAATAAACTAAAATTAAAAAAAGAATGGAAAAACATAAACAAAGTACAGTAAATAAAAATCAAAAGATACTTGGAAGAGTCGATTCCATTTTACAATTTGACATGGATTCTGCCAAACGAACTTGTGTAAAAAAAAGATAAGACCTAAAGTACTTGAACTACTTCTTTACCAACATTTTTTCTACAAAAATTAAAAAGTTTGTTTTTTGTGGAGTAGACGAACTACAATTTTTCTTAATAACTTTCAGAGAGAAAATGTATGTAAATGATTTTGCATTTTCCACGCGACACGCAAACTTTGTTTATGACATAAAACAAAAAAAAAAAAAAAAAAAATTACTCGGCTAATAATATGCTAAGGATTTAAGTACTGTTTTGTTGGTAGCTGTTAGTTGTACCATTTGTATGTTTTACCCCTTTATTTCTGTGTTAACCAAAGCAAAACTTTACGGTCATAAATTATTTTTTTTTTTGCGTGTCATGTATCAGCTGCCAGAAAATGTATTTGTAGCAAATTTTATAACATTTTTATAAAACTTTAATAAACAAAATAACTTTGACTATGACTTTTTTCACATGGCTTTCTGTCACACGCGTTCAAAACTGTGGGCAGCATTTAGAGACCAATGTGTCAAGCAAAGTGAGCAAAATTGTTGCATTTTTACTGCATTCAATAGTTGCATAAATATTTATCTACTAACCTACACTGGCAGCAATTTAATTTTATTTAATAATGAAAAATTGTTGCATACTTTAAGGCGGTATATTTTTTTAATTTTTCTGATAGTGCTATTAGTGAAATTTACAATTCAGTAGATGTTACCCAGCGAATATCAGAAAAGGTGTTTTTTGAAACCTTTTTGGAAAAACCGAAAATTTCACCCTTTTAAATATGCAACATTTTTTATATCATAAATCTATTGACAAACTCTTTGCTAAGAGCTATACTGTTGATCAGATATACACACATTCATATAATAAACGAAACAATTCAACAATGTTTGTTAGCAAAGAAAATACGATTGAGAGCTAGTATGAAAAATCGTTGCATACTTTAAGGCTGTAAATTTCATATTTTTTTTTTTATTTCGTGTAGTCCTTTTGCTAGTTTTTAGAAAGATTTTGGCTTCGAACCCTTTCGAAATTTACTGCCGAATATTTTTTTGTAACGTTTTAACCCCCTAGCGACCAGAAAATTTAACTATGGCGGATACAAGAAAAAATGTTTGTATAAAGGATGTGATGGACTGAAGTGTATAAAAAATAATACGAATTTTCTATGCTTATGAACATTTGTTTCGGGTTTGATTAGCATATGAGCAGCTTAAAGCACAAGTGGTATAAGTCCAGTTTTCGTTTTTTTAGTTAGGTATGACACAATGTAGAGGAAAATATGTTCTACACAGAGCCAAAATTGCTTAATAAAATTAAAAAGATTGTCTTCATGAACAGTTTTTGGGCAAAGGGGTAGTCGAAAGGGTGGAAACGAAGAAAAAATGTACGGAAATCTCCAAGGGTTCATGAGGAATTTCTTATTGTTTACATTATTTGGAAGAGCAGCTTGTAATTTCCTGTCAAGATTTCCCTAGAAATGTGGAGAAAAAGTAAAATAGAGAAAACTTCTTAATTTTCGAAGATTTCTGTTTGAAAACATTAATAAGATTTTCTCTATAAATATATGAAGCACATCTTCTGAAAAAAACCATACAGATATCTTAACACTTTTGTTCTATTTTATTAGGTACTTTTAGCTCAGTGTACATATATCACCGGCTAACGGGGTAAGTCCTAGCACCCATAGAAACCGAATAAATAGTAAACTATAAAATGAAATCAAGGGTACCCCCTATTTTTTGACAACACAAAACCCTGAATATCTCAGTTCGAGAAAAGGTGGACTTATACCATTTGTGCATTAAGGGGCTCATATATCGAATCATCAACATACCTTTTTCTAACGAAAATGTCATTACGAGGATGATTAAAAAATGAGTTGCATATTTTAAGGCGCACGCTTTTGTTTTTATAATTTATGGCCATTCATGCCACATGCACGAAAATTTTAACTGAGACCACCCAAAGTAAAATTTTTCGCCGAACATTTTCCAATAACGTTTTAACCCTCTAGTAACCTTCAAAATGACACAATCCAAAGAGGGCCAAAATTTCGTGACAGTCTATTATGGGTAGCTGTTTTAAAAAATATGTTCCGCGGTAAGTTCCATAGAGGTGCTCCAAGGCAAAATCTTTGTACAATGGATTTGGTTCAAAAATTCGTGATATAATTTTTGGGCAAACAAGTTTCGATATGAAGTTAATAAAAAATGTGTTGCATATTTTAGGGGATTTTTTTTTTAACTATGGCCATTCATGCCACAAGCACAACAATTTTTGCCTGAGAGCATAGTTAAATTTTACTTCAAATATTTTCCATTAACGTTTCAACCCTCCATCGACCTGCAAAATTGTACCATCCAAAAAATGCCAAAACGAAAATTTGGCGAGAGTTCAAAAGGGTTTAACTGTTACGTTAATGGTTAAGAAAATTCGTGATATAATTTTTGGGCAAAAAAGGTCGATATGAAGTTGATAAAAAAATGTGTTGCATATTTTAAGGGGCAAGTGTTTTTTCCTATGATCTATTTTTATTGAATGTTTTAACCCTCTAGCGACCCTTAAAATTATACCCCCCAAAAAGGGCAAAATGAACATTTCTTCAGAGTGCTAAAAGATGAAATTTTTCAGAAAAATATTCAGCTTTGAGTCCCAACAAGGTGCTCCAGGACAATATTTGCATACAATGGATTTTTATTTAATTAATACGCTACATAACTAATTGGCGGAAAAATCAAATTTCAAGGATGCGTTGCATATATTAAGGGGCAAATTTATTTTTTATGATCTGCTGCCCTTCGTGTGGTATATACAATAATTTTTCCCTGAGCGCACCCATGTAAATTTTTCCAGCGAATATTTTTCTGTAACATTTTAACCCTCTAGTTTTAGTTTTAGTCCTAAGATTCAAAATATGGGTCGAAATGATTCACAAAATTACTTTTGTAAAATTTCACAATATAATTTAATAAATTAGTATCTTTAGTATACTTACCAGTACAACTTAAACGCTTAACCCTTTTTCAAAATTTTTTATTTTTCAACTTCATAGAAATATATTTTTAAATTTGTTTCTCTACTAAAATAATGTCCTTTCGTCCACCGCTCAACGGTTTAAGGACAAAGTAGTTGGTCGACAAACGAAGAACAAATATCGCGCAATAAACCAATTTAATGGCACACAAAAATTATTTATTAGGCTACTGTGTGTTATATCACCAAACGCGACGCACACGCTTTCACTTTCCTACGACAATCTTCGCACGTCCTGCTGCTGCACTAACACTTCTGCTGCTGCTACTTCTTTAACCAATACTTTAACAATCGTTTCCTATACACCGCCTCCTTCTTTGAGTGTGTTGCGTCAATGTAATAATTGCAACAACAAAACGCTTTGCAGGAGGAGGTAGCTTACAGCTTACAGCTAACGTTTAGTACGTAGTATTTTTACGCATACAAAAAATGAGCTGTGAGGTACTCATCATACACCACAATACACTGATACGAAATTGCACACATTTTGTTAGGAAAATTTTTCTTACAAAAATTTTACTTTTATTAAATTTTTAATTTTATTTAATACTTTTTGCATATTTTTTGTTTTTATACTTCTTGCCTTTTTTTTTGGTTACAATTATTGTTTACTTATATTTTGTTTGAATTTTTTTCTTTTTATGTGTTGTTGTTTTGCCGTTTGAAAGTGAAATGTTTGAAATATGGAAATATGCAACGAATTTAAAGCAAAGTTGGAAAACGACGGTCAAGCAAGCTGAGCTGAGTAAGACAAACTGAATTGTGTGTGGTCGTTTCATTGGACATTCAGGTGAACAGTCACTCAAATCGAGCGCGAACAAAGGATTTGAGTGAAAGTGGGCTTATGAGTTGCACGAAAGAACTTCACTTCGAGTGCGCCAAGTTACAGCTTGTAGCGGGTGTTCATACGTGCATTCTCTTTTTTATGATCAATAGCCATTCACGTCAAATTTACACCACCTGATAAAACCTTCAATATGCAGCTTTAGCCTCACTATTCAAAATATCTTAAAAGGGGTTTAGGTACACGAATTACACTGTACGACATCCAGAGGGTTTTCATCGATTTTTAAAGCTTTTGGGTGTGCTGAATCCGAATCTGAAGTTAGATTTTTCATGTCATCACAGGTTTTATTTTCAGAGGGTAGTTTGTTCAGAGATCGGTAGTAGTAAGAAACTTTTTTTTAGATTTTTAATATGGTTTTTTCTTAACAATTTACTATACCCCCAATTTTTGCCCTTTGGAACATCTGTACGAATCCAAATATAAAAACCAAACTGAATTATGGTTCCTAGACCCACTTCCAGAAAACCTAGGATGACCCGAAAAATCTGACTTCAGATTAGAATTCAGCTCACCCAAAAGCTCCGTAAACCGTTTGTAAACCCCGTGAGCTATTCAAAAACTACAATTTTGTTGTACCATGTACGACTATTTATTTGGTGGAAGTAAAGGTGCAGTAGTAAAGGGTCACTTAAATAAAGCTTTTTTAACCTCGCCTAATATTTGCAACCTCAAAACTCAGAGGTATGCTACAATGAACGCTTTGACGCTTCTCTTTTATACATTTATTTTCGTTATTTATTTGTTTGCCTTCAGAGTGCTTTGGTAAATTTATTAATTTAATAGGGAAACAATTAATTAATAATTATTTCCTCCAAATTTTAATTCTTAAATTAAAGCAAAGTCATCAACATCTGATTGTCAAAGCAAGCGAAGCAACCCAGATTTAAGAGTTTGCCAAATTTCAAGCTTGCTTCAACTTTGAGGTTTTCTATTTGTCATGTTTCGTTGAAACACCTATATTGAACTTATCTGTTAAAGTCAAAGTCCGAGGTAAAGTCAAAAATAAAGTTTTATGTAATTGAGGCTTAAGGAGGTTCAATGTTAAATTAAGAACGCTCATCGTTAATTAAAAGTGCTAGTTTAAGCGTGAGCCACCTTAAAATAAAGTTTTTTTTTAGTGCCCCTTTTGTAGATTTTAGTCGCCTCTCACCACAGGCATACCTACCTCGGGCATAGCCCCCCTGAAAAAGAAAATACTACCAAAAACAGTTCCATAATATCTCAGATAAAGATTGAGCACATTGTTAAATAGAACTCAATATTTTCTCACTCAATTTTTGGGCATGCGTAGCAACAAAGAGAGTCCTTAGGACTTTACTGCGCTCTCTTGAGTTATTTGAGTGTAAGTAACAGAATCTGATACTCTTTAAGTAAAAATCCTCGATGTTTCACTCATAACAAAAATATGAATGAAAATTGTAATAAGAAGCTAAGGGAAAATATTGCTTTCCCTTTTATTTTGCCCTTTATCTGCGTAACCAAAATTGCCTTTATGTATTAGTAAGAGGTACGAGTGTGTAAGTGTAAAAGTAGCTGGTTCTTTGCATTAAAAAGCATGTAAGTAAGTAACAAAAAACGGTGTTGGGAGTTGTAGGTAAAAAAGCGTGCGCCGGAAGCGATGTCCCCACCGATGACAGATAAGCATGGAAGAACAATCGATGGTACTAAAATGGACCACAGAGACCACTGAAAGTGGACGGTAGAAAGATTTACCTGGAACTGGTACTTTCGTGAAATGGTTTAGCACTAGGCTAGCTCTAGCCTAGTCAAATGTTCTGCAGGGTAGCTGTGAAATTTTTTGGGATCCTATATATAAAATATTTATACTCAAATTATTCTAATTTTTCGAAATTTTCGATTTAGAAAAATTGGGCGTGGATTTCGGCCGAGGTGCAGATAAAGTTTTAAACGGATTCTGGTTGAGCTATATTATTTCTTGCTAAACCTGGCTCAACCCACTTCTCATACTTATAAGCATTTTAGCCAAATGAGCTAAGCCTTTTTTAAGTTTTGCAAAATTTTTAGTTGGACATGTAAACAAGTAAATACACACATATATGTTAGCTATAAAAACAACAACAACAACTAGCAGAAAATATGGTTTGTTTACCAACTTTGCAAGCATGTCCTGCGTAGTAGCAAAAGCGGATGTGTCCTGATTTAACTATTCCCATTAATCTGCGTATTAAATTCAACTTAGTTTCAGATTAATGGGCAAAAACTTGCATATACTTGTCAATACTTCGACAATACCTCACCTAAAAGACACATCACTCGCTTTGGATAAAAGACTGTAATAAATGCATATTAAATCCCAATCAAAGTGTGGGAGTAGGTGGGGTAGGTTGGAAGTATTCGCTGTGGGTATAGAAGATTAAGTAGGACATGAATCGAGTTTTTGGATATGATTTGTGTTTAAAGTGGAAGTGGTGTGCCTAAATCCAACCAAGATTTAGCATTTATGTAACGATTGGTTAATAAAAGTTTCACGGTTATCCATTGCATACTTTAGGTTGTAAACAAATATATGGATGTGTATGACAGCGAAGAGCGCGCATTTCGGAAATGTCAGACTTGACATAAAAACCAAAAAGTCAAACACTTACGCAAAATGTGACATAGTGATGTCGCTGCTGCTAAGCCAATAGTTGGCAAGTTAAAATAATAGAAAAGGGGGAATTTGGTGTTCACAAAAATAATACGTAAGCTACGGCGGTGACCCAATAAAAAATTTACTTTTTCTATTCTAACCAAAAAATGTTCATCAATAATATAAATTAATAAAAATTAAAAACCAACAGCAATAAGAAAATTATTGCTGGGCCTCAAGCTCGCAATTAACATGTCGTTTAAATAGAAAGGCCATAATATAACAATTCCATTGTTGTAAACATATACATTTTATTTATTTACTCTTTTTATTTTTTTATTTTATTTTAATTTTCATTTTATTTTATTTTATTTTATTTTATGTTATTTTATTTTATTTTATTTTATTTTATTTTATTTTATTTTATTTTATTTTATTTTATTTTATTTTATTTTATTTTATTTTATTTTATTTTATTTTATTTTATTTTATTTTATTTTATTTTATTTTATTTTATTTTATTTTATTTTATTTTATTTTATTTTATTTTATTTTATTTTATTTTATTTTATTTTATTTTATTTTATTTTATTTCATTTTATTTTATTTAATATTATTTCTTTTTTATAAGTTTCTTTTTTCATTACAATTCATTTTTTTATTTTATTTTATTTTGTTTTATTTCACTTTATTTTTCTTGATATTTTTAAATTTATTTATGATTTTATTTTAATTTATTTTTGTTTTTAATTTAATTTTTATTTTTATTTATTTATTCTATTTTATAAATTTTTTTTTGAATTTTTTTTTTCATTTTATTTTATGTTTAAAAAGTTTTTTATTTTAATATATTTTATTTATTTTGTATAGTTTATTTTGTTTCATTTTATTTTAATTTTTTTATTTATTTTATTTGATTTTATTTTTTTAATTTAATTTATTTTTTTTTTTAATTTGATTCTGCTATTTTTTATTTAATTTATTTTTTTATTTTGATTTATCTATTTTTTTTAATTTTATTTATTTTTCTTATATTAATTTTTTCAATTTTATTTGGTTTTGTTTTTTTTTTTCAATTTTGGTTTTAATTTATTTTATTTTATTACTTTTTTATTATATTTCATTTTGTTTAATTTTTTTTTCTTAATTTAATTTTTATAATTAATTTTTTTTTATTTTGCTTCATTTATTTTTCCATTTAATTTTTTTATTTTATTTGTTTTTTTTTTTAACTTAATTAATTTTTTTTTAAATTATTTTATTATTTTTTTTTATTTTATTTAATTAAATTTTATTAGTTTGATTTAATTTAATTATTTTTATTATTATAATTTTTTTAATTTTATTTCTTTTTTTTTAATTTATTTTATTTTACATATATTACACTGTGCAACACGAAAAAATAGCTGGGAAGAGATAATATTTTTCTGGTAGATCTCGGTGAGTCAAAAAGAACTGCGTACCAGAAATTTGCCGGACACCTCTAAAATCTTGAGTTAGGGGTAAAAAACCGGTTTTCATACCTTCGAAACTAATTGTAACCGAATTTTATTTTTTGCTTGATTTCCACAGAAGGGATATAGACCTTGCATAGGGATAGCGCTACAGTTGGACAACCTCGAAAAAAATGTGTTTCGGGTTAAAATACCTAAGATATATGCTTATAAGTGTTCAAAGGTATAAAAAAAAGGGTTTTTACCCCTAACTCAAGATTTCGGAGGTGTACGTAGTTCTTCTTAATTCGCCGAGATCTACCAGAAAAATGCTATTACTTCCCAGGTATTTTAACTGTGGTCAATTTTGTTGCACTTTGTAATTTTTTTTTTTTTTTTTGTGTTTTATTTTTTTTAAATTTATTTTATTTTTTTAAATTTAATTTAATTTTAATTTTTTTATTTTTTATACTTTATTTTATATTATTTTGTTTAATTTTAGTTTTATATATGTTTTTTACTTCATTAGAGTAAAAAAAACAACATATTTGTTTTTGATCTAATTTTATTTACAAACAAATTTTTTCCAACCCACCCTATAATCGATTCGCCCTACCGTTGCCCAAAACTAACGAATTCAAAATTTTATAGTATAAACTTTGTGGTTTCCTTTGTCACCATTTAACTGTGGCCCTTTCACAATTGCTACCTTGAAATTGAATTCGCGCCCAAGTCTAGAGTTTCATATTTAATACTTTTGTCCCTTTTGTGTCGCGCTTAAAGTCACCCACCCCCAAAGTATGAGGCTGCATCACAATTCTTCTTTGTTATTTTAAAGTAGCATTTCGGCAGCCAACTTTGTTGTACGTGTGCGGGTGACATTTATCCACTAACCTTCACCAATCATTTTTGTGGCTAATAAAAGTAAATTCTTTTTTTTTTCGCTAACAAACAAGAAATGCCGCCACAAATATTGGTCGTTCCAATTTATGATAACCTTGAACTTTGTATAAAAATGTTTAAGAAAATTCGAGCTGTGGTTTTTGTTTAGTTGAGTTTGTTGAATGTAAACTTACTTTAATTTGGTGTGACATGGAATTTGTAAGGGGAGTCGAGGGGGTTCAATGTTCAAGTTATTATTACCAACAATTAAAATGAACAATGACAAGTAAATTTAATTAGACCAAGTGTGGTGGTGGTGTATTTGCTTACTTGTGATTTCGTTCGAAAATATAGCACTTCCTTGGCTAAATGGAGCAAAAATCAGTAAAACAAATGTAAACCAGAAAAACTTTACTTCATAAAAGCTACCTTTGCTAGTTTCAATAGACAAAAAGTGTGTGTTCTACAGCATTCTACACCTTATAGCTCTAATAAAATCAACGTTTGAAATATTTTATATCGATTCCAGAAAAAAATGTTCGTTCACATTTGCCCCTTTTGGTTTAATGACGAAAAGTTACTTCGAATTTTCATAAAAGTGACGTGTCGTATACGTAAATTTTTTTGGTAACAAATGTGTAGACATACAGAAACAATTAATTGATGCTGCAATACTAACTATTGGAATGATTTAAGAGGAAGCTGAAGAAGCACGAAATAATAGTTGTATTCGTGAAATCGTAGAACTTTACGAAATGTGTATTTTTAGGTATACGTTTACGCACCTTGTTATATGAACGCATCTGTAAATAGCCTCGTGAACTTGTCAGTTTGTTACGTTCGCTGAACGCAAAATCAGTTTTAAGTTTGGCTGTGAAGCGTTCCTTATTACATGTCACCATACAGTTGTCGGCCGAAACTTTTTGCCCACTGCTATTTCAACGAACAGTTCTGTGCTGTTGTGTTTGTAAGGTTGCATTTTTTTACAGCATTGAGTTTACGAGCATTTACGCACCGAAATCCGTGGAAAATTTACGAAGTTTGTGTAAATTTCGCTCCATACAAATTTTGACAGTTCATTTACGCTTTTGGTAAACTTATACGTTTACGAGCTTTACACGCTGTATACACGATTACATGAGTACCCTTAATGATTACAGCAGGGATGGAAAATAAATTTTTATTCATTATTCAAAAAAAATCGAGTGATGAGTGATCGGTATTGGTTATTCAAAAAATCCAAAGTACCATTTTCTGGATCATATCGAAACTGCTTCGGGATTACTTCGGTACTGTTTCGGGATAATTTCGAGGCTATTGCCGGACATTCTTGGGACGGTTTTGGGATCATTTCTGGACCATTTTCGGGATCATTTAGCAGTGGCGTGCCTACGAGTATCAACCGAGGCAAGCCCCAGTCTTTATAACCCCAACGAAAGCACTTACTGCTGCCAGAGAACATTTCAGACAAAGAAGAGTTCAGGATATTTATCGACTTTTGCAGACGGGGAAAATTTTAAACTTTTAGGTTCCGCTAATAGGCACGTTATTGTTGGCAGATTTTGTAAGCTTTTCCAATCCAAGGGAAACGTTTTATTCGCACTATTTCCCATTTAAGTACATTGCAAAAGCTAAGAAATCTTAAATATATTTTTTAAGTCTTATAGTGCCTAGCAAATAAAAAAAATTACAGCACCTACCACTATTGTATTCTTTTTTTCTACTTTAAAATATGCGCCAATAATTTTTGAGTAGCGCGCTTTGCACAATTGTAGATACATACCTACATAAACAAATTTCATTTTCGTTTTATCGTAAGCATTTATAGCGTACGGTAACACCAGCCAGAAGCCAGCTTCTAAGTTTCATATAAAATTACTTCCAAATTCAAAAAAAACAATTGCTTCAGCACGCAGATTCGTACTGGTTTTGAAAGCCCCGTAAAAGCCAATAAGTAAAAGCGAGATGGCCGTCATTGCCTAGGAGGTTAAAGGCTGTTTTAAGTAAGTAAGTAAGAGATGGCCATCACGCACTGAAATAATTTTATGTAAATGAGCTATCAGCCGGCAGGTGGCAGGAAAAGCTGTAGGTATGTTTCCATGCTATTAACAGCTATTAGGTAGTAGGTGGCAGGCAGGGAAATAAAAACCGGATATCCTTTTAAGAAGCCAAATGAACAAACATATTGTAGCTCATAGGGGATTAGCTAGGCAAGCCGGGCTTTTCGGCTTATATGGAAGGCACGCCACTGTCATTTAGGTGCTTAGAAAATATTTCCTTTCATCCCACCCTAATCTATACCAACAAAGTAAGCATTGTATATATTTTTATTTATGGGCATGTCGCTCACTGCGCCTTTTACAGCTAACGGCTTATGTGGGAGTTTACAGATTTTCCTTGCCTGGCTTAACATTTCACTGAGTTTCCGACCGCCAAAAGATACTCGAATGAAACGAATACCAACACACAACGAAAACAAAAAACATTTCTTAAAGGCAGCTAACATTCAGAAAGCACCAAATGTTTCCTTCTGAAACCCAACCCATTTTAACTAAGCCAATCTCTGCTGTTAGAACACCTACGCGACGCGCCTCCTAAATGTACTCACGCGTTCTCGCTTGTAAACGCACTCATTCTTTTTTCTCACAATTACCGTAAATCCCTTCGAGCAACGTTCAACTATTGTTGTTTTACAATTCAGTTAGCCGGTTATATAATGAAGGTTGCAGCAAAGTGCAGGAATTCGTTAGCTGACATCTGGCGGTTGCACTCGAAACAATAAATGCACTCAAGAGCGAATTAGACAAATAGATGTGAAGGCTCAAGAGTATTCGTAACTTTTCTCTTAAATTTGTGTCGACCAATTAGACAATTTTCTTGATACCACTATAGTAGTTTGCTGGTCCTCTATTGGATACCCCGTCAGCGCAGACAGGAAGCGCGGCAACTTCAGCGGACGTAGGTGCAACGGAACCGTGAATAAGAAAGTATAGTCGCGACCATAATAGGTATTTCAGGGTCGTCATAATGTTCTACAGGACCTGATTCCCGGACAGTTTCACCTTGGCCATGGAGATTCAACCCAGCTACATATATCGGTCACCCTAGGCGGGATATTACAAAACGCGAATTCGGCAGAGTCCGCGATTACCATATCATTATCGGCTTATCTAGCAAGTCTCGGGAACCTGAAAACTCTGTTTGTATAGATTTATTGAAGTGTACTTACCAAGAAAAATTCTAACTACTAATTTCCAAAGAGAGATTGATTCCTTTCATTCACAGTGGGTTATAATTACTAACGATTTCCCAGCCCACATGAGATCAAGGGTGCACAACAAAATAAACAACATTTTTTTGAAAGTAACGTTATTATGCAGGCCTGCATGAGATCCATCTAATTTTATTAAAAAAGCTTTTGGAATTGAAAGGTTTAAGGGATTTCAGTACCAATCGTTTCCATTACTAAGTATTTGTCAGCCAATTCCGTATCCATTAATATTTCTAAGCATTTAAAATTTATTACTGTTTAGGGCTCAGTAATTGATAAGCAATTTATTTCAAACCGTCAAAGGAAAAGAGTTACAACTTCAAACACACAAGCAAAATGTACAATAACATGACCATAACATCAAGCTTTCATAAAACTTTATTGCTCGTTGTCCTTCAGAGTTTATTGCACAGCAGGACTTGAGGCGGTGTCGTTGAAGGGTTTTAGCTATGTACTGAATGTTCGAACACCCCATTGATTGACAGCCCTTTTGACTGAGCTCATATCTTTGATTAACACTTTTTATTGCTTTTTTCTATCTATTGTGTTGTTGTTGTAATTGATGAAGTATTTGACGATGTCCTGGCTGGCTTTGGATGGTAGCACTGTTGATGCTAATCAATGCTGATTTGTTTGTTGGAAGCGCGATTGGTGACAATCGTTGGATGCAACGGGAAGTAAGATGACCAGTATCACGAGTGGATCAAGTGTAGTTGTAATATTTAATTAATGTTCTAATGAATTTAGGCTAAATAAATGTGAATAACGCAAGGATGATAAAAAATATTGTGTAAGACTACCTTTATAAAAAGGGACCAAAAAAGCTGCTGTTAAGCTAATAAAATAAAACTAAATAATATAATATAAATTAAAATAAAATGAAAATAAAACAAACTGAAATTAAAATTAAATGAAATAAAATAAAATAAAATAAACTAAAAAAATAGAATAAAATAAAATAAAATAAAATAAAATAAAATAAAATAAAATAAAATAAAATAAAATAAAATAAAATAAAATAAAATAAAATAAAATAAAATAAAATAAAATAAAATAAAATAAAATAAAATAAAATAAAATAAAATAAAATAAAATAAAATAAAATAAAATAAAATAAAAATAAAATAAAATAAAATAAAATAAAATAAAATAAAATAAAATAAAATAAAATAAAATAAAATAAAATAAAATAAAATTAAATTAAATTAAATTAAATTAAATTAAATAAAATAAAATAAAATAAAATAATATAATATAAAATTAAATTAAATTAAATTAAATTAAATTAAATAAAAAAAAAATAAAATAAAATAAAAAATAAAAATAAAATAAAATAAAATAAAATAAAATAAAATAGAATAAAGAAAGGATAGAAAGAAAAAAAAAAGAAATTAAAAAAAAATAAATTAAGGTAAAAGAAAATATAATAAAATAAACTAAAATAAAATAAAAACTAAAGATAACCACAAAACTCGCTCCTTTAAACTTACATAACATAAATTAAGCCTAACCTTGATATGTAATTTTAGTCTCCCGCTATCAGCTTAATAATTCTGTTCGTGTAATGATCAAGTTTTAATAAGAAAACCATGACGTATCTAGCAAAACAAAAGTTGACTCCAACAAGTTGTTGTCACTTGCATAACGAGTCATGAACGCGTTCAAGTTCGCCCACTTCATCACCAACAGCGCAATGATCAATTTAGCACAAATAAAAAGCACTACGCACTCACTCACCTGCATACTAAATATTCTACCATAGGTACATATGTACATACGTTTGTAGGTGAGACTTTATACGTGTGCGTTTACCCACTTGTAGACATTTGTTTTTAAGCTGAGTCTTTCTGGTTTTCCAAATCTTACCATTTTTAGTAATAAAACGTATAAACAGCTCGTAAAAAAATTAAAAACTAAAAAAAACACATGTAAAAATTGCACATTGCCACAACACGACCATGTACACATTCTAGAGAGTGGGCGAAACCGGATCTTTTGTCGAAATCGAACAGAATATTGCTTCTCGAGATCTGAACGATTAGTAAGCCGCCCGAAATCGGGTACTTTTAGCCGAAAGGAATTTCTCTCATTTCTTAAATTTTTTTTATTCTAAAATTTTTTCCAAGCTTTAAGTCTCTCAGTTCTGCCCGAAATTCCTAAATATCTTAGCTGTGTTTTTATTCGGCTCTTGTTGTATCGAATAATCCGCAGAACCGAAATCGAATATTCGTTCAGTCTTTAGCACCTTAATATTCCAAATAAACGTCATAGCTTAAATTGCAACTCGCGTTGCCTATGCAAAACCACCTATCTGAAAGCAATAAAATTTTACAGGAGAGAAAAAAAACTAATTTCCTTTTAAACCTATGTATAATCTTGGAACTGAATTTTTGTTTCAGTTTTTAAAAGATGATATTTACCTGAATAACCAAGAATTGAACAAAAGTTTCAAGTAGTTAGTTATGTTTTTTGTAAAATTATTTTGTCTATAGACGGTTTTGCAAATAAATTTGCTGAAATTTACTAAGTGATGTGAGGTTTTCCAAATAAAATTAAGCTACACCCCTTACATTTGCTAGGGAGCTTACCAATTTTTTTGTAATTTTTTGTTGGAATGCGAAATTTATTATTTGTATAGATGAAACTCGATGCCTGGAATGCTGGCTTACCAAATCTCATTTTTGCCACTTTCGTCAGTTGGGAGGTTTTGCATCTGGTAGATAGGTGATATTGCATAGGCATCGACGAATTGTTATTGTTAGTTGTGTTAAGCGTGTCACAATGAGTCCAACTGTCGTTCAATAATTTTTTGTTTATGGTAAAAACCGATTTGGTTTAAGCTGTTGTAATTGTAATTAAATGTGTGACATTTATAAAAAAAAGTTTTGTTGTTCTGAAGCGCCATTTCGTATGTCGATGATTCATAGGCAGCGATATCTATCGAATGTTGAGAGAAGAAGAAGCTCAATCTGTGTAATACATAGTTTCTAGCTTTTTCTGCGCTTATATGGATAGCGAGTAAGCTGTTGGTTAAGCGGGGTTCTAAGTTATTGATATACTATCTGTAATGACTCAGATAAGTAAAATCTGTGTGGGTTTTAAATGGAAAATTATTCCTTTTACGAGATAGCGTATCTTTGAGATTATTTTTAATTTCATTTAATATAATTTTATTTTGTTTTAGTTTATTTCATTTTTTTACCTGATTTTAATTACGAGCTTGAGGCCCAGCAATGATAATTTTTGTTTTTCAACAAATTTCATTATTGCTGTTGGTATTTTTAATTTTAGTAATTCATATTAATAATTAAAAATTTTTGTTAGAAAAGTAAATCGGGAGTTGCTAGTTCTACTCATCAGTATGATTTAGGCAACGCGTCATACTGATGAGTGGAACTAGCAACTCCCGAAATCGATCAATGAAGCTATGGCGGGTGACCCAAAAAAATTCACTTTTTCTATTCTAACAAAGAATTTTAAGCTATGGCGTGTGACCAAAAAATATGTACTTTTTCTATGATGAGCTTCATGTTAAAGTAACACGATCGATAGTGTTGAAAAATAATAATCTGAAAAAGTGTTAAAAAAGTATTGATTTTACATGAAACTTATTCTGTGTATATTGTACTTTTTTAGCAAGCTATCACCAAAAGAACACACTGTACTGAAAAAAAAAATTGTTTAGCTTTATAATCTCATAGAGAGGAATTAGACACAAACGCTGCTGGCGATTAGTCATATTGAATTTTCTGCAAATATCAAAAATTCTTGAATGGAATGACGTCGAAGAATCTAGTCGATAATATTTATAAATAAAAAATATATAGCTAATTAAAAAGAAAACAATATACGAAAATGAAAAGTTATTTATATTTGTACCGTTTTGTTGGGAAAAAATATCTGCTTAGAGAATAAGTGGGAAAAAATATTCGATTTTAATTTGTACAATCTATTACAAGAGCGTGCAATTGCTGGCGTGTGCTAATGCTGATGATGCTGATCATTGGCCTTAACAACCGCTCCGGAAGCTCTGCCTTATCTGGACAGGATGAAGAAGAAAAAGTGGGTCTTGCAGTCAACGAGAACAAGACGAAGTATTTGCTGTCATCAAGGAGAAAGAATCGGAGCACCTGCGTCTTTTTGAGAACCAACTTCAATACCGAAAATATTGTCAGCCTCGAAATCCAACGGAAAACTACTCCAACGGAGTATTACTCTTGTCAACAGGTGCTACTTTGGACTGAGTGGGTAATTGAGAATTGAAGTCCTCTCTCGATGAACAAAGATCACGCTCTATAAGTCTCTCATCATACCTGTCCTGGTGATTTTCGGAAGATTTTTGATGCCAACGGCGAACATCAAAAGATGATGATGATGATGATCGATTTGACATTGAATGCCGGCGGTTTATAATTATTTTTAACCGTGCTTTGGTTTACATTTCTAACTTTGTTATACATACGTACATCTATATAAAAGGGCTGTCCTAAATATTTTTAGAAAAACGGACTACGTCCAACATTTAGCTAGTTTTACCCCGCGTATCTGTTCTATACATACCGTTGCTCCCAACAGCTGTTTTAACTTAGAAGCAATAGGTGTGTTCTTTTCGTGTGTGTTGGTGTATATCGCCCGAGAAGTGCGAAAAGTAGAAATGGAGTGCCTAAAGGAGATATCAAATTGTACACTCGGAGTACTTTCAAAGCGCCCCTCGTGTTTAAGTAACTATATATCTATATTTATATACCAAGCCCAAGCAATTGAAACCTCATTGAGTATGTGAATTATGAATGAAATAACTTATTTATTATTAAGGAAAAAGCATTCGCCACACAACCAAACCTAGATTATGCAATTCAAATGGTAAAGAAATGCAAATAAAGAAAAACTAATAAATAAAATTACAAAATTAGACATTTGCCATTTCAGGCACAATTCGATTTGGCATGCTTTGGCTAGTTATGGTCAGCTGCGTTTGTAAATAATAACGGTAAAAGGTGTGCAAATGGTAAGTATGTAAATTTGCTCATGCAATGCAATGTTGGCAACGCATCAGCAGTCAGATCATAACAAAACGTAATAACAGTAAATAACAGTGGCGATATGAGACCATTTTGCATGGAAATCAGGTGTGTTTTTGAAAACTTCAACTGTTAACGCTGACACTTTCTATAATGCTTTTGCTGCACTTCCAACTTATCAGCTTTATTACCGCCAGTACTACATCATATGCTGCTAAACAGTGGGTAGATTAAAGCAAAAAATCCACAAATAAGAAAATCAGCTGAAGATGTGGGTTGGGTTAACTTGTGGATGTTTACCGGCTTCAGTGGCGTCAACGATAGTTCACTTCAGGTTCATTCACTCGTTTGGAGCCCACGTATTGATTTACAGCTCACTTTTTATTGTTTATTATTTTTGTGGCCGAAGCGTAGTTGGATGTGATGTTTTGAGCTGCAATTGAAGCAAAAAAAAATTCACATAAAACGATATTTTTATTGGTCATAAAATCACAGCCATCGATTTACCCATCGACATTTTATCTGTTTCTACTCAAATTGTGAATTAAAATATAAGAAAAACAAATAAATAAATGAAATAAAAAAAAATTCATAAATACAACAAAAAAAAAAAAAAAAATATTAAAAAAATTAAAATAAAAAAAGATAAAAAATACTAAAAAAAAAAATAAAACAAAAAAATTACTAAATAAAATAAAAAAAATAAAAAAATAAAATAAAATTATGCGAAATAAAAAAATTATATGAAATAAATAATAAAAATAGAATTAAAAAATGAAAAAAAAATATCTAAAAATTAAAAGAAAAAGGTAAATAAATAAAAAACAAAATTAAATTAAATTAAAATAAAAAATAAACTAAAAAAATTTAAATTAAAAAAAAGGTAAATAAAAAAAAATAGAAAAACAAATTTGGTAGAAAAATTATATATAAAAAAAAAACAAATAAAATACAATAAGGTAAACAATTTAAATGAAAAAGTAGAAATAAAATATATATATAAAAAATAAAAAAATAAAAATTCAAATAAATAAACCCACATCAAATTAAAAAACAATTAAAAAATAATTAAATAAAGTAAAATAAAATATGTAACAGAAATTGAAATGAAATAAAATAAAATAACATAAAATAAAACGAGGCACAAAAGAATAAAATAAAACAACATTCAATCAAATAAAATAATTAAAATTAAAAAATATAGTAAAAGAAGCAAAAAAAAAATATAAAATAAAATTTAAAAAAAAATTAATAAAACAAAATGAAATAAAATTAACTAAAACAAACTCATAAAAATAAAAAGTAAAATAAAGATAAAATAAAAAACTTCAGAGAAAATAAAATTAAATTAATTTGTAGTTCATGTACTTCAATTACTTGGGCGAACTACTATTTTCAAAAAATCACACATTTCATACCCCTTCTGGGCCCCTCCAAACTATCTCTGTTCACATATATTGATTCGTCTTTCTAAATTTAAATTGTTTGATTTCAGTGTCATTAACTTGTTGCGGTTGCTGTTGCTTACGGCTTGTTGCTGCGGTCACTTGAAGAGTCTAATTTTACACACGTTATCTGTATCGATAGTTTGTCTTCTGGTTGTTGCTACAGTTAGCTATATTTAGCTTGAGTTACGACATATGCCCAGAACGCATAGAATTAGTGATCGATGCGGAAATAGGGAAACCACAAGAGCACAAACGCAGCAGAAAATTGCAACAACAACTATTAATGTTCTATATTTACAGTTAGAAATATCCCAGTAAGCAATTCGAGAAGTAAATGAAAGATGATGAGGTTTTGTTGTTGCTTATTATGGACTCCAGGATCTGATATAAAAATTTTCAAAGCCCATTATTTGTGGATCTGGACGTTGCTGCAGAAAGCCTAGACGTGTCCTATCTATATCGAGTCTTTAACCCTTCTAATCATAAAGCTTTTTTTATTGATATCACTAGAATTTTTCTCCCGGTGTGTTTTTTCAACTTGACGTACATATCTTTGGTGGTAGTCAGTTGGCACGCAATAGTTTCTTGCACATGGTTTGTGTGTCAGCCCTAAGCAAATACGGATAAGGTATAAAAGCCATAAAAAATGTGAGCGAAATGAGAGAACATTAGAAAATTGAGAGCAGCCCTTGTTATGAAGAGTTTGATTAATTTTGAAGTAATAACAAGATTGTGGGGTAGTTTCTCCACACTGTGGACCAGTAGTAACTCGAAACTCATAGAACGTTAATAAATTAAACGAATAATACCACGTGAGTAAAACCAAAAAATCGACATTGACCTTTGAGGAATTTTCTGTGAGTCATTTGCCGAAAAATGTAGAAGTGTGCTGAAGGAAATGAAAATAATATATTTAATCGATTAGTTGGCTTGGGTGTCTATACCCAATAAACAATTTTGTTTGATATCAATCTGAGACGCATTTGAGATCAAATCCATTTCTCAAATCTCTAAAATTAGTTCGCTTAAATTTTCAACTTAAAAGCCATTTTTTAATGAGAAATTTCGCTGTTTCTGATGAAGTGGAGCAATTATTGATTCTCAACTTGCCCTTAAGGAAAATCTCTGTTGGAAGGAAAAATAATTTTTTTCGTTAATTTTTTAATAACTTTAAATCATTACTTAACTTATCATTAACAGATCAATCCGCGATTTGGATAAAATTTGGTACATATAGTATGCTTCATTCTAAAATTTGCTACTTGGGAATTGCGACATCGAGCGGTTTACAGGGTTGCCACCTATCTCAACTTTTTTTGAAATATTGAGCAAGATATGGCAATCTGGTATCAAATAAAGGTAATTTCGGCTGCATTCCAACAAAGATATATTCAGCCATGGTTGCTACCTAAGAGCATTTAATTTACAGGGCTGCCACCTTACTTATTTTTTTATTTTACGATTGAGCATGATATGCCAATACGGATATCAAAATGGGTATACCAACGAAGATATTTTCAGGTAGGGTTGCCACCTGACACTATTTTAATTATTCCTTCGTATATCGATCAATATATCAGGAACGAGTGAAGGAATTTGGATATGCTTCTAAGACTTTCTACTTGGGTGTTGCCACATCGAGCAGTTTACAGGGTTGCCACCTAATTTTTGTTTTAAATATTGAGAAAGTTATGCCAATAGAGTATCAAATTAAAGGTAATTTCGGTCGTATTTCAACGAAGATATTTTCAGCCAGGGTTGCCAGCTTACACCATTTTATTTATTCCTTCGTATATCGACCAATATTTCGGGAACGACTCAAGCTATTTGTATCAAATTTGGTGCTCAGAGACTATACTTCATTTTAAGGCTTTTTACTTGGGTGTTGCTACTTCGAGCGGTTTACTAGGTTGCCAGTATGAAATATATCAGCCATGTACCAACCAAGATATTATCAGGTAGGGTTGCACCTATTTTAATTATTCCCCCGTATACCGACCTTCGTTTTCAGATTTTAGGGTTGAAACCTATCTGATTTTCCGGTTTTCTTAAGATTGAGTGCAATTATTTTAGATAAATCATAGCATAAGTACCCTGCTAACCAAACCCAAGGAAAATCCTGGATAATTCCTAAGTCGCGATACTCTAAATCGAGGATAGATAAATGGGTAGTTTTGTATTGGCGGCGTGCAGATTGGACCCACTTTTTATCGATTATTTCGTGTACTGTGATAGCGCTGCTTACTCGCACTCATTTAGAAACGCCGCAATAAAAACCATAGCTCCACTCCTCTAACTAGAAAATTTTCCAAGAAAACTGACATACCGGCAATGGTTGCATACTTTTAGGCGCTGCCAGGGCTGCCGCCCTATCCACCTGCATACAAATTTTCAAAATACCCAAAATATTTCCAATAAATTTCCAAAATATTTTCTCTTTGAAACTTTGGTGGACTTTTGACCGTTTGTGAATAATTTTTCTTAAATTATTCTATGTTTTTATTATTAGTGAACAAGATGGAAAAGTAACAACAATTACAAGCTACCATGATTACGTAATTTCGGTCTTGCTCAAGGGCACTTATCAAATGGCTTTGTGTTTAGAAATTTTTCATCACCTTTTGTTGGTCATCGAACCAAACGGTCAAAAGTCCACCAAAGTTTCAAAGATTCTCAAATTAATGACCACAAACTCATAACATACATACAAAAATATTTTCTCTTCAATTTTTTTATTCAAAATGCATTTAATAGTTAAATAAATATAAACTTATGACATTTATTAAATATAGCCTAGAGGTATAAACTATAAAATGTGAAAAAGTAAAAAATAAGAGAAATGAAACAGAATAAAACGAAAGGAAATGAAATAAAGTAAAATGATATGAAATGAAGCCAAATTAAATGAAAAGAAATTAACTGAAAATGAAATAAAGTAAAAGGAAGTGAAATGAAATGAAAAAGAATGAAATGAAACAAAATAAACTCAAACAAAATTAAAGAAAATGAAGAGACGTGGAATGAATTAGGAACATAATGAAATAAAATGAAATGAAATAAAACAAAATGAATAGAAAGAAAACAGAATGGCATGAAATAAAACAAAACAAAATGAAGTGAAGCAAAACAAATTGAAAAGAAATAAATAGAATGAAACGGATTGAAATAAACTTCAACTAAATAGATTGAAATAAAATAAAATGAAACAGAAAGATTGAAATGATATAAAATTTAATGAAAAGAAATGAAATTAATTTAAATAAAATGAGGTAAAATCAAATAAAGTGAAATGAAACAGAGTAAACTGAAATGAAACAAAATAACTGAAATGAAACAAAATTTTATGAAAAATAATGAAGTGAAATGAAATAAATAAAATGAAATGAAATAAAACGGAATAAAATGAAGTAAAATCAAATGAGACGAAATAAAGGGAAATTGGATGAAATAAAGTATAATGAAATAAATTAAGATGAAATGAAATTATGTTAAATAAAACCAAATGAAATAAAATTAAAAAGTACCGCATTTGGGAACATCAATTGAAAAATTCGGCAACCCTGCCCGGCTGCGACTGCTAACCGCCCCAAAATCTTCAATGTTGAAATTTGGTCGTATTTAACTGCCACCTTTACTGCACACTCCTAAAAAACGCGTTATTATTAATATTATATATATTATTAATAAAATTATTTTACTTACCTTTTCCTTCAATTAAATAAAAATATTTAAACAAAAATTTCAAATGTTTTTTTTTTCACTTGACAGAAAATTTAATTTATGAAAACAGCTGTTTAATTTCCCTTTGTACTATTTTTGTTTCAGTAAATCAAAATCATACTGTTTTAATCACACTCATAGAAGTTTCAAAATATGCGTTGGTGTTAGTGTTCTTATCGAAAACATAGAGATGGTGTTGGAATTCGATTAAAAAAATCGATTGCTGGGTAGCCGTGGTTGGCAGGGTAACTTCTCGCCTCCAGATTATGAGTCGTGGGATCGAAAGCCGTATTTTGACACCTCCTCGACATATCTGTGGTCATAAGCAATAACAGCCCAAGTCGACTTAAGAAATTAGATAAGTTGAAATTTTTGCTGGCGAATTTTTTTAACAAAACTGTTTTATAACTAATAATACGTTTGGATTTAATTGTTTGTAAAGAAAGTAAAAAAAGACCAATGAAAGTCTTGAAAAATGTCTCGAAGTTGCTATTCAAAATCACCAGCAAAAATTTCAACTGGTCTAATTTCTTAAGTCGACTTAGGCTGTTATTGCTTATGACCACAGATATTTCGGCACAATTTATCAGTTGATGGCTTATGTAAAATATTGCTATTTTGCGTTTTTTATAAACCCAAATAAAAATTCGGTCGATCATCTCTTTTGACAACAGTCGAAGATCGAATTTATCACACAGGCAGAGGGTAGTTTAAATCTTAAAAATCTTAACCGCGTCTAATTTTCAGTCATTTTTTTATCTATTGCTGTCAATAAATAAATACCTGCCTGTTTTTCTTTTTCATACGAAAGCAAATATAAATCAGCTAATATTCGAGAATCATCCGAAGATATATGTATGCCAGACATTGCATGTGTGTAGTTTTGTAGCGTCCAAAAATTTATTTTGGCTTAAAAGCCGGCAGCGCTCTTTGGGAGATCACAATAATTTCATCACATTTACTTTTTGGCTTCTATAGAAGTACAAATGTTTTGTGTGTGTGCGTGTGGACTCATGGAAAGTCAATTAAGTTCTATTCTGAAAAGTTTTTATTAATTTAAGCAAACAACCAAAAAAAATACTGTTTTAATTGAATTAAATGCTTAGAATGTTTTAATTAAATAATACGCCTTATGATCGCTTAAAAAAAATTGCTAATTAACCTGCCAGCCGATTTGTTAAGCTCCATTAAAACGCCCCTCCGATCGCGCCATCATACACACGCGTTTGCTCATATTAGCCAAGTTTCATTACGGCCTACTCACACATTCGCGATTAGCACGATCAGTCGTTCTTTTTTATTAATTTCTCTCTCTTTCTCTATCTCTCTATCGCTCTCTCCCTCTTTTAGTATTTGACTACATGTGTATTTCTATAACCCATTTATCGTATTGTGTCTAAAAGTGCAAAAAAAAATTATTTGTTTTTAGTGCAAAATTTACTTGACGATGTCCAACTGGAAAAAACAACAAAATTGTGTATTTTTTATTTTTAATTTTTTTTGATTAAATTTTGTCTACTTTTTACATGTATGTATATTAACATTCTTTTTAGCTTCAATTTCTACTTTTTAACCTTATAAAAAAGTTTTTTCTGTTCAGCTTTTTGGCGTTGTCCGCTCTCATCGCCGAATCTATCGGAACCCACGTTCAAATCTATTTATAAGTCTGATGTGTGTATCTACGAGTGCGAGTGATGTGGGCATCATTTGAAATGTTTTGCAAAAAAAAGCAAATTTCAATACTATGCAATTCCGTTGCTCTGTTCATTTCGCTGTTTGGTCGGTTGCATGATCAGACGAAGAGAGCGTGTGTGAGCGGTACTCTGACCATTTCGTTTAACGTCACTAAATATTTATTTAGAACTACATATTTACTATATTTACTAAACGACAAATATTTGATTTGGTTAAAGCCTTAACGTCCATACAGTAGCAGCTGTGTAAACAAGAGACTGAGATCAGTTAAGCCGAAAGTCTGGTGATTGAGTATCGGCTAGATGACTGAAAAAGTAGAAGAAGATATTAAAAGAGGACCGACACTCACCACATTTCTTTCGATTTTATATCAATTAAATATTTAAACAAATATACTTCACAAAGGCTAGCTCTGCTACTTAAAATTTTTCATAAAAAGGACACGACGTATACGTAACATTTTTTTGTTAAAGAATGTCGCTGGCTTCGTGAGCAAATGTCGTAAGTCCATTTTTTTTTAATGAGATTTTAATGCAAAACGATAGTACAGTTATAAATACATCGTTTTGCATTAAAATCTCATTAAAAAAATGGACTTAAGAATCACGAAATAATGGTTATATTACTGCCAGGGGCTCACCGATTTCAACCATTTTTGGAATGTTACTTAACTAAATCATATCGTCGCTCCCAACGAAGACTAGCACGGTTCAGTTAGCGTGGAAAACTAACACGCTTCGTTCTTTGCGTCGAAGACTAACACGCATCAGTTCTCTGCGTGGAAACCTAGCACAGTTCGTTCTCGGCGTCGAAGACTAGCACGGTTCAGTTCTATACGTATAGTTTACCACGCAGAAAACGAAGTGTGTTAGTCTTCCACACAGAAACTGAATTCGAATCAATTTAGGCGAATCAATTTAGATAGAATCCTTCCGCCATGTGATTTAGTATCGAAGTATCTTTATTCGGCCTCTGCGATCCATGGAAGAACTTCGATTTCTCTCCTAACGCACATATCTGGTAGGCTTTCTTAACCTTGGCAATGACCTAGTGGATTTTTACAAGCTCACTCCGATTACAGCATTTATCCATTATTTAAATATTTCATACCACTGTGCTAGATAGTAATAACAACAACATAGTAATAGCCCAATCACTACGCTCACTTAGTCTTCCAACATTGGTGCTCACAAATACAAACTCAATGCGCTCCCCATCGAATTAACGCGGCTCACTTGTCAAAACAAACTTGGCGGAAAAATTATAAACTTGTATTTTTATATGGAAAGAAAGTGCCTCTCCACTGTGTTATTGAGAGAACTTGAGGTAAATATAAAGGCCCACCACCACACCACCACAACTGTGCATGTGTGGAGCATTTGGGGAGAGCGCGTGAGTTTTAGCGGCACAAAGGCATGAGTTTTGGGTATGAAATTTGTTAGCGTTTTGGCGACCAGCAAAAAGGCAAAAATTGGAAGACAGTCGAAAAGTAACAACGAAGCGGTTAAGTACGGCGAAGGTGAAATTACAAAATAAAAATAAAAATAAAAACCTAAAAACGTGTACAAGTGAAAACTTAAGAGGGCTCTACAACAACAACAAAGGGCGCATGCAAAAAAAAGAAAGCCGCATAAAAAATAATGTGAGACTAAAGTGGCGAAAAAGTAAAAAGTGAAACAAAAACAACAAGAGGGATTTTAAAAAATAAATATGTACATACTTTGGCGGAATTTTTATTTAAAAAAGTGACTAAATTGTATCACTTATTTAAACAATTTTTTGGTTATCTACATGTGTGAAGCATAGTGCGCGAGATATGTATGTAATCTTAATAATATTATAAATCTGAATGTAGCGATGTTTGGATGTTTGGATGTTTGGATGTTTGGATGTTTGGATGTTCACGATTTGCGTTCCTCAATCACGTGAGAATGGCAAGACGGATTTTCTTGAAATTTCACATCCAGACAGCTAATAGTCTGGAAGGAAGTATAGGCTATCGATATATTTCGATAAATTTATCGATAACTGAGTTATCGGTCAAAATGTGATTGCCAAAAAAACCTTAAAATTACCCTACAATATGGGTATCAAACGAAAGGGGAAGGCCCCAGGTTTCATTTGGACTTCGATATATTTCGATAAATTTATCGATAACTGAGTTATCGGTGAAAATGTGATTGCACAAAAACCTTAAAATTGCCCCACAATATGGGTATCAAATGAAAGGGCATGACCCCAGTTTTCATTTGGACTTCGATATATTTCGATAAATTTATCGATAACTGAGTTATCGGTGAAAATGTGATTGCCCAAAAACCTTAAAATTGCCCTACAATATGGGTATCAAACGAAAGGGCATGGCCCCAAGTTTCATTTGGACTTCGATATATTTCGATATTCGATATATTTCGATAAATTTATCGATAACTAAGTTATCGGTCAATATGTGATTGCTCATAAACTTTAATGGTACCCTACAATATTGGTATCAAACGAAAGGGGACGTCCCCAAGTTTCATTTGGACCTCGATATATTTCGATAAATTTATCGATGACTGAGTTATGGGTCAAAATGCGATTCCCGAAAAACCTTAATATTACCCTATAATATGGATATCAAACGAAAAGGGATGACCCAAGATTTCGTTTGGACCTCGATATATATCGATAACTGAGTTATCGGTCAAAATGTGATTGCCAAAAAAACCTTAAAATTACCCTACAATATGGGTATCAAACGAAAGGGGAAGGCCCCAGGTTTCATTTGGACTTCGATATATTTCGATAAATTTATCGATAACTGAGTTATCGGTGAAAATGTGATTGCCCAAAAACCTTAAAATTGCCCTACAATATGGGTATCAAACGAAAGGGCATGGCCCCAAGTTTCATTTGGACTTCGATATATTTCGATATTCGATATATTTCGATAAATTTATCGATAACTAAGTTATCGGTCAATATGTGATTGCTCATAAACTTTAATGGTACCCTACAATATGGGTATCAAACGAAAGGGAATGGCCCCAGGTTTCATTTGGACCTCAATATATTTCGATAAATTAATCGATAACTGAGTTATCGGTGAAAATGTGGTTGCTCAAAAACTTTAATTTTTCCCCACAATATGGGTATCAAACGAAAGGGGATGACTCCCGGTTTCATTTGAACTTCGATATATTTCGATAAATTTATCGATAACCGAGTTATCGGTGAAAATGTTATTGAACAAAAACCTTAAAATTTCCCTACAATATGTGTAACAAACGAAAAGGAAAGGCTGCAGGTTTCATTTGGATTTCGATATATTTCGATAAATTTATCGATAACTAAGTTATCGGTGAAAATGTAATTGCCCAAAAACCTTAAAATTGCCCTACGATATGGGTATCAAACGGAAGGGGATGGCACCAGTTTTCATTTGGATTTCGATATATTCCGATAAGTTTATTGATAACTGAGTTATCGGTGAAAAATCCTTAAAATTGCCCTAAAATATGGGTATCAAACAAAAGTGGATGGCCCCAGTTTTCATTTGGACTTCAATATATTCCGATAAATTTATCGATAATTGAGTTATCGGTGAAAACGAGATGGCTCAAAAGCCTTAAAATTGGCCAACAATATGGGTATCAAACGAAAAGGGATTGCCCCAGGTTTCATTTGGACTTCGATATATGTATTTCCATATATTTATCGATAACTGAGTTATCGGTCAAAACGTGATCGCCCAAAAACATCAAATTATTTAATCAATCTAACTTTCCCCATTGATGGGAATTTTGAAAATTTTAAATACCCTTGGTAAATGCTTCAGTATTCAATAATATTATATAAATATCAAAGTTTGAAGTTTAGATGAACTATTCGATAAATGCTTTCTGAGACATTTATATCCATACTTAAAGCCAAAGCAAAATTTAACTTTAGAATACTTACTTTAAATCGATTTCAAGGATATGTATATTAAATAAAATTTTTCGAACCCCGTTTTTCAATACATACTATTTTTTCAAAACTCTAGGAACATAGACAAATAATTGATCTTCCAACAGTTTTTCATTTGACCAATCTACCTAACTTGGTGAACTTCGACGACCGAATTTTTACTTCAAATGTTGAAAGGGCACTTCGCAGGGGCGGACAAGGCCGCGGGTATATACTAGTAATATTATAAATCTGAATGTAGCGATGTTTGGATGTTTGGATGTTCACGATTTTCGTTCCTCAATCACGTGAGAATGGCAAGACGGATTTTGTTGAAATTTCACATCCAGACAGCTAATAGTCTGGAAGGAAGTATAGGCTATCGATATATTTCGATAAATTTATCGATAACTGAGTTATCGGTCAAAATGTGATTGCCAAAAAAACATTAAAATTACCCTACAATATGGGTATCAAACGAAAGGGGAAGGCCCCAGGTTTCATTTGGACTTCGATATATTTCGATAAATTTATCGATAACTGAGTTATCGGTCAAAATGTGATTGCCCAAAAACCTCAACACTACCCTACAATATGGGTATCAAACGAAAGGAGACGGCCCCAAGTTTCATTTGGACCTCGATATATTTCGATAAATGTATCGATAACTGAGTTATCGGTCAAAATGCGATTCCCGAAAAACCTTAATATTACCCTACAATATGGGTATCAAACGAAAGGGGAAGGCCCCAGGTTTCATTTGGACTTCGATATATTTCGATATTCGATATATTTCGATAAATTTATCGATAACTAAGTTATCGGTCAATATGTGATTGCTCATAAACTTTAATGGTACCCTACAATATGGGTATCAAACGAAAGGGAATGGCCCCAGGTTTCATTTGGACCTCAATATATTTCGATAAATTAATCGATAACTGAGTTATCGGTGAAAATGTGGTTGCTCAAAAACTTTAATTTTTCCCCACAATATGGGTATCAAACGAAAGGGGATGACTCCCGGTTTCATTTGAACTTCGATATATTTCGATAAATTTATCGATAACCGAGTTATCGGTGAAAATGTTATTGAACAAAAACCTTAAAATTTCCCTACAATATGTGTAACAAACGAAAAGGAAAGGCTGCAGGTTTCATTTGGATTTCGATATATTTCGATAAATTTATCGATAACTAAGTTATCGGTGAAAATGTAATTGCCCAAAAACCTTAAAATTGCCCTACGATATGGGTATCAAACGGAAGGGGATGGCACCAGTTTTCATTTGGATTTCGATATATTCCGATAAGTTTATTGATAACTGAGTTATCGGTGAAAAATCCTTAAAATTGCCCTAAAATATGGGTATCAAACAAAAGTGGATGGCCCCAGTTTTCATTTGGACTTCAATATATTCCGATAAATTTATCGATAATTGAGTTATCGGTGAAAACGAGATGGCTCAAAAGCCTTAAAATTGGCCAACAATATGGGTATCAAACGAAAAGGGATTGCCCCAGGTTTCATTTGGACTTCGATATATGTATTTCCATATATTTATCGATAACTGAGTTATCGGTCAAAACGTGATCGCCCAAAAACATCAAATTATTTAATCAATCTAACTTTCCCCATTGATGGGAATTTTGAAAATTTTAAATACCCTTGGTAAATGCTTCAGTATTCAATAATATTATATAAATATCAAAGTTTGAAGTTTAGATGAACTATTCGATAAATGCTTTCTGAGACATTTATATCCATACTTAAAGCCAAAGCAAAATTTAACTTTAGAATACTTACTTTAAATCGATTTCAAGGATATGTATATTAAATAAAATTTTTCGAACCCCGTTTTTCAATACATACTATTTTTTCAAAACTCTAGGAACATAGACAAATAATTGATCTTCCAACAGTTTTTCATTTGACCAATCTACCTAACTTGGTGAACTTCGACGACCGAATTTTTACTTCAAATGTTGAAAGGGCACTTCGCAGGGGCGGACAAGGCCGCGGGTATATACTAGTATGTTCATATGTATGTGTTGATGTGATTGATGAGCACGCGTGTTTTGGCTGTTGCCGCATAAGTTCCAACAACAATTATTTTAAATTATAATAATAGCATAAATAGCAGCGTGAAACTACAACTAAGTCAAATTTTTAGCATAACGAAGAGCACAAAAAAATTATTGCGCATGTGACGTCACTGATAAATGTTTTTAATACTTTTTTAGTTTGAAAAATTAATTTTTTTAATATTTTTTTTGGTTTCTTTTTAATCAGAAAAATTTTCACAATTTTTTATATATTTTTTACCAAAAAAATTGTTTGGCATTTTTATTTTGTTTTTATTTTTTATTTTTTTTTTTTAATTCTCTATGTTAAAGTTTCTTTTGAACAAAAAAACATTTTTCCAAATCTTTATTTTATTTGTTATTGCTAAAATACTTTTGTGTTAGTTTTTTTACATAAGAACTTTTTAAATTTTTATTTTATTTATTTTTTGTTAAACATTTTTTATTTCTTTTGTTAGATACTTTTTTTTTAAAATATTTTTATTTTTACAAAAAAAAAACAAAGAATTTAAAAATTATTTTTTTCCATGATATCTCTTTTTAATAATTTTATTATTGTTTTGTTAGTTTTAAATTTTTTTAAAAATTTTTCTGATTTAAGAAGAAACCAAGAAAATATTAGATAATTTTTTTATTGAGGTATTTCTTTTGCTTTCTTTTTTACAAAAAAAGGATTTAAAATTTTTTTTTCATTGTCTGTATCTTTGTTTAATATTTGTTTAAAATATTTTTATTGGTTTTTGTTTTGGAAAAACGTTTTTTCAATTTTTTTTTAGTTTTATTTGGAAAACCATTTATTTTAATAATTTCTTGTTTTCTTGTAAAAAACAAAATAATTTTCAAAGTATTATATTTAATTTTTTTCGAAAAATAATTTTTGAAAATTTTTATTGTTTTTTTGTATGTATGTATATTTTTAATTTTACTTTTTTAGTGAAAATATTTTTGTTATAGTTTTTTACATAAATTTTTTTATTTCCTTTTTTGTCAAACATTTTTTTTTAATTATTTTTAAGTAAGATCTTTTTTATTGAAATACTTCTATTTTTACAAAAATAAAACAAGGAATTTAAAATTTTTTTCCATGATATCTTTTAGTTTTTTTATTATAGTTTTTTTTTTAAATCATTTATTTTTTTAGTTAAAATTTTTTTTTTTAATTTTAGAAATTTTTTTATTTAAAAAGAATTTTTCTATTAAAATGTTTTTATTGTTTTTTTTTTACAATATTTTTTTTAATGTTAACCAAAAAACTAACTAAACTAAATTAACTAAAACGTTTTTTATTTGTAAAAGAGTTTATTTTAATATTTTCTTGGTTTCTTTTAAAATAAGAAAATTTTTTAATTTTTTTTTTTATTTTATTTTTGTTTTCGACAAAAAAAGAAGCAATTCCACACTTTTTATTTTTTTTTTAGTTGAAATATTTTTGGTATATTTTGTTTTACATAAACATCCTTAATATAATTTTTTTTATTCATGGTTTTGTTAAAATATTTTTATTTGTAGTTTTTTTTGGATTTTTTTTATATATATGGATTTAAATATTTTTAATGTAATCTTTCCTACAAAAATAAAAAAGAATTTTTAAATTTTTTTTTAGTAGAACTTTATAACTGTAGTATTTTCTTTATTTCTTACATTTAATTTTCTTTTTAATTTTGAGAAAAATATATTTTTGTTTTTTTCCTAAATTTTTAGTATTTTTTCAGTATTTTTTTTTTTGCAAGTTTTGATTTTTTGAAAACCTCCAATTTTATTTGTTTTTGATTTTTTCCTGCCTGCCTTCGCGTGTCGAAAGGTCATTTGCTGGTTTTGCAAGTGCTCTTTGCCATAAATTACTGCGTATTTATTTTCAAGGTGAATTTACGTGCAGCACAAAAGAATGCAAAAACAACAACACAAGAAAAAAAAACGATAATTTTTCCTCGCGATTTTTTTTCTTTGAAATTCCAGTATCGCTCTATTATACAACACTGGAATTTTTCGAAATTGATATTAAAAAAAGAAAAAAAAATAAACAAAATTAAAATAAATCAAAATTTAAGCTGTGTACGAAATTTGTTTATTTTGTGTTTGCCTGCTAAAAAAATTTAAAAATTTCCGCTAATATCTGAAAAATACTAGAAACAGCGCAATATAATTTCCTACCACCAAATCCACCTCCTTAGACAATAGGAAATACAACAATGAAAACAACAAAGAAAAAAACCCAGAGCAAACGGTAAAAGACAAATGTGTGTGAATGGCAACTATTCCAACAACACCAAGTAGCAAACAAAAAAAAAAAACATTGAGCGCCACTCTTCATCACCACCCAGTCACCCCATTTTGACAGCCACCCCACCAATCAACGAGTTAGCGTAGTGCGAGTATCGTGGGAAATTCATACTCTTGCATACAAACATAGAATTCCGACAGTGAAGTGAGCGCGGTGTCGTATGAGCGATAATTCAGCGAACGCCTCAAAACAGCTGTGTGTGCACGCGAGTTAGAGGCGAAAAACGAACAATCGCAATTCGGTCACGAACCATTTAGTAGAGCAGTCGTTTTAGCGGTCGTTGAAATTATATAGGCCAACACCAATACCAATAGAGATAGCGTTGGATGAGGTGGTGAGCTTGGCAAATGTGGTGAGAAGTGGTGCAGGCAACTAGGTAGAGAAAGTGGCTTGCAAAAAAAAAAGATTGCTAGATAAACTCTCTCAGTTTTTGGTTGCTCATACGCCACCCACACCAAGTTGGATTAAAATGAAATATTAGCGACGCAACAGCTGCGACATTTGTGAGCAAGCGGCAAAACTAAAGCGACAGTCGTAAAATATTGTATTGTTGTTAATTGTGTATAATTTTTAATTTTCGAAAAATTTTCCAAGTTTCAATTATTTTCAAAGTTGCTAGTTATTAGTTTTTTTTCAAACTTTCTTGTTAAAATAAATTTGTGAAATGTTAAATATTTTCGAACTTCTGATTATAAAATTACTTTCAAGCTTTCATAGGCATTTATTTTTTCGAAACCAGTTGAAACTTGGACTTTTGAACATACATATGTATAGAAAAAATTAAAAATTAAAATAGATAACTTTAAAATATTTTTTTTTTACATTGAAAAAAAAAAAAATTTATAACCTTCTCGAGAACGAATTTCCAAAAACAAAAAACTTTCCAAATAAATTTCAAAAAATATTATTTTGATATTTGTTTAAAAAAAAAAAGAAAACACAAATATAAGTACAATGGCCAAAATATTTGTACAAAAAATTAAAACCATAAAAAGGTATTAGCTAATAAATACAAAATAAAGTAAACAAAAAAGAGAAAAAATTAAAAATAAAATTTAAATCTTCAAAACAAAAATAAAAAAAATTGCAAACCAACAGCGGAAATAAATAAAATTTCTAACAAAAAACTTAAAAAGTGATTTATTGACATCATTTATCAAAATAACAAAAGATGAAAAACAAAATTCGAACAAAAAATAAAAAAAAAGTTTGAACATAAAAAAAATTTTTTTTTTTAAATTTCAGTGAAACGGCAACAATTTTTAGAAAAAATTGAACAAACAACTTATAACGAAAAGTCAACCAGCAAAAGCAAAACAAAGTATAGAAAAATAGAACAGACAATTTTTGAAAAATAAAATTGAAAAACATATTTAGCAAAGCAAAATTTACTCAAAAAATTTCAAGTGAAAAAAAAAACAAACAAAATTAAACGAAATTAACAACAACGACGAAAAGCAAGCAAAATTTCCCGAAAGTGAAAAATCTGCGACGATAACCAAAATCAAAATATTTAAAAAAAAAACAACAACAAGAAAGGAAAATTCGAAAATTTTAATAGCAAAAAACTACAAGAACTCTCAATCTACAACAACGCTTTAAATTTGTGCAACGAGTGAAAGTTTTATAACAACAACAACAAAATGCGCCCTACCGTATTATCGAATGCGAATGCGACCGCTGCAGCCGGTGTTGGCGGTGGTGGCATCAACCCCAACAGCACCAACACCAATGGCGTCAATATACCAATACGTCATGAATATGGCAATGTTGGCGCTGGTCATCATCCTCAAGCCAATGCCTACTATGCTGATCCAAATGCAGCTGCATATGGTTCGCCACGCCAACAGCCACAGCAATCACCACAACAACAAGCATATCATCCACCTCACCAGGGACCACAAGGTGGACAAGCACAACAACAACAACACCAACAGCATCCACATCAACAAATACCGCAACATTTTCAGGTTGGTAAACAAGTGGAATTCAATTAAATATTTTTGTTTCTCATTTTTTTACACGGCGAAAAATTAGCTGGTCATATCAACCAAAATATGGGTTGATGCAACAAAAATCACGGTCAATTGTTAATGTTAGAAAAATAAATTAATTTTTTTTCATCTTTCTTCACCGATAATCGAATTCAGGTGTTTTGAACGCTCAACCCAGGTGTCTACCATAATGCCGTTGTATACTCATGCTTCCCAGCGTTTATTACAGCTTAGTTCTAAATTACACCACACTTTCTCACGATGCTTTTTTGCCTTCGCCGATAATCGAGCTCATAATATTTGACTGCTGAAAGAAGGTGTCTACCATGATCCCATGGTGTGCTTATGCTTGCCGGCGTCTAATTACAGCTTTATTCTATGACAGTAATGACAGTATCTTCACTGTTGGATTAACTACAGTAGTTGTTGTTTTTAAAATGGCAGTTCCTTCGCTGTTGGATTAATTGCAGGAGTTTGTTGTTTCAGCATAGAATTTTGTTTTATCAACAAAAAATCTGTCAGTTCTCCTAAATTTATTTGCAAAAAATTTAAAATGACAGCTGTTTTAACACAAAAATTAGTTTGATCAACAAAAAATCTGTCAGTTTTACTAAATTTTGTTAAATAAAAATTGACAGATCTCTGACTGTTCAATCAACAATTGAATTCAGTTACTTCAACAAAAAATTCCGCTAAAATAACCAAATTTTGGTCAATTTAATAGTACTTGGTCAACTTCAGGTAACAGTACGAGATTGTTGATTTTACCAGTGTCATTTTTTCTGTGTATTTATAAAAATTTTTCCGAAATTGTTCCAAAAATCAAGCTCTCAAATTCTCATTGGAGCATATGATAGCTTGTTAAACGGGCAGTGCGTGCTCTCGACTAACAAGGTCACACGTTTATTTATTTAATTCCTGCCATTCCTCGGCTTCGTTTCATTTCGGTATGTTTTGGTTTTTTGTTTATTAAAGCGGCGGCCCTACACGCGGTATAAAAAGTTGGGCGTCAGCTTGGCAAGGTCAGTCTGCTGCGTACATTTTTATGGATGATTGACCTATGAAGTTCAGTTTTTATTTATTTATTTTTTATTTTATGTAATCGATTAGTTTGTTATGCGCTTTCATAAATGTTTTTAATGGGAAGTGAGGAAGTTGGGCAACGCATTCTAGATTAAAGTGGTTCGGTTCGTTTTTTTAATGTTCATGGTACACCGCAACCGGAGCTTGTTTAGCTCTATTCTGTCCTCCTCTGAGGCTTGGCTTCGTGGACGTTAAAAAGGTATTTTTTATCGGTATCCAACTTCTCAGAACAGTTAGAGAGTGACTTGGCCTGCCTTGCCGTTTCAATTGGCGACAGTTATCGCTCGTATGCTTTGGTACGAGACCACCATATATTCGTCTGACAACTTCCGAGCCTAAAACTTAATTGGCAGATTTAGAGCCACTTTCTCTCGTATCGCTGTCTAAGGCCCACTTGCCCTTGGGCCACATCTTAGCCCCAGTTGTGTTGACATTTTTTTGGACATCAAACCCTCTTCTTTGCTCCGCTTCCCCACTTCCGTCCGGTTTTCACTCTACAAGATATTTACATATATCTCTCATCAAACTTCTTAACTTTATCTTATCTACGTTGAATATCTTATAAAAAGTAAGATTTATTGTTATTTTATGGCTCATATGGACCACTTCAGTGTTTGTGGTCTTGTTTTGTACATGCGAGTAACAATCTTGAACTAAGTAAGTATAAACTTGCTATTAAAATATTTGTGATCGTAAACATTTTGTTCAAGAGTTAAAGGCTTAAAAGGGATTGTTCTTTGATAGAATAAGTTGTTGTGAATGATTAAAGAAAGATAAGATTTTTGACTAATGACTCATTTCTTGAAAGCTTGTGTGACCCTAAAAATGGTATTCTGCGATCTATAGTGATCATTCGTGATCTCTTTTGATCTAGTCAAGAAAGCCCTTTTTGTGAGTTCTCTTCCTGGATAGCCTACCCCAGGTTGCGGAGCTGGACCATCAAGTCGAAATGGTTCGAGGAGGTGTAACGGTGTCGGTTTAGGAGTGTCACTCCCGGGACTCCGATATGTGGAGAATCCCAACAACTTCGACTACAGCCACGATATGCCTCCCGGCTGCAAACGTCCCATTGGGAGGGGAAAAATGTTTTTGTATAGGGTGAGTCACCCTAATATTTGAACATACATTAGTTAAGTTTTCCGATTTCCTAATTCATTAAAAGTTCAACGCTAATCGTTTCTCCTACAAAGTAATTATGAAAACTTTAACGATTAGAACTATCAGTCGATTAAGTTAATTGAGTAGAAGTGAAATTAGCAGTGTTTGATTTCAAACGAAACCGGCATACATACGTGCATTAGGGGGTACCTGATCTGTATGGCGAAAATTTTTCTATTGTGTTAAAAGGCAAGACTCCGCCTACTAAAAACGTTCTACTCAGTTTTGGCTGGGAAATAACTTTTTTTCGGTAGAAGTAGTTTAAGCTTTCATTTAACCTTCCATTAGCCTATGTTAGTTTGCTACACTGAGCGAAAAAACAGTGCGAATTCAACCAAAACGAAGTCAAATCGACAAAAAACGGTAATGATGGTCGCCTTAACCCGAAAATTGTTGCATCGAGTATAAAAATGTTATTTTAAAAGTGTACAGATTTCATTTCTACAATGAATCATTGTTAAAGTGACAATATTATTTTTAACCCAGGAACTAAATATTCACTTTGAGCTTGAAATGTTTTATTCAACTTGAAATTTTTCTCTGCAAACAGAGGTAGTTTTACAACGCTGTTTTTCCCTCAGTAGTGTAGTGTTTCTTTAACAGTGTAGAAATGTAAAAAGTCTTATTTTTTAGAGCACTCTAATGTACATAGAAAAATACTTTTAATGCTCTAGTTACTCAATGAAATCAATAAATTACATACTTGAATGAGGAAAATAGACAAAGGTTACATGGATACACCCAGCCAAACACAAAAGTATGGATATACGCCTTAGCAGTGAGTACAAAGTCCATAACCGCAAACGAATGCGGAAAGATAGGAAAATATGGGCAAGAGAGAGGTGCAAGATATCGGCAATAGAACAAAAGCAAACTTAGTCGACTAGAATATTTCGAAAATATATCGGTGAATAGGAGTGCCGCGGATGTACATTCAAACATTCATATTTATGTTCTAAAAACGTCTATAAGTAGAGCTTGTGTGTGCTGCATGCACGAGTAAACAGCTTTAAGTTCATTGCATAATGTTAATTGCATTTGCTAACAGATGTGGGGAGGGCAGCTATAACTCTGCAAATCGAAGGCCGATCAAGCGATATGAAGCCCTTCAAAACTTCTTCCAAGTTTTATGCTTTTTCCTTCAAGTTACTTAGGTAGCATTGTTAACTCTAGACAAGGTGAGAAAAACTTCGTGTGTCGAGGTCGAGCACTTCCCAAAACTTTAAAGGAGTTTTTGGTACAACAATTATTGGAACTTGACGGGTTTCCCACCTCATCCTACGTAACTTTGATAAAATCCTTTAGGTGAGTTTTCCTTATACATAAGTCGACACGGACTTGATCGAATAACAAGTATGAGGAGGGAACAATCTCATTCTAGATCCGGGCCAGTAGTAATAAGAGTGAAGAAGAGTGTGTTAGTGAAAGAGCGGTCATCGCACCAATGAAATTATGTGATATTTTTTTCTCCCACGCTCACTATCAAGCGCCGAAGCGTACCGTATGCTGTTGAGTCGTTACTTGCAAGTAACGACATCCATTGATTGGTCAGAGCGTTCATAGCGCTCTCCCAAGCGCAGCAACAATTTCATTGTTCGAGAGGCTAAAGTAAGTGAATTTGGTTCTCAGATTTTCTGACAACTGTCCCACTAGCTGCCTCGCCTTGTTCTAGAATCTATATAGAAAGTTCCAAAGTGAACTGCGGTTCCTCAGCTAAACTTTTCTTCTATTGAATATCGCTCTCTGTACCCTTCTCCTTAACTCAACTAGTATCTAGGTATAATATAGGTTCTGCATTCGGGAATTTATTAGATTCTGTCGTTATAAACTTTTCAAAAATACTCAATTCCACCGTAAGAGTAGAGATTTTGACATCAGTCTGCTGTAGTCCATCGCGCCTATTTTCTGCTAGCTCCGCTGTAAACTTTGATCGTATAGTGATGATATGCGGGGCTTGATTCCAGTGATCACGTTTACCACGAAAGAGGCATATTGCCACGCCTAGAGAACCAAAGTCGTGGCTCAGTAGTCCGAAAACCTTTCCCAGCCCCTTTTGATTAAGTTCATGTCCATTTTCTCTTTCGATCTCATTTGAGTTGATAGTTTACAGATATATTTTTGAATGGGGTAGCTTAGAGCGACACATAATCTAAAAAAGGAATGAGTTATAAAAGAGAAGCAAATGCCATGCATGCACGAAACAGCGATTTTATCTGTAAAACAATGTATTTTACTTTTAATTAAATTTTCACGATTTTATGTGATTTTCGATTAAGATATTGGCGTTAGTATGTAGTGTATACAGTGGCGGGTGGAAAAATTGCACCTTGCTAAGTTGCAGTTTCTTTTTAATATTTCTATCTTACTGAAGAAAGTTAAACCATTAACTTTTTTTGAGATCTTTTCTCCTAAATTTTGCGCTTATAAGAGAGTGAAATAGTCGTTTTTATGAAAAAGATTTTATTAACCCTTTCACCACTAAAATTTTCAACTCAACTGTATTTTTTTTAACAAAGAGCCAATGCTTTTAGATGAACTGTTGTTGAAAATTTTCGTTGCACAGTCGATTCTAATAAATATATGTAGCTATGATCGATTGTATACGTACAAGTTCAAAAGTATTAACAAAAGCATGCTAATTGACACAGTCGCATTTTCGAACAAAAAAATCGTTTTTTTCCTGCGCTGAGCCATTTTTACTATTTTGGCAATGCTTGCGAAATTGGCAACGCGAGCCATGCAATTTTCATTAAGAAGTCACTTAACACATTTTTCATTGTATTCAAAAATTTGTTTTTTCTTTTGTTTTGTCCACTTTTGAATTTTCTTTTATATATAATTTTTTTATATTTTTGTTTTGTACATATATTTTTTTGCTTTTACCTCGTTTTCTTCAAGTATGATTAATACGCCAGCAAGTGCTTGACTGACTTATTCTACATACAGTAGTGGTGAAAATCCTAGTAGCGGGAAAAAATTAAATATTTTAAAATATATAAAATAAAACAAAATTAAATAAAATGAAATGAATTGAAAAAAAAACATCAAATAAAATAAAATCGAATAAAATAAAATAAAATCAAAATAAAAATAAAAATAAAATGAAATAAATTTAAAAAAATAATAAAAAAAAATAAAAAATAAAAGAAAATAAAATTAATAAATTTAAAAAAAGAAAAAAAAGAATAACAAAAAAAATTAGATCAAACTAAATTAAATTAAATTAAATTTCAAAAATAAAAAAATAAAATAAAATAAAGCAAAATAAATAAAAAATTAATAAAGTTAAAATAAAAAAATTGATTAAATTAAAAAATAAAATAAAATAAAACAAAACGAACAGGATTAAAAAAAAAGTTAAAATAAAAAAATTGATTAAATGAAAAAATGGAAATAAAATAAAATTAAATTAAATTAAATTAAATTAAAAAAATAAAATAAAACGAAATGAACAGGATTAAATATAAAAAAACCAAAAAGGCAAAATAAAATAATGGAAAAATTAAAAAAAAAAGAAAATAAAATAAAACAGGAATTAAATTAAAAATAATAATAAAAAAATTGTTTAAAAAAATTAAATAAAACTAAATAAAAAATTAAAAAGAATTTTAAATAAAATTAAATGAGGATGAAATGAATGAAACCAAAAACTGAGAACGTAAATGGTGCATAGAGGAAAAGAAAGAAAAGTAAAAGGAGGAAAGTAGAGGAAGAAATATTAGCGATTAGCACTACTACTATTTTGCCCACCACTGTATACATAGTAATATGTATGTGGGTGTAGCATGCTAACAAACACTTTCTTGGAAGTAAACAACTCCTAGCAAAACCGCAAAATTTACATACCATATTAACAAAGAAAAATATTAAAAGTCAAAACAAGAAAAAAAAAACACCCACAAATAAATAGTTGCACAATTTACAATGACTTTGCATAAGCGCAGACAAGTGCCACTGTACGATAATATAAAATGTAAGATAAATCAATGTGCATGTGTTCATAACTCAATCGATTTGATTATCTTGTAGCGCACACATTTTTTTTTTTCTTCACCACACGCACACACTCACGTGCAAATAATTTGTAGCTTTGTAGCGCACGATCGCAGAGCTTTAAAAGCTCTGTGCTCTCCCTGCCCGCTAACCGTGGGCACTCTTTTGTTAGATATTGACTTTTTTACGCTCTTATTTCACCCACTCAGTTTTTAAAGAATTCTCACTCACTTCCGTTCAATATTTTAAGACGTCAGCGTTTCACACACGCGCGTTCGTTAGAGATCTTGCCTTTTGCGTGAGTAGGCTGAAATGATTGTTTTTTGTATTAATCTTCTAAACCGGCTCGCATATTCGCAGTGCTTCTAGCAAATAATGACGTTTTTATGTGCATACATATATTATAAGGGTCTATATATTATATATATGTATGTATGTATGTATTTAAATATATACTTGTTTTGGCTGTGCTGTGTCATGTGTGGGAGTTCGTGTCTTTATTTTTGTTATGATTTGGCTTAATTTCGTTGTAGGCTGGTCGTCGTTGAAGGCAGCATTTGTGTGGGCATTTTTTTTTTATGTTATTGTATGCTTCATTTAAAAGTTAGACAAAAGCTAATGTAATAAAGTAAATATCATAATTTTTTTTTTTTTATTAATTTTAAGAAATTGTTTTCTTTGTTATTGTGTATGATATTTTTTTGTACTTCTGAGTTGTATCTTCTATTTTGTTGTTTATGGCTTGGTGGATCTTTTGAAGAGATATTTTGTTTTGGAAATTTGGTTTTATATTTGGTATGTGGGCTTTTCCAGGTAAAAATCGTTAAACTGCTTGAATTTACCCCTTCCGAAGTTAATGAATTTTTGGTGGGGTGTTTCCTTTTATCATAAAACGAAGTTTCTTGACTTGGACATTACTTTAGTAAAATTTTACTATTTTTTTTTTATTTAACTTTATTTTTTTATTATTTTTTATTTATTTATTTTATTTTGCTTATATATTTTTTCACTTTACTTTACTTTCATTTTTTTTTTATTTAATTTATTATTTTTATTATTTTTTTATTTTACTTTACTTGATATTATTTGTTTTTCATTTTTTTATTTTATTTTTTATTTTATTTTTCTTTATTTTATTTTATGCTATTTTAATTTATTTCACTTTTTTTTATTCTATTTTATTTTATTTTATTTTAATTTTAGGGTAGAGTTTTTAAAAGATGTTTGAGTTCGAGGCTTAGTATTCCAATAAGTTTCAGTTTAAAAGTTTTATGGAATTTTCAGAATGTTTTTTTGTCTGCGGTTGATCACGAATTAGGCTAGTTTTGGATTCAAAGAACATTTGTTCGCCAGGGCGTATGAGTAACAATTTTACCTGATTGTCTGCCAATGCAGTTGGGGTATTCACGCTATCAGGTTGTGTCCGTAAGGTACTTTTCCAAATACTTGTTCATAAGTAATAAATTTTCATTTAATAATTTAAATTTGTTGATTCTATTTTCTTTATTTTTCAAGAAGCTGTTAAAAATTGTCATTGCACTTTTCATTATTTTGAATTGTAATTAAAACGAAGATTTTTTAATATATTAATAATTTAAATATAAAATTAGAATATATACTTAGTTCTATAATGTCATTATATTCTTTACTCAGTTTACAAAAACAAAATAATATTGCAAAAAAATTGCGTAACCAGTTAAATTGATAACCAAGCTGAATCGAATATCCCAAGATGTTTTATATTTATTCTCAGATTAATACACCAAAAGTAGAATCGAGCTAGAAAAAAATAGAAATATTTCATCCATTTATTTTTCCTTTTGCATTGTTTGTTTTGTTATTTAATTGCTTTTCGAAATAATTTTATGTTATTTTTTGTTGTTGTTTTTCGTCATGAATTAGCCACTGTATAGCACATTATTTAATTTTGTCAAATTTATGAGCCGGTTTACGATTCCGATCGAAACATATGTACGTATTATAAGTACGACATGTATATATATGTTTGGATATATAAAACTGGTTAAATAAAATTTAGAATTTTGTACGCCTTTTATATACACCAACAGTCTTATACAAGACGATTTTGTTTACTTTTTTAATTTTATTACTTTTAGGCATTTATTTATTTACGTGAATTTATATTCAAATAAATTTTTATAGCATACAATGTTTGGTTAAAAATATATTTTATTAGCTGCGTTAAAATATTAACATAAATATAAAAACATTTATTCTTAAGGTGTGAAACGTTCTTTACAAAAAAGCGAATTAAATCTGGCTAATATTTGTCCTGCCGATTAGTAACAGAAGGCACACCAATTTTTTATTTTTTTTTTTTGCCAGAATCCTTAACGCAGTGAACTCAAAAATTGCATTAAATTTTGTTTATTCCCATTCCCATGTCATTCAATTCTTTTTCGTTTTGCATAATTTTTGGCATACATTTTGAAATGTAAACAAACCTCATTTGATGAATATTCAACACAATAAAAATCATGAATTCGCATTTTGTGTTTTTTTTTCAACGAGAATACTCCATGTTTACATCTACAAGTGTGGCTAGATGCAGCTGCGATCAAAATCTTAGTATCGAATAGGGCCGGCTAGCCAAGTGGTTTGTATGTTAACAGCAGCTATATGTACTACTAAGTTATTGAACCTCACTGTAGGCCCCATGTGTGGATTTGACAGTAGCTAGATACGTATGCATATAACTCAGTCGACACATATCAATTGTATATGAACTTTCATACAGATATCCATACACAAGTCTTAACATATATATCACATATGTACATATGTATATACAAAATACATTTCTAGTCCGATTGCTTTGACGTTTCACCGGCGCTGGTAATAGCTTAAAAATAGCATCAAGTGTAAGCGCGATTTTCACTAATTGACTTTGTTTGACGGACTGAACTGAACAATATATCAAAACACATAATGCTTTTCATTCTTTTTTTGCATTTCTGTTTTGTATTTTTGATTATTTTGTTGTTGACATTACCACATTGAGGTGATCTTAGTTCATCACTTTTTGTGAGATTCGAAAAAGTCAAATCATTTTAAGTCATAAAAATTATAAGATATAACTAAATCAGCACTATGGGCTCTTTTTTATAAGCTACAATCACCTCAAAGTGTTTGCAGGTATGAAAACCCGGTTTTTGACCCCTAACTCGGGATTTTCGAGGTGTCCGGCAAATTTCTAGTACGCAGATCTTCTTAACTCACCGAGATCTACCCAGGTATTTTTTTTCGTGTTGCACTGTGTTTTTTTTTTGTTTTTATTACTCTTATACTTAGAGGTTTAGAAATTCCTAATTTAGGTTAGAAATTCCTAATTTCCCCTCGGTTCAATGACCACTATAAAGGGAAAAATGAAAAATTTCTAACAACAAATACAAAGCCGTACGTCTAGTTCCTTAGCAAGAACGAAATTGCAATCGCGGTAGCTGGTATTGTTTGTTTGTGAGTTGTTGCTCAGTTTGTTCGTTAATAACAAAAAATATAATAATTTAAAAAAAAAAAAAAAAAAAATTATTCGATCGGTCAAATAGTCCATGAAAAATTTTCTACTGTACAATAACATGACCATAACATTAAAGCTTTCATACTTTATTTTATTTTTTAATTTTTTTATTTTTATTTTAAGTAGCTTTGTTCTATTTTATCTTATTTTATTTTACTTTTTTTTGTTTTATTTTATTTTTTTAAATTAAATTTGATTTAATTTAATTCATTTTTATTTTATTTTATTTTATTTTATTTTATTTTATTTTATTTTATTTTATTTTATTTTATTTTATTTTATTTTATTTTATTTTATTTTATTTTATTTTATTTTATTTTATTTTATTTTATTTTATTTTATTTTATTTTATTTTATTTTATTTTATTTTATTTTATTTTATTTTATTTTATTTTATTTTATTTTATTTTATTTTATTTTATTTTATTTTATTTTATTTTATTTTATTTTATTTTATTTTATTTTATTTTATTTTATTTTATTTTATTTTATTTTATTTTATTTTATTTTATTTTATTTTATTTTATTTTATTTTATTTTATTTTATTTTATTTTATTTTATTTTATTTTATTTTATTTTATTTTATTTTATTTTATTTTATTTTATTTTATTTTATTTTATTTTATTTTATTTTATTTTATTTTATTTTATTTTATTTTATTTTATTTTATTTTATTTTATTTTATTTTATTTTATTTTATTTTATTTTATTTTATTTTATTTTATTGATTGAAAGTCTGCACTAAATAGTTTCGCCATATATGTATGTATTATACAGATGCTGATCGTCGTGCTATAAAGCAGCTGTTTTGCTTTTCTTTGATACACTCTCACCCAATATATGAATAATATTTTTCAAATTTCCTTTCTTTGTTTGTTACAAAATTTTACGATTTTCAAGTGTTCCAACGCGTTGTTTGTGATCTCATTAATTTTGACATAGTGGATATATTTATATACATAGGCTTTTTTCGAAGACGCTAACAATCTGTCTATATCCCAGAATTGTAGACAATGATATAAAGAATTTCGTTGCACTATTGCAAATTCGGAATTGTCTCATAACCAAGAAAATCTTGTAAACAAGATCTTAGTTTCGAACCTGTTAATAATTACTAACCGTAATGATTACCGGTCCTACCTAATGATTGTTTACCAATTACTTGAAATTTTTAATGATGATTTTTCAATTGATTAAACAAAATTAAAAAAAAAATTTAAAAATTATCAAAAAAATTAAAAGTAATTAGTTTTCTCGAAAAAATACCTTGAAAAATCTTAATCGATTTTTTTTATCTCCCAAGATCTCTCGTCACTTGTTGATCGCCAGCAATTTTCCTTTTTCAATTTTTCATTACTCGTCGTTTATCTTTATTATATGTATCTATCTTTGCTTTTCTTTTCTTTATCTGTGTTTCTATGCATTTTCTTTTTGAACATTTCGTTTTCATTTTTGTTTTTAAATATTTCTTTATATTTTTATGACTGCGTATTTTTCAGTCTGATCAATGCTCATTCGCTGCTGTAGAGAAGAAAATTTTAGTTCATTAAAGTGATCAAAGATTTCGTACTAGCTCTCCAAAATGAACTAGTTCACATAGTTCGTTTTTAATTAATTTACTTCAATTATTTGTAAGTGTTTCCCTTAAGGATGATTTACACGGGTCGATTTTCTGGTCGATTTTTTCGTTCCACTGCGTTCTACCTTCAAATACAAGGTGTGAATCGATCGAATTTCTATTTACACGGTGGAGCGACAACAATCGACCTTTCATCAACCTTTAGGAAAAACTGCTCCACCACGTCCAAAAATGTTGGGAGGTGTATCAAAAGATTCCTTTTGGCCTCAATAATCCAAAGGTGCGTCTTCTGAAACCTCGCCCCTGCTAACCCTGGATTCTCTAACTGTGAGTTTTGAAAGGTACACTTTTTTTCCATATATTTTAAATAGTGAAAAAGTGAAAATTTCAAAACTCACTGTTAGAGAATCCAGGCCCAGCAGCGGAAAAAATGACTAAATCGCGCTTACCAAAAAAGAGGATAAAAAAGTAGGCAATTTTTTTCAGCGAGGTTCTTTCTCTACCCATATTGGAGTTGCTAATTCCTGTCGAAAATTGTCGAATTATGCGTTCTTATTTCTATACCTACTCTTTCCCGCAGTCATCTTTGGTATGGCACAGCAATAATTTGTGATTTTGTTTTCAGCATGGCTAGCCCAGACTTTAATTTATATAGCACGCGTTTTGGTTTCTCGGTATTTTCTCATTCTCAATAAATTCTATAAATTTGACGAAAATGTTTCATAGTTCACGTAGTTCACTTGAAATTTGGAACTAGTTCCCTCGATCACTTCCACGATCTAATTAGTTCATGAACTACCCAAGTATTCGCTGCAGTTGATCTTGCTGTCGTCGGGTTTTTTATGGTCCGAAATTTATTTCATATATTTCTATTTTTTTGTATATGGCGACAATTTTATACCTAGTTGTAGTATTCAAAACGCCGTAAAATTATTACAATAGATATAGATATGAAACCCATCAGAAAATAGTCGGTTGAACTCAGGCCCATGGCTTCCCCAGTTAGCGTATGACGTCATGTTCGTCCATGGTTGCAGCCACAACACAGTTTTTTTTTTGTAAATCACACCAGCGGTAAAGGTTGAGTATGGTGACAATTCTGTAGCAACTTATGACGTAGCAATCAGCTGATTCTGTCAAAGCAGGTAAATTCATTCTAACGGAATCGCTTTTGACACAATCTTCTCTCTTTAGTTCATGGTTGAACGATATCCGTCCGTCGGTTGGGTAAAAGTTAAGACAAGTTAAAGATTTTGTTTCGGGATCGAAAATAGACGAAATCGGCCTATTGAGTCCAGTTTTTCTATATAGAAATTTTCGAAACATGGTCATATCTCATATCGAGGGCTCAGTGGAATATCTCTGTCTTTCAAAATGGAAAAAAAAAATATAAGTTTATACAACTGGGTATATGTTTCTTCGCTTTCACGTGACCTTAAACTTCCTTACACATTATATTTCATTTTCTTGGCGCTGTGACAGTTACAGCTGCCAAATTATTATTAAACGGTCAAGGTGAGTCGAAATGTTTCGTTCTGGCCATCTCAGAGTAATGAAATTCCATTTAGCCCACTCTTATTGTGAAATTTTTAGTACAAGCGGCTACGCAACTGATTATTGCATTTTTTTAGGAAAATATTTACGTATTTTACAATTCACCTTGATGTTTTTCTAATATTTTTTTCACTATTTTTTTTATTGATTAATTTCAAATTCTAAAATTACTTAACTGATGGGTTTATACCTTGGACTTATGGTTAATAATGACAGGTTTTTTTTCTTTTGACGTATGCCTCATTTGCTCACATTTTCCATTTATCAAAACAATTTTTTTTAAAAAGTTGTTTCTCTGTCTCTACAGTAGATGCAGTACCTAGCGGAATCGCGCCCTTCTACCCTATTTTTATACCCAGCGTACACAGGTGCTAGCACAAGGGTATTTTAATTTTGTCCACATAACGGTACTACGTAACGGCACAAAATAATCGAGATAGATAGAGAGTTCCATATACATATGTATGAAAGTTCTTAGGTTGCAAAGAGGAGTCAATTAAGGCAAGTCCGTCCGTCCGTCTGTTCGTCCGTGTACACGATAACTTGAGTTAAAATTGAGATATTTGCATGAAATTTGGTATTTCGGTTACTTTCTAGTCAAGGTAGGTTGTATTTAAAAATGGGCGAAATCGGTGATATATATAGGAAATATACCTGATGAAAATGGTAAAAATCGCTGGGTATTTAATGTTCGGCTTACCCTTCCTTCCTTGTTTACTTTTCAACTTCTTTTTCTGTGAACGCCCCATAATACCACTTTACGGATTCCCTACCATAAATATGTCTGCTCTGGTAATTAAGATACATATCTACAAGTGCATTAGAAACACATATATCATATTAGCATACATAAATATATCAATTGTGCCCCTATTTTTATTGGCGTGTTAGACGAAGGCGTCTGTCGGCTACGACCTACTAAATATTTATATACGTACATATCTCAAAGCATTTGCATTATGGCTGCCACACTTATGAGTGACGGTTTGTTTTGACTACATATTTGCAACTTACTTTGGATATTTCCATAGTTCCATAAGTGCAACATTAAATGAAGTCGACGCCAGTGGGGCGTGAGGTCTTGCAGATACTTTTAAGATTGAATCTACATATGTTGATGAGTATGTAGATATTGCACAAATAATGAACACTCTTTGTAATTAGAACATTTCACGGTTTTTTTCATCTGTTTTTTTTGCGGATAATAAATGTATAAAAATCAGCGAAAATAAGTCATGAAAAAGTGTACTAGGGTGTTAATTGCCCAAAACACTTACAAAAAACCCCTGACTTTATCAAAAACTCCAAAACACAAGAACGGTTTCGACAAAGTCCACCGTTGCATACTTCTTCAGGATCATGTTGGAACAAAACTCGTGGCGAAACTGTCAAATTCTATGGCACGTAGTCATAGTCGCATTAGAATAGAGTTAAATCTACTTTAGCATGATTCTAACATAAACATCAACATCATAAAATACATTTTATATCTAGTATGCAGTTTTGAAGTTAAAATAAACAAAATGCCATTTTAATATAGCGGTGTGTGTCTATGGTTGAGTGGGTGACAGTACATGAGTTTGCCCTCTGTCGGTTATTAGCACAGATGTGAACAGATATGCTATGTTAGTTGGCACAGGGTAATGTTGCGAAAGTTAAAAAACTTATTCATACCACCAACCACCTTAATTTCTTTTCATAAGGGATCCCTGTAGCCCGTTCAATTCTAGTCTAACAAAGTGTAAGTTTTAAGTATCTCAAAAATCTCCTTTCATTGTTGTTTTTTTTTTTTGTTTTTTGAGGGCATCTGACATATTTTACCATAGAACTAAAAATATTGATTTTGGGATATATGGAGAAAATTGTGCAGCATAGCCAAAAAAAAATCTAGCAATTAAAGGAGACTTTTGGGATACTTAGACTAGAATTGAACGGGCTACAAAATTGCATTTTCGGTTTTTTGATTCAAAAGTAAGCGTGTTTGGGCCCCATATTTTTTCTTGTTTAAGTGATTCTCTAGCTCCTATTTTACAAGTACCAACAGGTGATTGTCTCAGTTAAACATAGAAGTGTCTGAGCTAAAGTATATAAAAAGGTACCTACATACATATGAGCCCCTTAAATCACAAGTGGTATAAGTCCACCTTTTCTCGAACAGAGATATTTAAGGTTTTGTGTTTTCAACAAATAGGGGGTACCCTTTATTTCACGAGTTAGTTCTGCTATTCGGTTTCCCCTACATAGCGCCATGCCTAAATAAAAAAAACGAAAACTGTTTTGTCAATTTTGTGTGGCTTTTTGCATGGAAAGTGCAAAAGATAGCAAAAGGCAAAATGTTTATTAGACTGGGCCAAAAAAAATTTGTTTTTTTCCAAAAATTATATTGATTTTCTTTTTAAAAAAGGTGAAAATAATTACTGTAATTTTTTCAAATTTTTTTATGCTAGAATACTGCAAAACGGCTAGTCTGAGAAAATTTTGGTCAATGCAAATTTTGTAGGGAATTCGTTTTCCTTCAAAATTATGTTCAGGTAAATGGTGTTTTACAGCAATGGTTTGTCGTTTTTATACCAAATATGAGGTAAAGTCTGTAAAATCTAAACTAGCGCTGATAGACCTCTAGACTTTAATTAAAAAATCTGAAAAAATTACTGTATTTTTTCACCTTTCTTAAAAAGAAAATCAATATAATTTTTGAAAAGAACGAAATTTTATTTTTTTTTGCCCAGTCTAATGTTTATATTATATCTCCAAGTACTAAAAATTGAAAATACAGACCACAAAGCATTTCTTTAAAAAATGAAAACAAAAAAATTTTTTGCTAAATTTTTTAAAATCATGCATTTATATGTACATATGTATGTATGCGAATAAATGCTAAAAATTGTGTAAGTAAAAAATCAATATCCCCCCACCAAAGTAAGTAAGTGTGTCCCATCTTCTAGAAGTGTGTAGAAGCTACACAGCACATCGAGAAAAAATGCAAAGAGTAGTGAACGCCAACGCGCAAAATCAAACGAACCCAAAAGTAAATAAATGCTTAAAAGCACATAAGCACAGTGTTATGCGAAGGCGGCCGTATAAAAGCATTCGCATTTGGTGACAGCACAAACAGTTGAATTGAAAACGCGAACCTGTGAACACGCTAAAACGTCACAAAAAAGCAATAAAAATAATTTTGTAAAAAAGTGCAAAAGCAAGAAAGAATTAAAATTGGAAAAGAAATAAACAGTATTATATATAATAATAAATTTTTAAAAACAAGTGAAAAATACAAGACTACATAAGTTGCAAAAAAAAAAAAATAAGCATAGCAGATCAGTAGAAAGAAATAAGTGAAAAAGTAATTATTTTGCATTATATTAAATTAAAAAAATTTTGTATGAAACAAATTTCCATGAAAAAAATACTAGAAATTCGTTTTTCTATTTGTCATAAGAATATGTGAAAAAAAAACTAAAAACTGTTTTGACAGTATAATTTTTTTTTTTAATTTTTTTTTTTTTTTGTTTGAAAAATAAGTGATCTTATTTGAAACAAGCAAAATCAAAAAATACCTCGTCTCACATTCTCTATTTGGCAACAACTAAAAATTGTGTGAGAAAAATTAATAACAAAAATTACCAAAATTAGTAAAACAAGTTAACAAACATTTTGTGCTAACCAAATTTGGCTAATTGTGTTAAACGAATTTTTTTAGCAATAATAAGCACTTATAAAGTGTTTTATCAATCAGAGCTTCCAAAAATGTACAACAAAAACAACTAATTTCATATTCAACAAATTTAATTTATTCCTTTTCTGCTACCGAAACACTGAGAAAAACTGTATTTGTAAAAATATGTTTACGTGTGTGTGTGAATTTGGCATTTCAAAGATCAATTAGTGATTAATAGTTTGTTTCGAAAGGTATTTAGAGAAAAATGAAAAAAGATTTTTTTTTTGGTTAGATAAACAATTGTTTTGCTAATTCAGATGTGATATTGACAAAAAAAAAATTGTTTTTGTCAAGATTCTTTGTCGTTTTTGAAAATTTTCATTTTCATTAACAGTTTTATAGCATGAATCAGCGTTTAAAAAATCTCAGCTATTTGATAAATGTAATTTTACAGTATACAGAATTTGTTTTTATTTTTTTTTTTTGTTGCAATTTCAAAAACAGTTTTGAAAAATATTCGTATTAATGTTATTCTTTTCTACACATAAAAAAAAAATTTTTTTTTTTTTATTCTTCGAAACTTGTTTTAAATAAAATTGGCTTTTTTTTGTTTCAATATTTTTTTATTTTCTTAGTCTTTCATCTAAGAATTCTACAATGAATAAGCTTTTAAAAATTTAATTACAGATTTTTCAATTTTTTTTTCTATTTTAAAGGAAGTTTGTTGTTTGTGATTATTTTTTTTTTCAATATTATAAATAAGACTAACAGATGGCCGCGACATTGTCTGCGAATAATCCCGTTGAATAATCCCGTTTTTTTATATCCCGAGTCCAGCGCCACCTAGCGGAATAACTTTTTGTAGCAGAGTTCTTTCTTCCATGATAAACATATGTACATTGTACATACATACGTAGTAAAAAGTAACAAATATAGACCATAAATACGGATTTCATGAATATCTTGACACCAGTGCCAAATATGAATAAAATCGGGCCATAAATGCGGATTTTGTAAATATGGCGACTCCAGCACCATCTAGCGGAAATAATGTATCCTATCTTCAGAGAACTTATCCAAAGAATAAATTGTCTAAATTTGGCGAAAAACGGCTCAGTAATTTTTGATCCAACTCGTTACAAAAAAACCCCTACAATTTTATATATAAGCCCCTTAAAGCGTAAGTGGCGTAAGTCGAGTTTTTGTTTTTTTAGTTAGGCCTAACACTGTGTAGGGGAAAATGTGTTCTATATAACACGCTAACGGGGTAAATCCTGGCTCCCATAGCAACCGAATAAATATCAGGACTAACTTGTGAAATCAAGTCTCATATCATATCTCAGTTCAAGAAAATTTTAACTTATTTTTGGGGTTTTTTTGTAAGGAATTGGCTAAAAAACTACTTGGCAGATATGTTTAGTATAAAATCACCAACTCTGTTGCAAAAAATCCGCTAGGTGGTGCTGGGCATCTGCTAGTGTTTCATAGACTTAAACCTGTTATGTCTTCACCATGTTTTCGTATCAAGTTTAAATAAAGATTACTGAGATTACTCATAAAAAGTGTTTTATTCAAAACCTCCCACTTATGCCCGGTTTTCCAGTGCAATTTTAAACTTCAGTGCGAGTTTAAGCGGCCAGTTTGTATGGGATAAACTCTAGTCAACTTTGTCTGTGGTTTAAACGTGCACTGAAAAACCGGGCCTTATACATAACTATTATTTTTAAATAATAAACCCACTCAAAAAAGCAACTACGTCTTTCAAATTTAGTAAATTAATTTCATTAATTAGGTTTAACTACAATTTGCAAAAATTATTCAACCACAAATTTGCATAACAAATAACAAAACTTACAATAAAACTGAGCTCAAGTTAAAACGTAACTGATTTTATATAATCAAGTTGTTTACGCCCCTTTAAAAATTTCAAGCAAACTAACCAAAGTAATCGCTAAAGCAGCAACTAAACTTATTTACATAGATACTCGTGTATAGGTACTTAAATAGGTATAAATATATTTACATGTATGTGTACATCCGTATATGGTTACGGATATCCAGCTACAGATGACGTCATGCCAGCTACCGGTCGCATGCCGGTCGCGTACTATTCAACACTTTATGGCAGTGTGTCAATTTCATAAACTTGCTTTCATGAACAAGTACAGTACAAAAGTCGCGAAATTTATATTGATGGTAGGGTTGCCATTTTAATTTGAGATGATGAAGTTAAAAGAAGATTTGAATGAGTTTTGGAGTTCCAAATTTTACTTTTTTTCTGTTTTTTAAAGTTTTTTTTTTTCAAAAACCTCGATATCTGAATATTCCGGTTCAAAAAAAAAAACATTTTAAATAACAATAATTCTCACAGAGCCAAATTTTGGTAAAGAACTTAGGTTCGCCGTCAGAAAAAAAACTTCAAAAGTCCCCATCTATCTCATTCGTGCTAAAAAAAATATTCCGGGTCAAATGTCAAATTTTTTTCTCGAACGCGGCTAGTTTTTTCGAACAACCAAGTTGTAGACCTGGAAATTCTCTACAAATGTGGTCCTAACATTTTTTTCTCTAAGAGTAACCAGTTCTGAGATATCGCTATTGTTAAGTTAGAATTATATGAAAATATTTGTCATGTATGAACTTTTCAGTATTTTTCTCGAAAACTTTAGTGTTGTATAGACAAATTTTCTTTTACCGTTATATATCACGAAGTTGCTCATCGAAAATGAAAATAGTTATTTTTGTAAAGCCTATAGTTCTCGAGGCGACCGCCGTGGTGTAGCGGTTAAGTGTTCGGCCTTCTACACCAAGTCGTGTCGGTTCGATGCCCGGCAAAAGTAACATCAGAAATTATTTAGAAAAAGAATTTTTCTAAACGGGGTCGCCCCTCAGCAGTAGTTTGGCAAACTCTCCGGGTGTATTTCTGCCATGAGAAGCTTCTCAGCAAAAAATTCATTTGCTTTGCAGGTGCCGTTCGGAGTCGGCAAAAAACTGTAGGTCCCGCCAACTTGTAGGAAAAACTCAAAAGCAACACACCACAAGTTGGAAAGAGAAGCTCGGCTAAAAATCTCGTTAGAGGTTATGATGACCTGTTGGTATATCGCCGCCATTATTATTATAGTTCTGGAGCTAGAACCAGCTTTTCTCCATGCATTATATAAAAAAATACCAGTCCGATAAGTTTAGTTTATCTTACTTTCTTACTTAAAATAGCCTTTAACCGCCTAGGTGATTTTGGCCATCCAAGTTTAGTTTATCTTGGATAACAAAAATTCCGACAAAACCAACTTTTTGTGGACAGCTTAGGTTCACCCCCAGAAAGAAAACTGCGAAAGTCCCCATCGATCCCATGTGTGCAAAAAAAGTTATTCGCGATCAAAGATCCATATTTGAGGATTTTTTTTTGGGCCTTCACTTGAAAGTAAAAAAAAAAAAATTTAATAAAATTTCTTGGAAAATTTCAGAATATTACAAAGGTACAATATAAAAATGGCTTGCCTTAAAAACAAATTTTCTAAAACTAGACCATCTAAAATCGCGAGAACTCAAAATACCCACGGCGAAAAAGGTTTCAATATAACTTTTTATTAACAGATTTTATTGAAATCTAACTTTGCTTTTCGTTCTATTCTATTTAGAAAACTTTACCACCTTAAATTCTACTGGCATATCGTATGCTGAGTGGAGACCACCCTCTCTTGGCCTCCGTTTTAAAATAGTCCTATCTGTATAACAAATTCTGAAATAAGGCGTTTTTTAAACGAATTCTGGATAAAATTTTTTTTAAACAAATTTTGCTATAAGACCCTTTAAAAAGTAACATCACCAAATGTAAAAAATACCCAAAATTCTATACCAAATTTTGTTTCGAACGGTTTAAGTTGGCAGCCCTAAAGACAACAGAACCGGCATCGACACTTGTCTGTAAGCACACATTCACGCCTTTTAGTAGTTTTTAAGGTTTTAAATTACCCGATTTTTTTTTTTTTTTTTTTTTGCTTAAATTGGCGACAATCAGATGACGTCACTTATTGTTGTTACCGATTTTATTATATTATTTGAGCCACAAAGTTCACACTTTTTGCTCCTCATACTATATGTCATGACTTACATAAACGTGCTTGTAAGTAGGAATGTGTAAATGAGTGTTTGGAATGTAATTTGAGTCGTTTATGTCTGACATTCAATTAAACTTTTGTGTTCATTGGACTTTTTTTTGTTTTGATTTTTTTTTCTGTTATTCATTTTTTTTTTCGTACTGTTTGCGTTCATATTTAACATGGTGTTAATAATTCTTAATTTTTTTTTTTGGTTGTTGCTTTTAATTTTTCAAACAGTAGCGCTGAAAATACACATGACTCATCTATCCATGAATCCATGAGGAGTGTTTTGTTATTGTGTATAATGATTGACATTGTGTGTGTGTATAATCCCATATTTTGATATGTTTTGTTATTCACTGAAAATTGTCTTCTTTGTACCTCGCTAACAGACAATAAAAAATTTGGAGGTGTGCAGTGCAAAAATAAGAAATAAAAAAAATTTTTTTTTAATATTTCATATACTTATATTGTAGTATTAGACTGTCCCCAAATTTTTTATTGTCTGTTAGCGAGGCACAAAGAATACCCCTTAATTTTAACCATTATGCATCAGAAACTATCCTGACAAAGTTGTATCCAATTCGGACCACGGCAACCCGTGCCGACTTGCAGTTTAAGTTATCAGTAAAATCGTACTACATTCCACTGTGTTTTGATAATTTAATGATTTATGTACTCGTTTTCTCATATTGCTGTATCCTTACCCTTTAAGAACTTAGTAAATAGGTATTTTTTCTGCTCCAGATGCTCAGAATATCCTTTAAAGGGTCAAATATTGTAGCACCACCGAAGAATTTCAACAAAATTATCCTTCAAAGACATGGAAGTTATGTCCTTTAAAATTGTTATCCTTCATTTATTTCAAAACTCTATTGGTTTTAAAAAATTGTATCACAATAAAAGTTCTGAAAATGCACAGGTCTGAGGATGCACAGGAGATGGAAAAATATTTTTCAATATGGGTATCAAATGCAAGGTTTTCATGCAGGCCTGAAAGTATTTTAAGTATTATTTCGATATCTCAATCCGTTTCGAAGATATCTACCAAAAAAAAAAAAAAATTAGTACAATATTTGTGTATGAAAAGAACAGGTAAATGATACTCATACGCCATGTAGAATCTATAAAAAGTGTACTATAATTGCAAAGTTTCAAGATGTACTCAGTTAGTTTTGCTAGAAAACATATTGTAACGCAATCTATTAAAACACTTTTGAAAATCCTACGTCCTTTTCTCGTGAACATGTTTTTCGATATCCTTGCAAAGAATCCTATTATCCTTTTAAAAATTCAAAAGTGGTGATTTGTTGCACGGTCTTTTAAATATGAGCCAAATATTAAAATTATGTAATTTTCGAAACCTTAATGGACGGTTTTGCGAACTCAGTATAAGCTGGTAGCATAAACTTAAACTAAAAATCGGCACGGGTTACTGTTATCCTAGAACAATAAAACACGTGTTATTAAGGCTAAATCGCAACCCTCTATATGCATATCAAATTTCGAACCTTTATTTTTTACAAACATTTTGGGCCAGTCTAATATATTAGTATATATTTTTTATTGTTTTGTCGCAAGATGAGTTCGCCAAATTGCACTAATGGTCTTACATATTTGTGCTTTCATATTTTTTTAAATTATAGAACAAATGACCATGAGTGATTTAATATTTCGACCTTGAATGGGAAGTTCTATAGAAAATTCTATATATTTTTTTTTCATTTGATTTTAATATTTAAAGCTCAATTAGTTTTTTTGAAATTATTTTTCGATTTCTGAAGTTTAATTGATCATTCTGAAATTGATTTTTTTATTTTCTGAATTTCAATTGACTATTCTGAAATTCATTTTACGATTTTTGAAGTTCAATTGATTTTTCTGAAAATATTTTTCGATTTCTAAATAGTTCATTTCGAATTTGCTTTTAGATTTTCTGAAATGCAATTGACTTTTGAAGTACCAAAAATTCTCGATCTCATACAGCCTCTCACCAAATTTCAGTGGTCTAACCCGAATGCTTCCAGAGATACGGAAAATGACAAATTCCTTTTGTATGGGAGGTGCCACGCCCCCTATATATATCAAAATATGTTTTATCCTGTGACCATCCCTGGAAGATATCCAATGTGTGTGTAAAATTTGGTTACGATCGGCTTAGTCGTTTAGAAGCCAAGTTCGTCCATAGGTAAATAATTTGAATTTTATATATATAGAGATGGATATGGAAATATAACTTTTCGGGATTTTTCTCGAAAACTCTAGTATGTGTAGAAAAATTTTCTTTTACCATTTATTTGTCACGTAGTTCCTCATCGACAATGAGAATTGTAATTTTTGAAAAGTCTATAGTTCTCGAGCTAGGGCCACCTTTTCTCCATACATAATATAAAAAACTACCAGTCCCGTAAATTTAGATATTTGATTATAATAAACATTCCGACAGAGCTAAATTTTTGTAGGGAGCTTATGTTCACCTCCAGAAAGAAAACGGCAAAAGTCCCCTGCGATCCCACTTCTGCTAAAAAATTTATTCAGGGTCAAAGATCCATGGGGACGTTTGAAGGTGAACCTAAGCTCTCTGTCGGAATTGGTATTAACCAATTTTTCATGTCTATTTTGAACGGACTATTTTGGAATACAGTTGATTTTTCTGAAATAAAATTTTCGAAGAAGAATAGTTTGAGCTTTCTGATACTTGAAAAAGGGCACTAATTAATCCCTTAGTTCGAAGCCTCCTAAACTTAGTTCTATAGCAGTACTACTTGTCCCGACAGTTTTCCAAAAAAGTCTAACAAAATCATCTTTCCTGTCTCATTTCAGCAGGGCTTTGGTTTCGAACCGGACATGGACATGGATATGGACATGGACATGTTTCCACGCAGCCGCCTAGGCCGCATGCATCATGATCCCTTTGGTAGCTTTAATAATTCACGTAAGTAATCTAAGCGAACAAACAGCACAATCGCAACGTATACTGACTTTTCTCTCTCCCCCTTTCCTGTTTCCAGCAGACTTTGCAAATTTTCCGCAATTCAATTCACTAGGGCGACGACGAGCCGCCGATCATATGGGACGTGATGATGATTTCTTTAATCGCCTGCCATCTGAATTCCGACAGTATATACCAGAAGGTTTTGGACATAGACGTGGGGGCGAGAGCGCCACATTGCCGCGACAACATGCCGGTACACAGCCTACACAACAACAACAACCACAACAAGTGCCAGTGCAACCAGGTGGTGGCGCACCAGCCGGCTACTATCAAACATATGTGCCCGCTGGCTCACCAGCCGCCAATGGTGTACCACAAACACCATCAAAGAAATTGTGTGATGCCGCCATACAAACTGAAGACCCAACAGCGCATGCCGGTGGCGATCAAGTGGATAATGCTGCTGCACCACAACCACACGCTGATAATCTCAAACAACATGGTCTACGCAATACAATGGATATGGGCGTTAAGTCCGCTTTAGAGTCTGAGCAGGGAGCACGCGCACATTCGGCGCCACCACAAGAACCACAGCAGGGACCGGTAAATGGCAAGCGACAAACGCCACCACCCCAGGCGGGTCACTCACAATTCGGCACACAAACTAGTCCACATGTGCAGGCTGGTGGTCAACAGCCGCCCATTCATAAGGCTTACTATCCGCCACAACAACAGGCGCATCCACAACAACGACAACACCAGGAATCGCCGCCAGCACCACAAACTCCCGGCGGCACATATGTGCGTACCATACCGATTTTTGTCGAAGGACGTTCAGAGCCCATCATAAATGCTCACAAGGAGATACCAAATCAGAATAGCGCACCACAAGCCACAGCTAATGCTTCAGCTAGAGCACCACAACAAAAGCAACAACAACAACAACAACAGCACCGTCCTACTCCCATAAATACTCAGCAACAGTCACAACAAGGCGCTGGACCGCAAGGTGGCGCTGCTGGTGTACCACCACAAACTCCACACACGCTAGACTCGATCAGTAAAATTCAAGATATACAACGTGATGTACTCGATCTCATGGGACATGTAGAGAAATTTACTGGCACACGCCAAGATAAAGAATATGCCTATTTGGACGAGATGTTGACACGTAATCTACTCAAACTGGATACAATTGATACGAATGGCAAGGATAGCATACGTCTAGCACGCAAGGAGGCCATTAAATGTATACAAGCTTCGATTAATGTGCTCGAGGCGAAAGCCAATGAGAATACCAAAGCTGCACAACAGCAAGCAGCTGAGGGCGATGGTAAAGCGCCCGCACAACCTGCAACAACAGAAGCACCCGCGTCAGCTGAGCAGTCTGCAGCGCGAAAGAGCTCATCCAAGGAGAAAGTTGAAGCAGCGGCTGCCGCCGAACAGGGCGCTGCAGCATCCGAAACTGAAGCCAAACAAATGCAAGCACCCATACCATTGCCACCACCCGAAGGCATGCAAGTAGAAGATGCGTTGGCGGCGGCGGCTGCAAGTGCGGCAGATGCGGCGGCGGCGCCTACTGAGGCGTCATCGGAGGATGGTGCAGAGGCGAACAAATGATGATTGCAAAAGCGCATCTCTAGCGGTGCAGCCAAGTGCACTTCATCCTCCTCATCATACTCAGCCACATTTTCAAAGCGTTTACATAGCATCACCAAACGAAAGTCGTAAAAAAACTTTTAGTTTCATATAAATCATGACTAAATGTAAAATTCGTTGTGTTAGAAATTTAACGAAAATTTAAGAAAAAAATATATATATAACTTAACTCGTACGTATTTTATTTAATGCTATTTAATGCCCGACTGTCGTAGTAGCGATTTGGTATGACCAGTGGAACCTTCATCCCTTCATCCGTGGGGAAGGAGAAGATGGGTAATGAGAAGTGAGAGGCATCATATCCGTAGATCAACCATCGAGTTAGCACGTCATTGCCTATGTGCATATTAATGGCCTCTTACGGCAGGTATGCCTACCTCGAGCATGTTCTAAACCCCTAACCCGTCAAGATTGCTCCTCTGATTTTGACAAGGACCATTATTTTGTACCAAACATCAAACATAAGTTAAGGATCGTGGTCTATGTTCGTTGAAAGGCGACTTTACCTATGATTCGGAGGAGTTAGCCGGATATTCGACGTCATTGGCAATGACAACCGATTTCTTTTCGGAAGATTCTAAGCATCATCTTGTTTTTGGGCTTGTCCTCAACTAGTTTAATTTCGTATGGGCTAGTGGTAGTTACTTCGCTCAGTTGTCTTAGCTATCGCTTTTGTAACCAGTTCAGAACGAGATACGAAGGGTGTAGCTCCAAGTCTATTATGGAGGCAAAGTCGGAATATATCCGTACCTAACATCACGGTAGGTTTGTTGAGAGATAGGTATATAGATTGGGATTTATGTATGTTTGTCGAAATTAGCCTTTACGTCTCGGTCCAAAGACAGCCCTTGTTATGTGGACGAAGTTCTTTAAGGTTGAAGTTGACCTATCAATAGTCATTTTTTCGTTCTTTGTAGAATTCAGAACTTATAATGCGTTCCTTGAGACCAATGAGATCAGTTAGTTGTGGCGGTATCTTTATGGCTCGTTGACGTTCCTGTGCTCTGGACTAAGGCAGAACCAGCGGGCGCAACGTTGAGCCACTCCGATACCCGGCTTAAGACCTCATCGAGGTTTGGAGCCTCAAATTAACGACGAATGAGGCCGTGGGAAACTATTCAAATCAGCGCACCGCAAATTCGAAGAGAAACTCGGCGCAAACTCTCTTCAGAAGTTTATAATGATATATCTGCAGGTTTATCGCGTCTTACGTAAGTCTGTAAGCGGACCTCTTCCAAACGGTTCACTTTATAAATGTGCCGAGTCGGCAAGCTCCCAACAATTTTGCGCTTGGCTGATGGAGATCCGTTTCGCTTCGTTCGTACTAGTCCGACTGAAGTGGCATCATATCCATAGATAATATAAAAAATGTCAATGCTCTCATTGCATAATCCGCCCATTCCAACTCGAACGTGGCCGTTATCTTCGCTTTTCTCTTGACTAAAGCTCCAGACACTCCATTTTTTTGCTAGGAACTTTAAGGAGATATTCCGTCCAAAAACTTGTCAGGCAGATACCGACGGAGAAGGTAAAAAGGTCTTATAATTCGGAGAGTCGCGTGGGGATTTCATAGAAAGTATGAGAGAAATATTCATTACCCCTCTCAGGCCTCCAATCCAGCCTCCAAACCTGACGAAGAGATGGAATACTAGACAGTTTTTCGGAAATCAAGGATTTCCGAAGTATTAGAGAAATAAGTACTATGCCCGTGGGCCTCCAATCCAAGCTTTATCTGACGAGGATATTCTACCTGGTCCTACTTAATCAAGTACTTCAGACACCAAATACTCACTTTTTCTCGGCGGAGCATTTTTAATGTAGAACACTTTATTGGAAGCCGAGTTTATAGGCCTAATATCTCACACAATAAACTAATTAAGCTATATATTTCGGCTGTTCGCCCAACGGCTTTCTTCACGAGACGTTGTTGTTATTAGCGCTATCGTCCTTGCGTGTTGTACCAAAAAATTTCTCATATTCTTCCTGCCGTTTACGAGCACGCGCCTCACGCTCCACCTGACGTTTTGCTGAAAAGCGTTGATGTATGCGTTTCATCTCTTGCACCTCCTTCATCTCTTCCTTATCTTCGTCCTGCAAATGAGAGCAATATGAGAAGCATTAAATACCAAACTAAACTCAAATACACTCAAAAAAGAGTTTCCCTCATTTGGCTCCAAAGACATGGCTTCCTTAATTTAAAGACTTTTTTTCTTTAAATTGAATAAAAAATACTTTAAATTAAGGAATAATTTACTTAGTTTAAGGAAGCCATTTCTTTGGAGCCAAAATTAGGAAACTTTTTTTGAGTGTATAAAGATATATATAAAACTAAGACATCGAGTCCCGAAGCTTTTCACAATCCCGAGATTTCGAAATTTTAAAATGGCAATCTTGTGGAGATTATATTCAGCGCCCAAAAACTTCGGCAGAGGTATCAAAAGACGCGTTTTGACTTCGGTATGCATAATCCGAGTGCGAAAAATATTTCAACTCAGAAAGGTGTTCTGCACATAAGTACATACATACCATGAGTCACGCCCCAATTTTGGGATCGGAAATTTTTTGTGTTTTTGCCAATAACCTTTCGGATTATTGAAATCGAAGTCGAAATGCTTCTTTTGATACTTCGCTCGACATTTTTCCAGCAGTTTCGTAACATTATATTTATTCAAATCTCGAAGTTTTGGAACTTCACGGGGTCCCGAAAGACCGGGATTTGAATATATATAATTTCGGGATTTCGAGACAAAGAAACGGCCCTGGAGGCCAGGGATTCGGGATTCCGCGGGCTCGATGCCTTACTTAAAACACATACACTCATATTCAAACGCAACACCAGCGCACGTCTCCCATCAGACATCGGTTGACTGTAGTGCATGAAATTCTTCAGCCTTTCCGCCGGCGGCACGCTACGCTCTACCACCAAAACTATCCGCGCCCACTGCCGCTGCCATTCATTGCGTATCTCAGCGATTTTTTGATATGTATTACCCATCATAGCGATCAACATGTTGACCAGCAAAACACTGACAATTACCATAAAGAGGAAGAATAAAGATTTTGCTTCATACTCATGCTGCGTAGAAGCCATACCGCCAAAGTAATCACCAAAGTTCGTGAGTGACATTAAAAACATAGCGACTATAGATTCCATTGGCGAAGGCATAGGATTAGTTTCGGAATCATCGATCTCCTCCGGTGTCGCAGGATTATCGAATGTCAGAAAAATTATGTAGTAAGCTTGTGAAAAGCCCATCACAAATACAAGATAGATAGAGACGAAACGTAACAGGTCACCCATAACCATACGATAGATCATCACGACGAAGGGACCAACAGTTTTGAAGCCGCTGTAAGGATGAAAAGAGAATTTAAGATGTATTTATAAGATCATCAGTAGTCCAGAGAACTTGCTTACCGACAAAAGAACAAAAAGTAAGGCGAGGTCGTGAGCATAATAAAAACCGCAACATGATCATCAATCTCTGTGAGACAAGATAGACGCAACCAAGGTATAGACATCATAAGCGCACAGGAGAAAAGGAACATGACACGCGAAGGTGCTGTCATCTGTTTGTAGATAGAAAAAGGAAATTCTTTGAGTTTTGTTCCAGATTAGGGAGACTTGACTGTATACCCTACCATATTCTCCACAAACATTTTATAGCCCAAGAAGCGCGCTTCTCGTATCGCTGCTAATAAATATAAAATGGAGCCGAAGAATATGACGATCTCTGCTACAATTCGTAACTGTAAAGAAGTGGGATTTGAGTAAATAACAGCTACTTCCAAAAAAAATGTTTAAAAAGTCACCTTTGCCAAGTCCGACTCCATGTTCATCAACGGGCACTCGGCATAACTCGCCCACCATGAAGGACCCAGCTCCACATCAGTATCGTCGAAGTAGTCAGTGAAGTTCAGCCAAAAGGTTTCTACAAAAAAAAATATAAGATGCTTGAAACTGAAGTAGTCGGTATAAAAAGAAAGCTATTTTAAACCATTAAGGAGGGTGTAAGAGTTGGTCGCCTCCCCGTTGGTGCACCCTGGGTAACGCTAAATGACCTACATGGCCTACACGGCTAGTTTCGACGTATTGGCGGTTCTACGAGAACGGTACCAGTACTTGTGCTGTACCCTCCTACTTGATTGGTGCATTTTTTTAATTTGAAAGTGAGTAAAAAAATATACGGATTTCACTTTGGCCCTGTATAGCACTTCTACATACACTTTCAAATAGAAAAAGGACATCAATCAATCAAGAGAGGCAAGCTGGCCACAAGATACAAAATAAATGTATCACAAAAAAAAATATTTGAAGAAAATTAATTTATTTGAAAAAAATTGAAACAAAAAAGCTTTATATAAAAAAAGAGTGCAAAAAAATATATGAAAAAAGAGGAAAATTTATATAAAAAAATTAAAAAAAAAAATGGCATTAAAAAATATAAAATTAATAACAAAAATATGCAATTAAAAAAGAAAAACTTAAACAAAATAAAATGACAGCAAAAAATTATAGAATTATAAATCAATTCCATATACTTTAACCGCGAAAAACTAAACCCAAACTAGCTCATCTGTAGCATATGTATGTACTTAAACTGCAGTTGAAGGCTCTGACCGGTCGGCGCTGGGCTTATCCAGAGTAAAGAGCTCGTGAAAACGTGAACAGTTTAATTTCATTCCGGACGTACGGCCTCCGGTCTCTAGGGATGGCACCACAATCGTTACCTCGGTCCAGGATACCTATGAGGGTGCCCTCAGAAGTTATGCTCTTGCACCCCAAAGTTTCAATTACGTTGAAACTTACTATACTCCATATTCCCAATCGCACGTTTGATCAAATGCTTCAACCACTTTTCACTTTTATGCGCCAAAGATGTATTATTAACGACTTGTAACACAGACAACTCCACGTCAATTTGCTCCGGCTTCTGATCTTCTACATCCCCGTCCTCCTTTTTATCGTCCGACGGACCAGGACGCAATATAAAACTGATAAGTGAGAAAACAAAATAGAAGGAGAACATATAGAATTGCTTATAGAAACGCGATTTCACAAATGAGTCCCATTTTGTCTTCAACAAATCGATTACCACACCATCCAAGAGCTCCAAATGTTCTAGCTTATCCTGTAAATGCGTATTTAAGAGTTTCGAGTGCAAGACTTTCCAATACTAAGCTGCAACCTACTCACCCCAAACACCACAAAATTCAAAACCGAGTCCTTATTTATATTCCCCGTCTCCACATCGATCGTATCGATCATCGATAACGGATACGCCGCACAAGTGATACTACCCAGCTGCCAATAAATCTCACGTTCAATACTCATGATGTGAAAGAACATCTCGACGCGTCCCAACTTGGCCGCCAGCGTGAGCGCAGTTAAATTTTGTACATTTCGCAAATGTATATTGGTACCCACCTCGTAGGCCACATCGAACATTTCGATCTTTTCATAAATGACCAACATATGCAACGATGTATTGCCATTGGTGTCTTGGAGATTTGGATCCGCACCACGTGCCAACACCAAACGAAAACAATCTTCTTGCGAGAGACAGGCAGCGAAGTTGAGCGGATACTCTCCCCAATAGACATAGCCATCGTAATTGGTCATCGGTTGTACGCCAACATATTCATGATCAGGTGAGTCGTAGCGTGAAGCTTTTTGATCTTCGGCGGACATGAAGGCGCCACAGCAGCTGTGAAGTGGAGAAAAAACAGGGAAAGGGAGAGAGTAAGAGAGAGAGAAAGAGACAGAGAGATCGTGATAGTACTCACCGCTCTTGCACATCAGCACCCGCATCGAGCAAATATTTTACCATAGCTGGATCCTCATTAACGATGGCGATGTGCAAGACACTCTCGCCATAATACTCGTCGCACATATAAACATCAAGTATGAGTTTTGGATAAAATTTCAGCAGACGTTTGGCGAGATCAGCATGCAGCGAAGAAGCGTTCAACAGACAGAGATGCAGTATAGTCTCCCCCACAGCGCCACGTTCCTGTAAAGCACACATGACGAACTCTAAAAACCCACCTATCCCTCTAAGACTCACTACATTCCACTTACATTCAAATTCCAGCAAACAAAACGATATAGGCTTGGATTCGAAATATACTCCGCCTCTGAAACCTCTGTACAATGATCGTGTATATTAAAATCATCATCGGGATTCTCCATTGCTCTAATCTCGGGCAATTGTTTGGTACGTCCACGTTCTTTATTTCGCAGCAGCACCAATTTCGAGATAGGAAAGTAACGTCCGGCGCCCTTATTGTAAAGAAAGGGCTCCACTTTCGTTTTAATAGCATGATCAATTTCGGCAAACTGTTTGGTTTGGCAAGCACGTTTCATCATATCCACCAGAAGACCGCCACCCTTTAGATTCACAAATTTGTAGAGTGTCTGCGTAGAGACGCCAGCTTGTTTCTTCACGCCACTTGTAACATTGCTCTCCGTATTTCCCATATCGGTGGAGTAAGCTCTGAGTGAGCATCCAATTCAAAAATCGACGTTAGAGTACACAAGATCTCTGATTTGGAGTTCTTAAAACTCAGGACTATTTGGTCTTCAACTGTATCTACCTTCTGGAAGGAGTACAAGGAAATAGTATGAATAAAAGGGGTTGCGCTTTCAATGAGAAAAGAAGAGAGAAGGAAAGGCAACGGGGAAAGAAAAGATAAAAGGAAAGGAAGAGAAAGGAAAAGGAAAAGGAAAAGAAGAGAAAAGAGAGAGGAAAGGAAAAGTAAAGAGAAAGGAAAAGTGTAAGTGAAAAGGAAGGATATTGAAATAAAGGAAAGGGGATGTTTGGAAAATTAGAAACGGTGTGATAAAGAGAGGGGAAGAATCTAAGAAAAATTGACAATTTTCGTAAGAAAAAAAATCAATACTGGACAGCCCGAGTGGTTTCATTGAAATAAAAGTTGTGGTAGAAACGTAAGTTAACTCGGCCTTGTGCAGACGATTTGGCAACCTTCTCCCTTATCCACAAGACTAAGCCGTCGATTTCTTGGTATTTCTGGTTTCCAAAATTTTAAAAGCCGAACACTACACTTAACTAATCTTATTTGATAAACATAAACTGGCCAGATGGAAACAACACCTAGAGCAGCAACCTCTCTGATGGTGTGGGCAAATTATGGACTACGGTCAAAGCTCTATCCAATCCAACGAAACACAAGAATAAAGTAGATATTACTTTCGGCGACAGGGTGAAGAAGGACCCTAGGGGATGTGCGAACTCCTTCTGTAGACAATTTGTACTACATTCCCCGCCCGATAGAGCTAAACGTAGGAACATGCGACAGGCGCGTAAATACAAAAACCAAAACACGCCCATTGTCATCACTGTCTCAGAGGTCAAGGAAGCCATCAGACAGGCTAAGCCCTCAAAATCCATCGGCCCCGACGGCATTCCCATGAAGATGCTGAAACATCTAGGTCAGGAGGGACACAAATACTTAGCGGCTCTATTCAGGGGGGTCACTCTGTATTGCGATTCGAAAGTGAAATGCGATGCGATAAGCAAATGGTACTCTGTATTGCTATAGCATTGCTAACAGTGCTGCGTTCTGCGGCCTTTGGTTATTTTCTTGCTTGGGTTGGCATCACTGTTGTAAAACTAACCGCAAGTTGACAATTTTCATTGCATACTTCAAGTGAAGGCTCTTGTCCTATGCTTTTACCCATACCATTTCTTTTAATTTGGCGCCTAACTGTATGCTATGCTGCAAACACTTGTACTTGCAAAAGATATTTGTACCTATATATATACCTTTTAAGTGTATTGAAATATGTGTGCATGCGTGTGCATATGCAAAATCACGTCTGTATAAACATAATTTTATTAGTTTAATTGAAGTTTTCTTACAAATTTTTGGTAATTATTTTGTAAATTTAAAAGTTAAACAAAATATTTTTCAAAAAAAAATATTTTTTTATTAATTTGCGAAATAAGCGCCAAAATAAACATGTTTTTCGATAAGGAAGGTAAGTATACTAATAGCTCTACAAGAATTTACAAGAATATGTTTCAAAATTTATATTTATTCAAAATTGTTTAGCGGTGCGATAGCGGTTCGACTGCGTTTTGTTGTAGGAAGACAAATCCGAATGTACAAAGCAATTGACATTTCACTTTCGCGATACAGAGTGTACGCGATTCGAGAGGGAAAATATGAATGCGAAAAGGGAAAAAACAAATCCGAAAATGTCAATTTCCGTTGCGATAGTTGAGTTACAGAGTGTCGCTAAGGCAAATGCGAAAAAATTTTCTTTCGCATCGCAATACAGAGTGACCCCCAGAGTCTAAAGATCATTATATAGACACAATGACTTGATTAATAGAATAAGATTTTAGAAGAGATTGGAAATGGAATCGTGTATGTATATTGTGTATTTGCCAAGGCCTCAAAGCCTTTGAACAAAATCAGAGCTTGGTAAATGTCCCCATGCCAACACTGGGACAGAAATAGTTGATTCAAGTCAGAGTGCATAGACAAATTTGCAACGCGGGTTAGGTTAGCTTGAAGAGGCCGCCTTAGAGGCACACTTAGGGTAGTTTTAAAATACCCGTTGTGATATAATCGACACCATTATTCCTCCTCTTGGCACGATTTGGAGAACTCGATTAAGGCTATCAGGATGAGACGACAGTACACCTCCATTATGAATACGGCGCTGCCTCTAAATCGGCACAAAGAGAGCGCAACTATGTAAAATAATTACTATATTTCTCCCAGGAAGTAATTGCCGGCCTATGCTCTGAGGGAACACAGATTTTCGAATTACCGAATCTTCTTTAAACTAAATTCATATCTGGCTTTAGGAGACGAATTCTTGCGCCGTTGAAGGACGCTCCACTGATGAATGAAAATAACGACAACTAAATTAAGCTCGGTGTACAGCTTTTGACTCTATCTTTCGAAATCTCATCTGTGCTATTGTTACAAAGTTGTTCCACTTACTTTATCAATTTGCTATTAATTCATCAATTTAAAAATATATTTAAATATAGAAATATATCCACCAAAACTCTTTTAACTAAATTAGTCCACTTTTCTCGAAAGTCGCTGAAAATTTCCATTGATCAAACAGCAAACCCACCAACGTCAGGTTGCTAGGCAATCTCTTTTCTTGTTTTTCGAAGGCCTAACAAAGTTTGCAAATTTCCACTTTCAGTTTTCGACTTTCGCTTGCCAATCGGCTTTTAGGCAACAAGCAACTGAGGAGAAGGACAGATAAAGACAACAGAACGAGCCTCTTTCAACGAAGTCAGCTGAAGTGACACCTGTGGCGTCGGGTAACACGACGAAAGGATTGCAAGTGCTTGAAGTTGGCAGATTGTTTTTCCCCCCTATTGATCTAAGTAAACAGGTGTTGTGCTTGTAAACAAATCACATGCTACTCTTGTAGGTAGTTCTGCCACCGGCAAATATTTGTTGATTGGGCTGTAGTGTTTTGTGTATTTATATGACCTTCAATTTTCTTTTTTATACTTTTCAATACTATCCCAAATTTGCACGCAAGGTCTTTATCCTTTGATCTAGTTGGAGGTAAATGACATAGGCCAAATTTTGTTGAAGGACAAGAACTACCCAACAGAGATTTCGGCGAATGTCATAATAAATGGAGCTCTGGAACAGTTGTGGGCTAAACTCTTACCTATCTAGACTAAATCTTGAAGGTATCAGTAAAATGGGTAAAAGTTTTGATTGACAAATCTAAAAAGGGGGTGCTGATATCTTCCTCACTACTAAACTTTTACATCTCCAAACTCCCCCCAAGAAGAGCGACAATTCAGTTAATCAGTTATCTTCCCAAAGCAAATGTTAACGCCGTCGCCGCCGATTTTGGTAATTTTTAGCACCGTTGTTGCTGAGTAGGTACGTGAGCTCCCTCAATAGACAAGGGTCACTATAACTCTACTACGTTTCGGATATTTTAGCAGGTAAAACTGCTACTTATCCAGACTGAACCCCCGACTCGCTGAATAAATGCTTATTTCTTCGGACTACGGTTGGAAGACATAGATGACAATTTAGGTTAAGGTAGGCTACTCAACGTAAATACAACAAAAACAACGAGCGATCGGTGTAATTCTAAAATTTTGCGACGCCGCCGATTAAGCGATCGGCGTAAATCTCTAAACGCACTGGCAACCTACAAAACAAACTGTTGATCCTAAATTATTCCACTTCCGAATTAAACAATTGGCATTTGTTACAAAAACTACATCTTGAGTGCACAGCAAAAATGTAGTTTGTGTTTTATTTGAAAGCGAAGAGCAATAGATTTTCAACATTTCAATCAATGAAAAATTTTGATAATTTGTCAAACCTACTCAGTAATTGCAGATCAATTCATCTCTCACTCCTAGAGATCTAAGTGAATAAATAATAGATTAATAGCACAAGTATACACGGTTTTGGATCTGGGCAACTAAAAGTGGTTTTTAAGTCAATTTATGACGCTGAATCCGAATCTGCATTCCGTTTTTTAAGATTTCGAGATATCGGTAATTTTGTTTTTTTTTAGGTATCACTTCATTCAAAAAATCGTTTCGCCAATTTTACAAAAGCGACGAACGCAAGCAATAGCTTGTTCGAAAGGCAATTAAAATAGGCTTCTAACGACGTATAATATGTAGGGAAAGGTCAAACCATCGCTGAGCAATAGCTGGCCAAAGTCGAAATTTGGTCGAATTTTTACGATTTTTGAAATTTTGATTTTAAAAATGGTTTTTTTGTACGAAGTTGTGAAAATCAGGATAATTTTATTTTCCTAAAATTAGTGTGTTTAATAGCAAACACTTTAAGCAAAATATCAGGCAGATCCGGCAAAAACTCTATTTTTGGGGATTTTTTTGTAACTTTCAAAAAAAATTTAAATTCATTTTTTAAGATTTTTGTCAAATAATATTCATTTTATTGACTTAAAAGTAACAAATCAGAAATGAAGATTGGTGGAACTTTGCCTTTTGTATTGTTTAGTATCTGTTTCGCATATTAGAGTCCAACAATAGTCGCTCACCATGCCTTCATCCCAAAATCCTTGGTATCGTCTTTCAATTTTGGCTAGATCTTGATGTAACCGCTCTCCCTGTTCGTCGCTCGTATCACCCAAGTTTTCGGGAAAAAAATCGAGATGGGAATGCAAAAAATGCATCTTTAGAGACATCCGAGCTCCAATCTTTCGATAATTTTCCAACATATCGCCAATAATTTCCTCAAAATTAGGGGATTTGTGATTACCAAGAGAGTGGTGATGAAGCGGCTGCTTCATCGGGCGTTAAACATTTTGTAAATTCTTTATCAGCCATTAGTTTTCTAATATCAGGTCCCACAAATATTCCTTCTTTGATTTTTGCATACGACAATTTAGGAAACAACTTGACTAAGTACTGAAAAGCCGGTCCTTCACGGTTTAATGCTTTGACGAAGTTCTTTATAAGGCCAAGTTTAATGTGAAGAGGTGGCGGGAAAATGTCTTGTGGATTTACAAGTGGTTCAGCGGAGACGTTTTGCTGTCCAGGCTCATATTGAGTACGACTTTGCCATTCTTTCCTCACATAATGATGTTCAGTTGCGCGGCTATCCCACAAGCATAAGAAACAACAAAATTTGGTGAATCCAGATTGCATGCCAGTTAAGATGCCAAAAACCTGTTGAAATAATATAAAAAATAAGTGTTTTCGATTTAATTGGAATTAATGTTTATACCTTTATATCACCACATATTTTCCATTTATGATCATTGTATTTGATGAAGCACAGGATCTTCCGCATTGTTTCGTAGCATTCCTTCGTTTGTACTACATGAGCAATCAGAATAGATGGTTTGTTATTCCTGTTGTGGAGAAGAGCAGCTTTTAGGCTATATTTGGAACCATCAATGAATAAACGCCATTCGTTTCGATCGTAGGGTGCATTCATTTCACTAAATAAACCAAACAGCACAATGGTGCTATCATGCGAGATCTCGGAAACTAGAATCAATCTTGAAAAACTGAATGCAGATTCGAATTCAGCATATCAAATATAGTTAAGAATCGCTCTTATCTGCTAAGATCCAAAAGCTGACCTGAATTTGTAAACTTGTGTAGTTGTACGAGCTTTAGATTTAGAATGAGATGATTTACCAGCTTTGGAATGGCCACGTTTCACCGGGACTTGTGAAGCTAGATCACCTAGATCGATTATTTTCAAGGCTTCAAAATCCATTTCTAGTAATTCCAAAAGTGGTAGAAGGAATAGTGAGCCGTTCTTAGTGGCCCTCTAGGATGCCCCATGCTCCCATGTTTAACAAAAGGTACTCTAAATATTTTGATTTTCGAAACATGCATTTTTGTATACATTTCTTTATTGATTTATTGAATTCTCATTATTGTTGCACAATAAATATGTTTAGTGATTTTAGTACATAAATTATTATTATTATTTTTTTTATGTAAATTTATATAATTTTTAATACAAAAAAACTATGAAAAATAATTTTGCTTTTTTGTTGAATAAAAATACAAATATATATGTAAAATATGCAACGTTTTAACTTAATAACTTTTTTCACCATAACTTTTATTTAAAAATCTACAAAATATTTTAATATTTGAAAAAATTAAGTATATTGCAAAATTTTGTATAGTTAATACTAGTAAAGGTATACCATATATGCATACGTATATATTTTATTTTATAAATACTACATAAAATGGACAAAATATGCATTTATGAAAGTTTCAGCGCCTTTTAAAGGTTGAAAATATAATAAAAATACAAATTTTAGTGATGTGCAGTATTAGGTTTGAAAAAAATTTGGTTACAGTGATTAATAAAGAGCGCATTTCATAAGGAATTAACCAAATACATGAATATCGACGCCTGACGGTATTTTAAAAATACTTTTGCAGCAGAGGATATCTCAGAATTTTTTCAAAACCGCCATATCTCAGCTGAAAATTTATTGGCATGGTGCGTTTTTTGAACAAATTCTGAGATACAACCTTTTTGCTCACATATCCTATCAACCTGCGTTATAAACTAAAAAACATCGCTGCGTTAAATTCTTAAAACATATAAGTTTTTTTTTTCTTTAATAAATAATTTTTTTTTTTACTTTTATAATGTTTCACACTAAAGGACGTAATAAGGACGCATTGTTGTTGTATACAGGAAAAAAGTTATAACCTAAAATGAGAAGATTCCGAAACTAGATATGTATGTATTTATGAATTCTGGTGTGCTTTTTTTTTAGTATAAATAAAATGAAGCTGAGTTGAAGATCTCACTGCATTAGCTGTGGATTTGAAAACACCTTTGCTATCTCATAAAATTTCACTGTATAAAAAAGGAAAGGAAATTAAAAGGAGTTTATATATAGGAACCTCGTGTGAGCGAACCGTTTGACCGATTTGAATGAAATATGTATGCACCGATGGAAAGGAAATTGTAAAAAAACTGAGGTATAGGAGGTATATTTTCAGGGGTGTCCCGAAATTTAAGGATGGGGTACGGGGCTAGCGACCCCATGGCCCCTACAGATTTTATTGGTCGAATTTTCGATCACAAGCGATACTAGAAATATTACATAGTTCCAAATTTGATACATGCATTGCAGTTGTGTTTTTAATAATCTCTGCAATTATGTATGAAAGTATAAGTGTTTTGTTGACACTTGACTTTTTTGGTGGCAAATTGGTGGGGAGAGGGCAAAGAGGATAGATAGATAAGAGGCGTCAATGTACTCTTCGCACGATTTCGGCGTTTTTTTGCTCGCTGAAATGTGTTTTTCTCGTCGCAAATTCCTAGTCCCTCGGGCAATCCTCTTTGTTCTTGTCCGTGAGTTGCGACTCGAAAATTGAGTGATTTTCGGAAGAGGCAAAATCAGCTGATACAAAAATTGAGTAAGTTGAGTGGAGTGTTCGTGATGAAAGAGTGACAAAAAGAATTAAAAAGTTGGAAAGATGACGTGGCATTTTGTCTGTGAAGAAATAAAAATGTGTTAAAAAATGAAAAATATATAAATAAATAAATTAGGTAAAGAAAAAAGTGAAAAGTTAAGTGAAGTGGTAAAGTGCAAGTTGAAGAATAAGTGAAAGTTGTGAAAATTGTGTTGATTTGTGTTTGTGTTGAATGTGGCAAAGAAAAGTGTTGTTTGTGGTCAATTTAACAACAAATCAAATATACATTTGATACATGCATTGCAGTTGTGGTTTTAATAATCTCTGCAATTATGTATGAAAGTATAAATGATTTGTTGACACTTGACTTTTTTGGAAGCAAATTGGTGGGGAGAGGGTGTGTTGCAACTGTCAGGTAAATTGCGTGGGAGAAAGTAACCGTTCCTCCCAAAAACTCAATAGAAAACAGTAAATAATTTCAAGTAAATTGCGCCAAAAACCCCAAAACTTCAATGTTTTATAGATTCTTGCCGCTGCAACATCTTGTTTTATTGTGTGATTTTTCCGATTTTTCTGTGCGTAAATAAAACCATGCCTTTCATGAAAAAATGTATCGCGATGAAGTGCGTCGAAAACAGTAAAAACCGCGATTTATCCTTTTATAGGGTGCCAACGAATCCCTGGCTCGCTTCCCTCTGGAAGGAGAATCTGGGGATTCAAGAATTTAACAGAAGTAACAATTTTGTATGTGGACTACACTTCCCAGCTGCAGCTTTTGGCGAAGGTCGGCGTTTAAAAAAGAATGCCATCCCAACATTAAGATTGGGTAAGTATAAATTTTTTTCAAGTGTTTTAAATATGTGTAAATCCGTCGATAGAAACAAGTGCCATCAAATCCTAATTGTAGCAAGTGGGGTAAATGGTGGGGGATTTCATGGATTTGTTTATCGACAGGTTTAAACATATGTTTGTGTTGTGTTTTTGTGTTTGGTTTTTGGGGTTGGTTTTTGTTGGTTGTACAAAATGTACACATGTATGTACCCATGTATACATATATATGTCGATGTGGGTTTGTTTTGTTTAGTGCCTCATACGAGGGCTAGCCTATAAGTTTTTTTTTTCAAGTAGATTTCCTTTCCAAATTTTATTTTCTTTTTAATTTTTTCATATGTTTTTCATAGATTTTTGTAAACTTTTTAATATTTATAAATTGCCAATAAATGTTAAACAATTTTTTTTACTTCTTCTGCTTTTAAAGGACATGCAAATGCACCCCCACACTCATTCGTGGAGAAGGCCGAACGGCGTTGTTGTGCACCTGGATGTACTCCGGCCGGGAGTATATTATTGCATGAATTCCCTAAAGCAGAAGTCCTTAGGAATTCTTGGGTTGTGGCATGTAATTTGCCACCTGGCGAGGCTGCCAGAGAGCTTTATCTTTGTGATAGAGATTTTGCTACGGACTCTAAATTCAAGACCAAACTGACGACAGGGGCTATTCCGACCATTTTTGGAGATAGGGTGTCAAAGGAAGTGGCAAGTGGTAGTGCTGTTAGACCAGTTCTTACGCCTGTACCGACCAAACGCACAAAAGTGGCGCCCACCATTACAGGAGGCGGTATTGATCCTTCGCCGGTGCGTGCACCTGTACCGACGAAGCGGACTAAGTCCCCAGCCACCGACTTGACTTTTGCGGAGTTTGAACTGTTCTCCGACTTAGAAGAGAAACGCCAACGTCTAGATGTTCGCTATGACTGGGAGGGTCTAGACACCGGCTTCAAGCCCGTTCGGAAATCTCAGCAAGAGAAGTTTGCTAAACGCGAACGGGCTTACCAAAAAATGGGAAAGAGACAGCAGCAGACCATCAACACCCTGAGGAGGACAATAGCCAAGCTGAGGAAGGAGAACATCAAATTGCGAGGAGAGATGACAGAGTTGGTGGAGAAGTCCATTGTTCCACATGCCGGATCGACGGAGTATGCAATTACATTTGCAAGAATGATAATTGATAGCAAAAGGAGTTGGTTCAAGCCCAACGAGAAAAACCTTGCTCAAAATATCAGTTACATGTCCACCAAAGCTTATAATTTTATGAAGGATGACTTGGGACTCCATTTGCCGAGCGCAAGCACGCTGCTCTTTGGTTTAGTGCCTCATACGAGGGCTAGCCTATAAGTTTTTTTCCAAGTAGATTTCCTTGCCAAATTTTATTTTCTTTTTAATTTTTTAAAATTTTCGATTAATAATAGATTTTTGTCAACTTTTTAATATTTATAAATTGCCGATAAATGTAATTGTAAAGTAATATGTATATTTCACTAGTTTGGTTTTTGATTATATCCCAACGAACATTTAGAGCAAAGAGTTAAACAACTTTTTTTTTACTTTTTCTGCTTTTGAAGGACATGAAAATGCACCCCCACACTCATTCGTGGAGAAGGCCCCACGGCATTGCTCTGCACCTGGATCTTGGGTTGTGGCATGTAATTTGCCACCTGGCGAGGCTGCCAGAGAGCTTTATCTTTGTGATAGACATTTTGCTTCGGACTGTAAATTCAAGACCAAACTGACGACAGGGGCTATTCCGACCATTTTTGGAGATAAGGGTGTCAAAGGAAGTGGCAAGTGGTAGTGCTGTTAGGCCGGTGCTTACGCCTGTACCGACCAAACGCACAAAAGTGGCGCCCACCATTACAGGAGGCGGTATTGATCCTTCGCCGGTGCGTGCACCTGTACCGACGAAGCGGACTAAGTCCCCAGCCACCGACTTGACTTTTGCAGAGTTTGAACTGTTCTCTGACTTAGAAGAAAAACGCCAACGTCTAGATGTTCGCTATGACTGGGAGGGTCTAGACACCGGCTTCAAGCCCGTTCGCAAATCGCAGCAAGCGAAGTTTGCTAAACGCGAACGGGCTTACCAAAAAATGGGAAAGAGGCAGCAGCCGACCATCAACACCCTGAGGAGGACAATAACGAAGCTGAGGAAGGAGAATAACAAATTGCGAGGAGAGATGACGGAGTTGGTAGAGAAGTCAATTGTTCCACATGCCGGATCGACCGAGGACGCAATTACATTTGCAAGGATGATAATTGACAGCAAAAGGAGTTGGTACAAGCACAACGAGAAAAACCTTGCTCAAAATATCAGTTACATGTCCACCAAAGCTTATAATTTTAAGAAGGATTTGGAATTCCATTTGCCGAGCGCAAGCACGCTGCTCAGAGAGCGTCCCATCCGATTCATCCGTCCAGGCATTGATGAAGTGGTAATTGAGAACCTCAAACATATGATTGCCCCAATGCCTGAGACCCATCGCATATGTCAGATCATGTGGGATGAGGTCGCGATAAAGAAAGATCTGACGTATAACGCCAAAAGCGAAAGGAATCTGCAGCAACTGGAAATATGTGATGAGCTATTACATCGCAAAAAATGGAGTATCCGGTGCTGATCTTTTGCCGTTGATCCAAAAAAACATTGAGATAGCAACTAGTATGGGTCTCAAGGTAAAAGCTGCTGTATGCGACCAAGGCCCACAAAACCAGACCGCCTTCAAACTTCTAAACATAAGCAGGAATAATCAAATAGTCACATATAATGGAGTAGATGTCCATTTTATGTGCAATCCCCCTCACCTGGTCAAAAATATTAGAAACAACTTCTTAGGCCGGGGGATATCACTACACGAGATGGTGTTATTAGCAAGGCACCAGTCGTTAAGCTATTTGAGTTGGACGGGGCCAATGAGAATTACAGAGTATGTCCAAAATTGACTGAAGCCCACATCCGCCGAAACAACTTCGAAAAAATGAGTGTTTCGAGGGCAGCTCAATTACTTAGTAATTCGGTCTACTCCGGATTAGTGATGAGGGAGAATCTAAAATTGTTTGGACAAGAAAAAAAACTTTTAGAAACGCTCAAGCCCACACAAATATTCATAAAACAGATGAACGATTTGTTTGATGAGGTAAACTGTAAAAATTTGAGCGACAGGAATCCTATCAAAAGGCCATTGCTAAGGAACAGCAATGAGAAACAACGAAGACTGGAGGATCACATAGCTTATCTGGAGACGATAAACTTCAAGAACCCGGTGGTGTGCGTGGAAGGATTCATATTCACCATAAAATCAATTATAAACTTGTCGGCGGACTTGTTTGCAGAATATCCGTCATTGAATTTTATAATGCTTGGCAAGCTCAACCAAGACGCACTGGAGAATTTCTTCTACAGAATTAGATCGAGCCAATGCATCAATATGCACCCCACTGCCAACGAGATCCAGTTCATCCTAGCCCGTCTTATCTCAATGAACATTGCCAGACTTCCATTCGCAGGTAAGGGCAGCAACTGCGAGGACGACGATGAAACATTTTTGGATTGGTATGACCCAGTCGATCCGAGCAGTTGCGTGGAAGACGCATTACCAGATAAACCTGCAGCGCAGATAGCCGGGGATCTAATATACTCTCTCAAAGCGCTGGCTGAGGGATAACGATAAAAGGTGCCGAAGATGCGGGCACGCCCAAGAAAAGCTCCCACATGTCTTGAAGCATTGCTGGTGCCATTCAGTAGCTTTCAACGGCGCCACAACAATGTCCAGGACGCCGCGTTAGATGTCCCGGGATCGTACGCGTAAAACGCACCGTAGAGGGTACCCACGATACAGCGACGGCATTAAGACCTGACATAGTCATAACCGACGACGTCAGCCGCCGCATCACCCTAGTCGACGTTGCCATACCTTTTGAAAATCGTCTGGAAACATTCAATGAGGCGCGGCAGCAAAAGCTAAACAAATACCGAGTGTTAGCTGACCAGCTGACGCAGCAAGGCTACGAGGTCAGATCCCATGTATTACTCATTCCTTCAACATCTATCCTACCCCCTAATATCATAGTGCAGAAGCGAGTTTTCTCAGTGGTGGTCCTTCGCGTGGTCATGTGTGGTGTACATGTCGTCTTCCATGTCGTCCTTCATGTCGTCCTGCATGTTGTCCTTCCTGTAGTCGTTCATGTCGTCTCTATGTGGTCCTCGCGACGGTTTTCCATGTACTTTTAATTGAAAGGAAGTTATATGAAATTAATAAAATATATCTGTTCTTATTAGCTTAAAAGCCCTCACTAACAATGACGATCACGAAAATTTAGCATAGGAGGAGTTGAAGTTCAATCAGACCATCATCAGTACAAACGTCAACGTTGTGATATGCCCCACAGCTATGAAGCCCTCATTAATAATGACGATCACGAAAATTTCGCAGAGAAGGCTGACGCGTATATTTAGGCTAAGCTATCGCCCTGGTTTGATAAAAATTTACTTGCAAAATATGCAGAAATTTATAATTACAATGACTGAAAAAGATAAAATATGTTTTCTCATGTAGGATGATTTGGTGATAACCAAACACCTTATAAAATTAAGACGTTATTGGCGGATATCGGTAACGATGGGGGAGAGTTTTTGATCGGAAATAAGCAGAAGGACATCGTCAACCAAATAAGGAGGAACATCACGAAGTTGAGGAAGGAGAACATAAAACTACGCGAGGAGATTATATTAGGACAAGGGTCAACTACATATATGTCGTTCAAGGAATATGGTTTTATGAGAGACGATTTGAGCTTTCAACTGCCGCATGAACAATTATTTCTAAGCTATCGCCCTGGCCTTAATAAAAATTTTAAATATGAAAAAGATAAAATATGTGGCATGATGTGGTGATAACTAAAGACCTCATTTATAATAAAAAGGAAAACGTTATTGACGGTTTCGTTGAAATCGGTAACGATGGAGGAGAGTTGTTGATCGGGAACAGGCGAAGATAATAGATAGATAAGAGGCGCCGAAGTTTACTAAAAGGGAACGAGCTTACTAAACAGCAGGCAGCAGGACATCGTTAACCAACTAAGGAGGAACGGAAGATCACGAAGCTGAGGAAGGAGAACATAAAACTGCGTGGGGAGATGACAAGTTTGGTGGAGAGGTCGATTGTAGCGCAAGCCGGCTCGGCAGAGGATGCAGTTATCACAACATCCTCAGTACAAAAGTCCACGTTGGAATATACCTCACAGCGATGAAAAAAAAAAAAAAACTAATGGCGGCGATATACCTACAGGTTATCATCATAACCTCTAACGAGATTTTTAGCCGAGCTTCTCTTTCCAACTTGTGGTGTGTTGCTTTTTGAGTTTTTCCTACAAGTTGGCGGGACCTACAGTTTTTTGCCGACTCCGAACGGCACTTGCAAAGCAAATGAATTTTTTGCTGAGAAGCTTCTCATGGCAGAAATACACCCGGAGAGTTTGCCAAACTACTGCCGAGGGGCGACCCCGTTTTAGAAAAATTCTTTTTCTAAATAATTTTTGATGTTACTTTTGCCGGGCATCGAACCGCCACGACTTGGTGTAGAAGGCCGAACACTTAACCGCTACACCACGGCGGCCGCCAACCAGCGATGAAGCCCTTATTAATAATGACGATTAGGAAAATTTCGCAGAGCAGGCTCGTGCGTAGGTATATAATCCACAGCGACGAAGGCCTCATTAATACTGACTATCACGAAAATTTCGCGGAAAGAAAGGAACTTTTAAACTTGAAAAGAAGCAGCTATTATACCAGCAGGGGATGCAAGTTCTAATGTTGTGAAATTTGCCAAAAATGGTGAATAAACAAAAAAAGAATTAATTAAAGCAACGAGTTATTGAATTGCTTAACTCTTGGCTGGCCAAGTAAGGGCCTCCGATTGAATGCGCCAAGCCACCAGACCTCAGCGTCTCTATACGAGCAATAGAAAGAAATGCGTTCAAGAGAGAGATTATACACTAAACAAAAAAATTATAATTATTTTCCTGAAGATATTACACAAGCAGAGGATGCAAGTGCTAAAGCATCTGTTACATAAAACATGTTTAGTGATCATTTTGTGAAAATTTGTGCAATTAAAGAGATTATACCAACAGAGGATGCAAGTGCGTTTGCTGGGACAGCACGATCTTCTACTCAGCCGTCGGTTTACTTTCTTTGACAAAATAATTGCTAGACAATTTTAAAATCTTAGACAAATTGAAGCTACTTAACAACATACTCAAGTTATGAAAAAACATTGTTTACAGAAAATACAAAAAAAAATTGTTTTCTTGGCTATTTGTACACTTTTTTCAAAATATATATAATAATTTACAAAACGTTTTTATGTGGTAACTAACTTTCATACAAAATTGAGCAACTAAAAAAACAACTCTGCCCTTGCAAAAAACAGCAAATTAAAAATCTTTAATATACTAATAATCTCCTACCCTGAAAGCATTCGTTTACATACATATGTATTTGAAGAAAAAAACCTAAGTACAATAATAAAATTACGTGTTCTTCTTCTTCATACAACTTGGCACTAATAGTATTGTATGTAATATTGGATTTTTTTAATTTTTTAAATAGTACGCTTATAGTACATTACACCGCACCAAATTTGGCGAATTCAAATTAGCCACTTCGGCACCGTTTACATTGGCAAATTTGCATTTGGCTTCACATTCCCTGCAAGAATCTTCTACCAGGATATAAAGAAACCGAAAGAAAATGCACTACCGTGATGTTTTAAACACCTGTAGAGTAATAATAAAAGAAGAGTCAAGAGGGCTTCTGACTTTGGACCATTTTCTTAAAAAAAAAAAACTAGTTGAAATTCTTATTTACAGCTGTGCATAGTGCAAAAGTTATCACACGTCAATTACCCATTAAGGTTCTTGCTGGGCAATCCTTAATGGGATTGTATTGTGCGGCAAATGAGGGCAAATGTGATGGAATTCCAAATTTGGAAAATGAGATTTGTATGGAAAAAAAGCGCCAAATTTGCAATTTTTCACCAAATTTGGTGCGGTGTAAATGTACTAATACAGTTCGAACAAATAAATTTGTTCATAATTTTAATACTCTTTTGTAATTAATTTTTAATTTGAATTTTTTCTAGGCTTACAAAGATTTGCTTTTATTTTTTATTTTTTGTTAATCGCGTGACGTCATATATGCACGACCCCTAATATACTCGTAGTATAGAATTTCATTTAAAAAATGCATCAAAAATTGTATGTGTTAGTGTGTGTGAATGGGTAAAATTTGTATTAAGTTTTTGAAAATTTTGCGCTAATTTAAGTATGCTGTAGTTTTCTTTTTTTTTTTACTTTTTCTCATTTAAATATTTGAATTAATTGCGTAACTGTTTACAGTGCAGCCGTTGGTTTTTGTTTACAAAATTTGTTTATAAGTATGTATGTATGTGGTATATTTAAATTTTGCTTGCAGTCAATAAGTAAGTTGTCACTCATGCATATAAGAGTATGTAGGATTGCTATATAAAATTGCATAAGAATTCAATTGCATCAATAGTAATAGGAGTTAGTAATCTTAACTCTTTTATATTTCTAATTTACCTTCTGCTCATCATGAATTGTGCTGTGCCTTGGTTTAATGGTTGTATGGTGATTTATTTAAGAAGTGGCAATTATGGTCTGAGATGCTGATTTTCTAAATTTCATTGTGACTTTTTAATTTTATCATATGTTCCTGCATTGTTTTGCATTTGTAAATATTTAAGAAAAAAGTGTTCACCTGTTTGTTCATTATAGATTTTTGTTTTTTTCTCTTGCAGGCAAATAAAATTGCAATTATTGTTTGTTCGTATGAATATAATTAATTCCCTCATTTATGTTTAGTTAATAATTTCGACATAATTTGCCGGAAACAGTCCATAAGTTCCATCTGGTCCCAGACCTTGCCACCAGCCTTCATCGATTTGATCGATGTGCGTTATGATGTCGCCTGGATCGAAAGTAATCTCTGATTCATCAGCTGTAAAGTAAAAAAAAAACATATTTTTAGATTTTCGAAAAGCCCGGTACGTTAGTCAGCCTTTAGTGCTGATACGTGATTCAAAAAAAATGTCGACTTGGTCTTACCCCCTAAAAAGTTAGGTATTGATGAGAAAATAAGCCTTGCAAAAAATTAGGGCTCCAACTTAACCCTTAGGCTGTAATTATTTTAGTAGTTAAGATATTCATACATGGCTTACCGTTTTGAAAGCTTCAAGGCTTAAACTTAAAGAGCATGCAAAAATATTTTTAAAAAAGTTTCAAAAATTAAAAGAAAATTCACTTAAAAAAATACCGTTTTTCCCCATACAAAGTTTATGGGAAAGGGTGAAAAAATATCCACGCCTAAGGGTTAAGTTAGAGCGCTAATTTTTTGCAAGGCTTATTTTCTATACCTTAAGTTTCAGCGGGTAAGACTGAAAAAAACCAAATTTTTTTTATTTGAAACACCCTAATGTATGTATATATTGACACACATCGAGAACGTAATATTCATGTCTCGATGTTCGAGTTTGGTACAACTTTCGAACACCCAAGTACCATTCGCACACCTAGATCTTAAGGGTGCTAATTCAACTAGGTAATTCAAAAATCTTAAATTTTGAGCTATGCATACTACCGGTTTACCCCTTTATATACCCACCGATCTGTATACTCGAATAACTAATAGCTACACTACTCACCGAGGGGTGTTTAAAATTTAAAATGCCATTGGGACATGTGGGAGAGGCAGCCAGTTTTTCGAGTTTTTTGAACATTTAGATTTTTTTGAGTTTATCGCTGTTTAGATCTAGGTGTGCGATATAATAGATATTTGATTATTGTAATATGTATCAGGATATTTGAAGGAATGAAATGTTTATTTGAAAACTATAGACACGTATCGAAAGCTGAATATTTAAATTATTCCCTCATATCTCGTTATTCGAGTTCGATTTATTTTTTCGGATACTTGAGCGATTAATATGTATATTCGAAAATTGCTTTTTACTCGCATCAAAAGCTGGGGCCTTATCATGTAATCCGATCCGAAAGGAAATGCGATTCGAAAGCTGTCAAATCACATATCATGCTAATGTCTGCTTACTCGAATTGACAATTCTAATATTCTGATATTCGAATTTCGAACATTAGTTGAGAATACACCCACTTTAAAATAAGAATGGTCATATAAAAGAATTAGTACATATTCGAATTTATAAAAAAAAAACTAACAGTAACACTATTATGTTTGGGAAGTGCTACTGCAGGGTTAAGTTCTTTTTTGAATTTCAAAAATAAGGGCTTTCTTGTGGTAGCAGTACTTTGCCCTGCCTTATTGGCAAGTCAGTCTCAGGAAATATCACCAATCTCTTCTGACAAGTCATAATAAATAAACAGGTACGGCATTGTACGCACCTGCTTGGTAATCGTATAAAGCTCTTGCTTTCAGTCCAACATCACCTAACGACTCTTGACAAATAAAGTCGTCTTCGTTAACCAAATCACTCACTGTAAGTAGAACAAAGGAATTTTAATTTTTTAATATAAATTTCACACAAAATTCTTACAATCATTTCTATCCAAAGCGCTATTGCTCATGCCATTTTTAACCGATTGCGGTTGTTGTACCGTTACCGATACTTTTGTGCACACAACCTCTTCTTCTTCCTCCAGTTCTTCAGCTTCATCATCTTGATCTTGATAAACAGCCGTATCTGTTGCATTGGATGATGATGTTTCTGGTGATTGTAATGAATTCGATTTACTATGTGGTGAACGTTTTATAGTTGAATATTGTTCTTCATTATCGATAATATAATCATCTCCACCCGAAAGTACATCATCATTGTTTGCATTGGCGGTGATTTCTGGTTTGACTGGTGCCTCGAACATATTATTTGTCATAGCAGTGTGGGCCACCACCACATCTGGCACTGCTACAGCTGCAACTGTTGCTGCTGGTGCACTCAGTTGTGTGGGTGCTGTTGCGCTATTGGGTGCAGTGTGCGTTGGCGGTGAAGGTGCACCATTATTGTTTTCAACTGGTGCTTGTTGATGTTGGTGTTGCTGTCCTTGCTGATGTTCGTGTTGCTCTTGTTGTTGTATGTTATTGGCAGCATTTGCATAATCTTCGAATTTCGAAAACTCTACTTTACCAGGTGTTGGTGACGGTTTACGTGGTTCCGGTTCAGTTGGTTGATTAAAGGCATTAATACGTTGCGCTATAGATGTACGCGCTGGTTTGGCAGGTGGTGCTGTATTTAATCTATAAGAATGAAAAATATTTATGAGTGGTGAAAATGGAATAAAATAGCATATGAACTCACTTTGTTTGCAACTGGCCTTGACTGGTGTTTTGCGTAAAAATTGCTTTCGCCGCAATAACACGCGAACCAATCAATTCACGCGCCTCCTGATTACGTTGTTGACGCATTCGTTCTGCTTCAGTCATGCCGGCCGTAAATTGGCTAGCGACAGTCTTTTCAGGGCTCAAAGGTTGTGGAGAGCTGCAAGAGGTAGAACACGTGGTAATAGTTAAGTTCTTAAGAATAATTGTAACAAATTATCACAAAAAGGGGGCGCGAAACTATCTCGAAAACAATCCAAAAAAATCCTGAAAAAGTCGAAAAATGATTTCAAAAAAGCTCTGAAAAGAATATCAAAATAATTCTGAATAAGTCCCGAAAAGATCCTGATAAAGTCCCGAAAAAGTCCCGGAATTATTCGAAAAAGAACCGAAAAGATCCCAAAAATTTACGAAAACAATACCGAAATGATTACAAAAAGAACCTGAAAAAACCCTACAAATTCCCAAAAAGGTCCGAAACTATCTTGAAAGCAATCCAAAACGATTCCGAAAAAGCCGTGAAATGATCCCGAAATGGACCCAAAAACGTCATAAAAAACAGTCCCGGACTTATCCTAAAAAGTGCAATCTTGTAGCCACCAACTTACGTCTTAATTGGTACATGCGCCGGTTGCAGCTTGGACGCACCGATAATTGTCTTTTCACGCGCCAAATGCTCCTTCTCTTCACGTGCACGCTGTTCCTGCTCCATTTTAAGTAATTGTTGCCGCTTCGCCTCTTTCTCAGCAGCAATACGTTGCTTCTCCTCTTCCTCTTCTTTTTTCCAAAAATTTTGCATCACACTCGGATTTAGCTCTTTTGTGGGTATGACACGTGTATAATTTGTGCCCACAGGTGTTTTTTGTTCATCCTGTACACCACGTGGCTCTTTGAAGCTATACGTTGAGCTAACAGCACTCAATTTTTTAACCAAACGTTCCACATCAATATCATCTTCATTGCGTGCGTTTATTGTTAAGTGTGCGCCCGAGATTAGCTTGGCAACATCGTGTATGTGATTGGCGCATGTGCCTTTGCGCAGTACCGGCGCACCTTCACCCTAGAAAAAGAGAAGTGATAAGAGAAAAGTGATATTTAGCAAATCCTTGAAACAAATGAATTGAGAAGATTATCGTAAGAAAATTTATTAATAAGTCTGTAGCAGGAAGACGATAAGGCATGGTTAAACAGGCTTATGTTGGAAGACGGTGAAATGTGGCTATTTTTAAATTGCCTTCAAGTATCGATAAGATATGAAAATGGAAGCAAGTAAAATATTGCAAGAGATAAGACTTCCCATAGTGTCCAGAAAATGTAATTAACTGTGCTGTAAATTTTTGTATTAAATTTAGTTTGCGATATAATGGCTACTGTGCCTATGCCGGACCCCTGAGGGTTAATGATTTAGAACACGCCCGAGACGAAATCGTTTCCAATACGGTCGGGCTAGTATACCACAAGGTGCTATTCACCGGAAAATATCGGATTCATATCCGGCAAAGAAAAGTCAATATCCGTACAACCCATCTGGTCCGTCATGAACTTTGTATAAGTGGATCTTTCGAATAGGCAGGGCGAAGTACTGCTACAACAACAACAACAACAACAACAACAACAACAACAACAACAACAACAGCAACATGCCTATTCCTATTTTCAGTGGCATCTGTAGCAATGTCAGCTTATCATCAAAATCGATCGCACAAAATCTGAATTTTCGGTACTTTTCCGGGATTTCTTGCGGACTTTTTCGTTCATCATTTCATTTTGCGACTTTGTCGGTACCACTTCGGGATGTTTTCGGTACTATTTTGTGACTCTTTTGGGATTATTTGGGACTTTTTCGGGATCATTTCTAGACATTTTTTGGGTACCTTTTTGGAATGGTTTTCGGGACTATTTTGGGCCATTTGTGCACCTTTTTGGGTTCATTTCAGTACTTTTTCCGGATCATTTCTGGACTTTTTTGGGATTATTTTAGGACCTTTTTGGTACAATTCCGTGATGGTTTTCGGGACTTTATCGGGATGGTTTTCGTGACTATTCGGGAACCATTTCTGGACTTTGTTAGGATTATTTTAGTACTTTTCCGGATCATTTCTGGACTTTTTTGGGATCATTTTGGGAATTTTTCGGAACCATTTCGGGATGGTTTTCCCGAATCATTTCTGCACTTTTTAGGGTTCATTTCAGGACTTTTTCAGTACCAATTCGTTATGGTTTTTGGGCCTTTTTCGGGATAGTTTCAGTACTTTTTGGAATATGTTCCCGAATTTTTCAGAATCATTTCTAGACTCTTTTGGGATCATTTCGGGACTTTTCTGGGATATATTCTGGATTTTTTCGTTATCATTTCTGAACTTTTTTTTTGGTTTATTTTGGAACTTTTTGCGATCATTTCAGTACTTTCTCGGTATATAGTCCGGACTTTTTTGGAATCATTTCTGGACCTTTTTGAGAAATAATTCCAAAAACATGAGCGAAATTTTACCATGAAAGTAAAGATCCCAAAATCTATGTGGAACTTGTTCTGAAATGATCCCGACAAAGTTCCGAAACGATTCCTAAAAGTCTTAAAGTGGTCCCGAAAACAATGATATAGGAATGATTTCGAAAAAGTCCAGCAATGATCTAAGAAAAAGTTAAGAAATCATACGAATGAGTCCCAAATAATCTCGAAAATGTACTGAGGGGCCGTTCAAGTATAACGTAAGCAGATTTATTACAATTATTTACCCCAAAGCCGAACACAAATAAAATAAAATAAAACAGTAAAAAAAAAAAAAAATCTCCACACTTACCTGCCAATTGATCAGTAAAAATTTCTTCAACCCCGTCTTTGGATCTTCAATACGCACAAAGGCGTACATAATTTTTCCGCTATTCAAATCCTCGCATAGCTCCTCTACACCACCTTCACCGCTGCCAACGACTCTCAATTCATTCGTTTGACCTTCGTAGCCATAAAGTGACCTGGAATAGTGAAGATAAATTAATGGTAAGTGCTACATTGTAGAGTAAAAGAACGGAATTGTATTTATTCAGACATACAAATGGATATTCATAAATGTAAATGCAATAAATAGCACAGCTAGTATTTAAAAATGAACACAGGCAAAATGTTCAATGACATCCATCCAGCATTCAAAACTCATCAATGGAATTGAGTACAAAAACTAGGACGACATTAACTAAACGTCTCATAAATAAATTTCTTGCAGCAATTGGAATGTAGTTAACTTACAAAGTTGGCTCGTATATAAGTTTGTGTGCATGTACATAAGTATGTAATATAGAATGAAGCGATATACATAATTGTAATTGAAACCAAATGAAAAAACCTAACCGACAATGAACTTAACAATAAAGCAGTTATGAAAAAGTTCACAGCAAAATTTTAAATTCATGATTCAACGGTTAGAAGAGTGAATTAAAAGTCGGCTGACTTTCACATGCCATACAAATACATAAATATGCATGACCTCCCTAATTTTAAATAACTTCGTAAACCCATTTGAGTCTTGGATTCGGTTTAGGTTTCCGTCTTGCTGGGCAAAAACGACTTGAAGAACATCATCGAATCTTCCTCAACCTTTTTTCTTCATAAAAATTTTGAATTTCGAGAAGCTTTGGTCGAAGTTTAGATTTAGCTTTTAATGGCTGTAATTATCTTAATAGTCAAGATATGGCATATGGCATACCATTTTGGAAGCTTCAAAGGTTCAACTTTAAGAGTATGTGAAAATATTTTGAAAAAAGTTTCAAAAATTGAAAGAAAATTCACTTTGCAAAAATGCCATTTTTTCCCCATATAAAATGTATGGGAAAGGGCGAAATAATTGCCACCCCTAAGGGTTAAGTTAGAGCACTAATTTTTTGCAGGGCTTATTTTCTCATCAATACCTAACTTTTTAGGGGGTAAGACCATGTCCACATTTTTTTTTTGAATCACCCTAATGTACATATATACATACGTACAGATATGCACTTCATACACACATAAGCACACACCAACTTTTCCGAAACTCTACTTAAGCAACTTGGGGGTCATTTAGTAGACATTGTCAGAAGTTATTTACATTTTTATTTATTTTCTTTCTTTTTCCAAGACTAGCATGCCAGAAAGTTAGTTCCAGTGAAAGATTTTTTCGCACATTCGATAACATTTTGGCACTGCGGATAAAAGTGCAGAGCTACATACATACATTCATACTTATAAATAAGCACATTCATATGTATGTATTTGTATTCCCAGCACGATAGTAAATGACAAAGAATAACCTAGCCCAGCAAACATGGCTCAACTTTTTCTCCAACCTTTAAAAAACTGTATAGTTCTCAAGCTGAACTCCTACACAATTCTCCAATATTTCTCCAATCTAAGAGATATTGTGATAAATTTGTAGTTGTCATGTTGATATCCAACACTGTTCTGCAATTTTTCTCCAACCTTAGAGATATTTTGATAACTTTGTAGCTCTTAAGTTGATATCCAAGAGCATTCTCCAAGTATTCTCTAAGCTTTGAGATATTTTGATAACTTTTAGTTTTCAAGTTGGTATCCAACATATTCTCCAATCTCCAGGTTTTAATATTCGAATGCACTAATTCATGACAAGGTTACGAGGCTGTGGTTGGTCTTGGACTTCCTTTAAAAGGGATTGAGATTGATGACACTACTACAACAACGACAGCTTTTGAATAGCAGCTGATTGCCAAATTAAGCTACCACCTCTCATACGACAGGAGGTGATGCAAAGTCATCATCATTTTACCCAAATTGGAAACAGCACGGAAGTTCAAGTCATCCTCCGCACATTTTTTCCATCTTGTTTGAGGCCACTGTTGTTGTTGTAGTAATGATGGGAAGCCCTGTCCCAACGAGTACTTTTATTTAACCTTTGTGGATTGTCATCAATATCTTATAACGTAAGTCCTAGGAAACGAGCAGTTTCAACAGGGTTGCGCCAGAGTAAGATGATGCCGAAAATACTTCAAACGCGTTATCATCTTCATTCGATAATATCCAAGATTTGTAACCGTGAATCAGGCCGGATATGATGATGATGAGACTTATACATAGATCGTGATCTTTGCTAGTGCTAGTGTGTCAATTAAAAAAGCAATTAGGTAATCGTTATTTGCAAGAACGCTATTCAAAATTGTGTTGCTATTCTTTTATCCGTCACTGTGCATTTACATTGTGCATATAAGTTGCAATCTTTAACAATTCCAAAGTAAATACTCATATGAATGGCTTTTTATTACTTTTTACACACTTTCCGGTTTTATCTTACATAGCTACTTCAATAGTGATATTCCCCTCATTGTTGACTCAATTGAAATGCAAATTGGTGTGTTTTGAATGCATAGTGAAGTCAAATACAAAGCCGCGATATGTATATGTAAATGAGTTTTAACGATTAACAAAGGTAATGGAAAGCGCTGAATAGAAACTTAAAAGCTAAATAAATTTTAAAATAATTAAATCTTCAAACTGAAAACAACGGATTAGTAACGTTATGGTTCTTATTTATTATATGTTTTTTTTTTTTTTTTAATTTAAAAACCACTTTAAACCACTTTCTTTGCTAATAAAAACAGTTTCTTTTAAAATAAGCCCATAATTTCGCCTTAGCCTAGGTTCCCTTCGTGAAACCGGTCTCTAAACTTATGTACTAAATATAACCACTTACCAATTAGTGCTGCTCTTATCATCTAGCACATCTTTCCATGCAGCTACGATTTCTGCACGATGCTTCTCGAAACTAATGGCCATTTTTTATAGTTGCACAAACTTAACAAACGCCAACAAATGCTCAAAATTTAACTTGCGGCTTAGGTAGAGCTCTCCGTGCCAAATTACCTTTGTGCCTTTTGACGGTTTAACGTGACTTTAGATTGCCGCTAATGCGAATACCCAAAAAAAATAAATGATTCACTAAAATGCCTACGACCTTGAAAGGCAAGCAGTTTTGGCTTCACGCCACGTACTAACCAAACTGGACTGAATTGCTTTGTGTGTATAGTTTAGCTTATAAGTTTTCCAACTTTTCACACACTTTCTCGCTGTGCGCTTTTCTGTCTGACATCAGCAGCAATACCATCAACACCTCTAGCGTGAGTTGACAAGCCACCTAGCTGCTTTTGCTATCAGTGCTCAACACGCTCAAGATTTGTATCGTACAATTTCAAGTTTGCTGTGTGTTGTACCGGTGCCGCACCTGCAACTCTACCTACTACTGCTGCTTTGTTTGTTAGCTTTTTTCCAACTGATTTACGCACTTCACCCACAGACTAGCGAGAGCTACACCAAGCCTTGTTTTTGAGTTTTTTCTTGCAAATTTTTACTTGATTGTGTGTCGTTATCACCATCACTGCTTCCGACGACACTGCATGTTGCCTTGGTTGTCTTTTGATTCACTTTTTTGCTCACTTCTTCTTTAATCCATACAAATAAATATGGCAAATTACGTTTTTGGCTGCTGCTGCTTCAGTTATATTCGCGGTCGACGTCCCTGCTACTTATCAGCGGTTCGGCTTTCCGCCATTGATTTTTCTGCGCACAGGAATTTTTTTTCATTTGCTGTATGCAGCTAGTTAAACACACAATACACTTATTAACGGTTTAGTATTAAAAATAAACAAATTTTTACAATTAATTTTTCAAGTTTATTACCAATTTTGTGTGACTTTTTCTATAAATTTCGGTTGTTAGCTGCGTATCAAAATTTTCTGTCACTGCTACTGACAACGCTGCGAAAATTCCGATTGGCAAATCGACTTTGGCATCAGGGCTGCCAGTATTTCTTTTTTAATATGTCGCCAACCTGTTAACCATCTTCCGATAAATTCTTAGGAAATTACTGGATCGCGCTTCCCAAAACAGAGGATAAAAAAGTAGATAATTTTATTCAGCGGGTCCACGTTGAAGCTGCAATTCGAGTTGGAAATTATGGAACAATCGAGTTATATCGAATTATTCGTGCGTATTTCGATGCCTACTTTAACCCACAGCGGTTTTCGGTATTGCACAGCAATAATTTGTGATTTTGTTTTCATCATGGCTAGCGCTGTTTGGCAGGGCAAATTCTCCCTCATAAAACTGTACATAATTTTAACTACGTTGAAACAACTGACAGCAAAGTAGACTGCGGGTGTTTGTTTGCGTAACACCAGATAAGACGGATGCGGCAAATAGAATTCGCTCTAAATTTCGACGTATCTGACGTACGAAGTACTGTTTCGGTTTAGCCCATTGGAATTTACCCAAGTTTTACAATATTTTGAGTCGCCAGAAAAAAGTCGCCATTCTCATGTTATGGCTCCAAAGCAGAGAGAATATATCAACAAGAGCCACCACTCGTTATGAAAGCAACGAACAAGATGGATGCCGTTTTCTTTCAGGGTTTCGGTAATTTCGATATAAATATGTTATTGTCTAATCAGAACAAAATATGTAAAAGAAAATAGACGAGAACTGAAATTTACCAGCTGTCGAATTTACAAAACTGAGGAAAACAAAATTACCGAAACCGTGAAAGAAAACGGCTTCCATCTTTTTCCTTGCATTTATAACGAGTGACGGCTCTTGTTGATATATTCTCTTTGTCCAAAGTTTGTAAAAATCGTTTCAATTAACTCCAACCCAGATACGGATAAAATTTTTGCATGTAATTCCAACAACGTTGTTATCTTGATATTTTTCTGGGTCAATTTCAGACCCGCAAGCAGCTCTGTTCGTTTTTGTTTTTTGTTGCTTGGTAGCACATACATATATGTATATGTGTACACACGTAGGTATATACACAAACAACTCTCATGCAGCTGACCCGTATCGTTTCGGTTAGTTAATGGCCGTGATAAGACCCAGTCAGCTAATTGGAACGCAACTAATGTTTCCTGCTTTGATTACTTGTATGATTTTACAAAGTAGGCTCGTAATCGGCAGATACTATCGATACTATCTGGATTTGCAGAAAAATAGAGGACGGGTATATTTAAAATTTCAATTCCCCCGAAAGTTCATATTTGGAGCTGGTTGAGGTAACCAAAGGATAAGTTCCTTTTCTGCAAAGAAAAGGAATTGATTACATTTCAATTCCTAAAAAAAGTACCAGATGTAATTCATCATTTTGAGGCTCAAGTACAAAATGTAATTGCCGCCCCATTACTTTTGAAAGGAATTGAAAATGTGATTGAATTTTTTCAATTACATTACAAGGAATGGAAAATGTACTTTAGAATTTCCCATTCCTCAAAGTAATTGAACTTCATTACTTTTGCAATTCATTTTGGGGTCATATTGGAGTAATTTTGATTTCGGGTTGAAGTCATATTGGGATCATTTTGGTGTCAATTTCGGGTCATTTTGCGGTCAAATGATCACAATGTAGTAGCAAAATGATCCCTATATGATAGCTATATTATATGAACACATTCTTTGGTGAGCCTTGGTCCACCTAATTCAATATATTATAAACGGGTTCACGGGTTCCTTGTGAAAGCTCTCATCAACACCTTTACTTTGAACCCATTCTTGGGCCTTGGACCACCTAATAGTCAATATCGTGGAAATGGGTACACATATGAACCTAGAAACCACTCCTTGTGAAAACTCTCACCAATACCTTTAATTTGAACCCACCACTCCAATAAGACAGGTGGAGGCAGCTCCAATTAGCGTCAGTTGGATCAACAAAGAACCGGCTAGCGAAATATGTTGAGTGGCCAAAATCGCCTAGGCGGTTGTTATGTGTAGGCGGTTATTTGGCTCTTTTAAGTATTTTGGATCCTATGGTACATCCCGAAATCAAGGATAGTTAGGTGGAGTTACACATACGATATGCGAGCCAGAAGCCAGGACATTTCCCATTCAAAAAGAAACAATGTAATATATTTATTTTTACAAACATATATGTACATATTTTTAAAATAATCTGACAAGACTTAAGTGGACTGTTAATGGAGAATACAATAACGCCGCATTAAATGCAATAAAAATAAAACAATTTTTTTGGAATACTGCGGTATTGTCATCTCAATCAATCCTATTAAAATAACTATACATCTTTTATCTGGGGCACATAGCATGCCTACCACCATCGACAGGCATATTCATGCCCGTGGTAAATGAAGCCATATCGCTGGCCAAAAAGCAAATAGCATTAGAGACTTCATCAACATCTCCCGGACGTCCTAGAGCATGTGTGGCTTTACAATGTTCCAAAAATTTGTCATATGCCTCATCATTCATACCGGCACGTTTGTGTAGATTAGTGACAATAACACCCGGATTAACTGCGTTGCAGCGCACTCCCTTGGGCGCCAGCTCCAAGGCAACACAACGTGTAAATTGATCAATAGCTGATTTGGAAATATTATAAGCCAATACATTTGGGAATGCGCGTATACCACACACGCTCGATATATTAACAATGTTTCCTTTAGTTTTAATTAACTCCGGCACGGCCAGCATTGTAAGTTGATACACGGAGCGTACATTTACTTTCATTATTCTGTCGTACTGCTCAAGACTCGTATTTTCAATGGTACCGTTTTCGATAATTCCAGCATTGTTGACCAAAATATCAAGTTTTTCATACTTGCTTATGACGTCCGTTACAATCTTTGCCACAGCGCTCTCATCCGTGAGGTCAGCTTTGATTAGTAGTGGCTTCAGTGGCACGTCCGCTCCAGCAACATTTTCACATTTCACTGCTGTTTCCTTCAGATTATCCTCATTTCGGCCAACTAATGCCAATTTAGCACCCAACTTGGCGAATTGCACTGCAGCTGCAGCACCAATTCCAGAGCTGGCACCAGTTATTAGCACTACTTTGTCCTTGAAATCCATGATAAGTGTTTTATATGTAGATAAAAAATTGTACTGATAAAGATTAGAAATTCCAATTTAGAATTGGTAGAAAGTCAATAACACTCGATAGTTCTGAATTTTTCTGCGATCATTTTGATTACATACCGGTTGGCAGTGTTGCCGCTGCAAATTTCAAAAAGGGTCCCAGTAGAAAAAAGGGCCCCCTCTTTTTTTGTAGATAGGAACACTTTTACATACGCCTTTTTCCATTTTTGCTGATGTTGAATGACTGAGTTTTGTACTATTGCAAGTAACACATAAAAAATATAAACATTTTTAAATGATTGTAGTTAGTTTAATAGTAATGATAATCGCATAATGTAAAAAGTTTTTTGAACTTAAAAACCTCCATTTTAAGGATATGTTTTTGCAAAAGGTTTCGAAAATAATAAGAAAACTCACTTTAAAAAGAATTCCATTTTTTCCGTTTTTTCATTTACTAACTTTGAACAAAACTAAAACTTTTTTTTGAATCACCCTAATGTTTACATCCATACATATGACGGAGTTGCCACATGATACAGCGTTGCCAGTAGTAAAACTTTAGGGAGGCAAGACATTTAGTAATCGGCAAGAGTTCCCGGTATAGGGCCACTTTCATGCGTCGCATCTGGCGAAGTTATTTCGAGAATATTTGTCCGCAGAATGAATTTGTTTGCCAAATTAGATGAATTTAATTTAATTTGACCTAATTTGGTGATCAAATTCAACCTGCGGATGAACGGTCTCGAAAAAACTTGGCCAAAAGTGACGCATTTGGTGCAGTAAATGGGCCTTTACGCCATACCCATAACGCTAATCAGCTGTTTCAACCAAACTTATGGAAATCAGTGTAACCGCTAACGCGTTATGTTATGGCATCACTAATCGTTTACATTGATTTCCAAAGGGCGTTATGGGTATGGCGTTAGCGATAAGGGTAACTAATTCTGCCTTTATTTCGACTATGAATATGCGCCATTAGTTTTTTACCACCAACTTTTTTTGAAACAAAAACTTTAATTTCCTCTCTCGGATTATTGAAATCGAAGTTAAAACGCGTTTTTAATACCTCTCCCGACAATTTTGGACGTGTTCCAGCAGTTTCGTGGGAATATATTTAGGGCCGCTTGCATAAAAGCCGATAACGACTAATCGCCCGGTTACCGGAGTTTAATTGACGTATTTGGTCGGTTAGCTGTCAAACTAATCACCGATTAGTCGTTATCGGCTTTTATGCAAGCGGCCCTTAATCCAATCACGGAATTTCGGTATTTACCGCGATCCTGACAGAATAAATAGAATCGCAGCATTTCGAGACGAAAAAATTGCGAGGGAGACCTGCCATTCGGGATTGGGGCTCCCCGTATTCGATGCCTTATAAAACATTTAATGTACTATTAGAGCAACTCAAAGCAGAAATGCCATGAAACACTTGAACCTCGATAGTTTCTTTTTTTTTAAATCCACGATTCAATTATTACCAGGTTATACTCTTCCCTGACAGATTTTGTCAATTGCGGCCATCTTGCTCCCCGAAAAATTGTCATTCACACTCTGGGTAGCCTTTTAGCAAAATCATATAAAAAAGTAGTTTAAAATAGTAGTACATAGTTAGAAAAGTAGTAGAGGTTGGCTTTAATATATACTCAGCAATTCAACCCTGAATTTAAAGCTTTTCCTTCCGTGATTCGAAGTCGACTTTTGATCAACTCAACATTCAACTTTTGCGTTTGTAAATTTCGTTAGTTTTTGTCAGATTTTGTTGACAAATTTTGTAATAAATTAGATAAGTATAAAAGAAATAGTTTCTTTTTTCGGCGTTGAGTCCGCCTAGGCGATTTTTTATGCACTGAACACCAACACCCAAAGCAAAACGTGTGTTTTCGTACCATCTAACCGCGGGCCGCGCCGCGCCGCGGCGTTCCCCCTCCAACTTTTTTTTTCTGCCTTTTCATAATCTCTACATATAATAAAAATGTAAATTTCTGTCTGTCTGTCGGTCTGTATGTATCTCTAAGTTACCGGGCCAATATTTGGACTAGTCCTTTTCTACCTTTTGGCGATCAAAATCAACTATTTAAAGCACCCCAGCGGTAAAATTGAAAATGTGTCATCGATCAAAATCTTTTTATTGTTGTTGTCCAAAGTTAATGAAAATACACAACAATATCAGTTTCGATGAAATAAAACTGTTGGTTGTTTTGCTAAAAATCTTACCTTACAACAGTTATAGAAACAGTTACAAAAACTTGCTAAATTGCAATTTTAAGATTGTCGTAAGTGAAAATTGGGTCGAATTGAGTTATTAATGCAGTTATACTAAACTGATCGAGATCTTTCGAATGGAGCCATCTGGGTTTTGATATCTCTTTTAGTTCCCGAGATATTGACTGCAATTTTTAAATTTTTTATATTTAAGATATATTTTTGGTTTGGTTATAAGCAGAATGTTCTTATAAGTGAAAAACTGCTTATTATATTTTTATAAAAAACAAAATGCAATATTTAACTATTTTCAAACATCTTAAATTTAGACCAAAATCCGATAATTATTTGTTGTATGTCATACATTGTTCCTGCAAAATGTTGCCAAATGTAGCATACGGCAAAACTTTACGGAAGATAATCCTTTATAAATTCTAAAATAATTAACAAAACCCGTTAAAAATTAATTAATTAAAGAATTTCTCAACAAAATTTTATGAAATAAATCCCAATTTGTATGGAAAATATTTATTTATTTATTTATTTATTTTTCATCTACAGTACAAAGTACCTTACAGACTAAAGAAACAATAATAATTATTTTTAAAACATACTTATCAAATAATAGAATTTAAGATCAACACAAAATTAGATCTTGATAAGGAAAAATCAATTAATTTAAAAGAAGATAAGTCATTAAATTCTTTTAAGGCGCGCGTAATAGGTGCATTACTTTCAAAATTAGTTCTGCAACTAGCAACGTAAAAAGGAAGAAAGCTTCGCAGATTTCTTTGCGGAACAATTAAAATTTATTCGCTCTAGAAGAGTTGGACAACCGACATTGCCATTAACTATATTGAAAATGAACGAAAGAGCTAGAATAGACCGTCTTTTCTCTAGAGAGCATAGATCAATAAGCAATAGCCGGGATTGGTACGGAGGCATTGGATCCTCGAACCGTAAAGAACGCAATGCAAACTTTAGAAATATCTTTTGAACCCGTTCGATCCTATTTATCGATTGTTGATCGTAGGGTCTCCAGATAATTACTGCATATTCTAAGTTGGAGCGTACAAGAGAAGTAAAAAGAAGCTTACTTGGTACTTATTTCATTTGTTTTTTGGCACGTTGCCACGGTTCAGGCAACAACTCGGACTTGGCATGGCGTAGCCCAGAGTTATTTATAATAAGCGCGGCCGAAGGCAGCCTACGCAGAAGGGTGTACTACGCAGAAGGACTTAGCATGGTGTAGACCAGGGCTGTTTTTAAAATATGAATTATTTAAAAAAAAAAAATTTGAATGTTAAATAACACCATCATGGCTTTATTTCATTCCTTACATGGAAAAAAACCATATGGCCTTATTTCACACTCCATTGAGTTATAAGGCCATATGGCTTTGTTGCCTATGGCTTTATAACACTGCACCCTTTTTATTCTGTTGTAAAAAAAAAAATTAAAAAATGTCTGGCAATTTTTATTTAATTTTTTTGAATGACGTCATTCAACCGGTCAAATAGTTTTCAACGACATTGATTAATGTAAACAGGTAGTCAACTCAATGGAATCAACGGCACATGCGACGAAAATTTATTCCAAAATTGAACAATGTAAAAAGGCCTTTACTCCACAAAAAAGCTAGAGCAGAAATTTGTGATCTGGATTACTCTAGTTTTGTTTTGAGCATACTCATAAAAAAAAGATAGAGCAACCTAGAGCAAGAAGTGTTTATGAAACACAATTTTGTGAAATATCTCAAGCTGGCGTAAGTTAGAGCAGCTAAATTAACAAACCTATTAAAATTAAAAAAACAAATGCGCCATCTAGCGATTGCTTCGCATAGTTTACAAAACGGAATCACCACTGACAGCTCTACACTTATCACCGTTGGCCGCATACGGGTTAATGTCGCTGTTGGCAACATTCCATTCAAATTCCGCACATACCACTGGACAAACAAACTAAAAGAAAATACACACTTTTATACGAAATTTTGTAGGAAAAAGCGCAAGCGACGAAACGCAAAGCAAGAAAAAGATTCAATATCCCCTAGACAGTGTCGCTGGTAATACAAATAGTTTTGCTTTCATACAAATTTGTACAACCAAAGGACATTACAAACGGTTTTCTCTCCATCCGTGAGCTGTATTGCATAGTGAAATAAATTCTGTATTGTGAAAATTGTGCGCTAAAATAATTTGCAAATTTAAAATTACATGAGAAAAAAAGAAAAGTTAAATATTTTTGGCATTGCAGGCAATTATTGTTCGATATATGTACATATACATATCGGTATAATTAAAGATGGGACGGGTCATATTCGGGAACAACGTCGATTTGCTGTTGAGGTCGATTGATATGTCGGTCGGTACGGAATGCGTAGGGGGCGGGAGTAAAGGTGGAATTGTAAAAAGAAAAAATCTAATTGGCATACGCGTTTACATATCTAGACATAAATATATATATAGATACGTGTGTGTTTGCAGCGCTGCGTATGTATGCGCGCGTGTGCGTGTGTCAAACAATAACAAAAACTGCAAGCTGCTGCACTATATTCGCCCATGCACCGCTGCATTTGTACTCACCTCCACCGGCAAAAGTCCATTTCATTCGTCGTCATTCGGTTGCTCTGAGATACATCTGCTCTGTTGGCAGCGCTAAACATATAGAGCTGTAAATTGTCTGAAAGCAATCGAAATTTTCAGAGGTAATTACTTAAATTGCATTTTATTGTTTTCATTTTCTCTTCACACGAACACTTTTTTTCTTTGCAGGCAAATGTTTTTGAGGCGTTAGTGCAGCTACATACATACATATATGTATGTATGTATTCATACATATAGGAAGGCAAATATCTAGACGTCTGTAGAAAAAGGAATTGTTAATATGCTGCCATGATCAAGTGGAAACAACACCTAGAGTCTTGCAACCGACGGTGTTGGCAAACTATGAACTACTGTGAAAGCTATATTTAATTCCACGAAACTTAAGGATCACTTTTGGTGTCAGATTCAAGAAGGACCCTGGTGATGCGAGTCAGCAATTTATACTGCATCCTCATCCGATAGAGCGAAAGGTAGAGCTGAAAAGTACGATGTCCAACAAGATCCACATTAACATTGATGGTTTTAACCTACCAACTATCACAAAGTTATTAGGGATGACGTTGGATAACACTCTGTTGTTGTTGTAACGAGGTGTAGCCCTGCCCAAATGTCAGACAGGGTCACCCCGCGTATATTGCTCTTGGCCGGGTCGATATAAAAAAAAACGGCCCGGATCGTTTCGGCACGATGTGTACAGCACAAGAACTAGTACCGTTCTCGTAGAACCGGAAATACGAGAAACTAGCCGTGTAGGTCATTTAGCGTTACCCAGGGTGCACCAACGGGGAGGCGACCTACAAAGGTAGGCAAAGAAATGTTATAGACTACATATAAGTCCATTCGCTGACAGGTTCTTAACTATGCTGCACCCATTTGGTCGCCTTACGTATTTAACACCAACTAGAAGGGGTTACAGACAATCAAAATTGCCAAAATACCGCTATAAGAATACCGCTGCTGAAGTCTTCATCAAGATGGCAATTGCTCCGCACTGAGTCGGTTTATACCTTCTTTAGGTCTCGGCCTTTGAATCGCGCTCTAAACAGCCGTCCACCCGAAGTAACTAAAGGAGAAAGCACCTTATCAAGGGAGAATAGAGTTACTCTGGCTCAACTTCGGTCTGGGTATAGTTTACATACACAGCTAAAAACCGAGGCTAAGTCTACCAATTCTCAAGGGGACAGCCAGAGAGTTCAGCCTGCACCGCAAATCCAACTTAAGTTATTAATGAAATGTTTGACTCAACTCACCAAGAGGATGTCAGGACATAGGCTCCTATCTACCCTGGGAGTGTACCAACTTAAAGCCAACTCATCGGTTTCATTGATAATTTTTTGGATATCAGTAGGTATGGCATACTCACGTGCAATCTCTAGACCGGCAGTATTGTGAGCGATTAGTATGATCAGATGCCGGTTGGATCTTCAACCTCTTCCTGTCAATGCTCTGCCAACCCCAAGGTGCTGTCAAGAAATCGTTTGCAGGAGAGGAACTACGACCCAACCGTACTAGATTTCATCCGACAGCTTTTTCTAAACCTTCAGGGAGTGTTTCTGTCCCTACCAAAATAAACAAAAAAAAAAAACGACTGAAATTCAAAATTTCTGAGCTCCTTTCTAATTAGAGTTTAGCCTGTTAGTCTTTTAAATTTCGTTTTTATGTCTCCAGGCAACTGAAACTTGAACAAAATGTCCGAAAATTGCAGAAAAAAACACATTAAACATTTGCTTACTCATGCTTCGTACGACATCAGTAGATTATGTATCTCGTAGTAAGGTTCCAAAATAAGTATTCCAGTTCGATGTGATCGCGTGTTGTTGTCAAGCTATTGCCCAAAACAAAGAGTAAAGCTTCCAACAACGAAATCGAGAATGTGCATATAAGCACAAGAGCTCGCTTATAACTACTACAGTCTGCTTATAAATGCGTCAGTATGGACCTCTACTACAACAACAACAACAACAACATACTATATAAAGACATACTTAACTATATACTGATATACAAATACCATATGGCGCTGTTACGCCAACGCTTGTGTTGTTGGGGCTGATTTTTTTACTGTATCTGATCTTTAGTCTTTGCTTTACACTCGATTCTCCATCGTCCAACTGTTGCTTTTGCCAACTCATCCTTCTGGTAGTTCGCTATTTTTGGTGATTGTACAAAAGTTGAAGTTTGGAACTTAAATTCTTTGCTTCAGTTTTTTGGTGCTGGCCTTCGCCTCCATTAAATTTTGCAAAATATACAGTTACGTTTGGAAAATAAGCAGAGTTGAGCTGAGTGCAATCGTTCGCTAGCTCAGACGTGTACCAATATAGGAATTATTCGTATGAATGAACAACATTACATCATCTTCCTTTACTGCTTTTGGAGAATGGGGCCTCAAAAACTTTACTAGCTGAAGTATAAATACAAACTCGAAACTTAAAACCGTTACCTCTTGCGAAAAGATCTTATACTAAACTAGAACTTTAAAACATCTTAAGATGTATTACCTCAGACGATAAAAAAACTGCGCTCTAGCCAGCGAAACCGCTGCGTAAAGCTCACACATCTCATCATTGAATCCTTGGTGTTTAAGCGACATAACATGGTTTCGTTTATTTCATCTGCATTACATATTATTGTAATTCGCAGATAATCTATGGAATATTCGGAATACATAGCTTATAGTCGCAGTCACAAAATGTGGTTTTTCACAAGCAAAATGGGGTAAGCCAATAGCCGCCAATGCCTCAGAGCCCAAGTGCTCACCACCAAATAATAAATATAAGGTGTAACAAAACACAAGTGGTTTTTCACAAGCAAAATGGGGTAAGCCAATGTCGCCAATGCCTCAGAGCCCAAGTGCTCACCACCAACAATTTTGAGGGGTTTTCTAAGGAAGTGAGAATAGCCAACGATGCATTCTCAGAGCCAAAGTGCTCGCCCCAATTAATACATACAGAGTGTCAATACCAAAACACAGTCCGCTAGACTTGATGGTACATACCAATAATTAAAAAGAACCAAACACAGTCCATGAGACTTGATGGAATATAAAAATAATAAATTAAATAAAATTAAAAAGACTTTGGTTGAGGTGGGATTCGAACCGGCAACCCCGGCCAACTCCCTCAACCATATAATATAACAACAACAATAATAATAAACTGCTCGCCGCCCACCGTTTAACTCCAGCTTAGATATGGTCCTTCGAGCCGGTCGTGGTCGCCAACTTTTAAGGGTCCATAAATCTTTCGAAGATGTAAGCAAGAATTCTCCGTACAGCCGATAACAGCTGCAGAAAACCATACACACCAATTTGAATTTCGCACTGTCCAATTGTTAAAGACAAAGGCCCGTAATCATACACCCTGTACCAGCTAACATCGCATATCTGAGTCACAAACCATTACACATTTGTGCTAATAACCGACAGAGGGCAAACTCATGTACTGTCACCCACACCGCGTCATTTTAATTTTAAAACTCCATATTAGACATAAAATGTATTTTATGTTGACTATGACAGACATAGAACTATGTTTATGTTAGAATCATGCTAAAGTTGATTAAACTCTATTCTAATTCGGCTATGACTACGGGCCAAAAAATTAAAAAAAAAAACTACAAAACAATCACATGAATTCCAATAACTAACATCTCGCTTTCTTACTTTTCAGCTAAATCTCGCAAACTCATCTACCTACAATTACAAACCATTTCACAATTCGCGTTACCGTTGCAAACTCGCCGACGCGCCGTAACCGCTATTTTGTAAAATTATCACCAACAGTTACTACTTTTTTTCATTTTATTTTCCTTTGTTTGCATTATTTATCGATTTTGAATGGGTTGAGAAGAGTAAAGAGAGAGAGAGCAACGCCCGCGCGCAATGCAACAATACAATAAAAACCACCTTGCTAAATTAAAAAGCGAACGCTGTTGTTATTGTGGCTGTTGAAGTTGTTACTGTTGTTAGCGTTGTTGTTGTCGTGGACATTGTTGCCAATAATTTTTTTTGTTTTATACTCAAGTACATAATTATTTATAGCGCGCTTGGCCGCGCAGACAATATGTCGTCGTTAGGCGCGTAGCTTTTGGCAACGCTGCCGCGTCATCATGGCAGGCTTGCCAACGCTCGAAAATAATGGAATGGAAATTTAGTCTACTGCCATTGTTGATATAAAAGCACTTAGATATTTTGTAAATGTTAAAGTTTTCTATAGCAAGTTACATCGTAACATCACATCATGTCATTACATCATATGATGCTATTACATTATGCTACCATATGGTAAATGTAACTATTTTTAGACGAAAAAAAAGAAAAAATTTTAAATCACATTTCGTCAGTCATATGATGTAATTTTTTTAACAAAAAATGTAGGAAATTAAAAAAAAAATAACATCGAATTACATACTATGCTGCCATATGTTGTATTTAACAATTTTTAGACAAAAAATAATGTTGCAAAAAAAAAAAACTTAATCACATGACATACCTATCAATATATCACATTTGGTCATATCATATGATGTGATTGTTTTATTTCCTACGTTTTTTGTTTAAAAAATTACATCATGTCACGAAATCATATGATGTTTTCACGGAACGCTATCATATAATGTATTTAACTATTTTTAGACAAAACACAACGTTGAAAAATCTTTAAATCACAACATATCATGATATCATATCAATCTATCACATTTAGTCATTTCATACGATGTGATTTATTTCAAAAATTTTTGTTAAAAATTCATATTATGCCATCTATGATGTATATAAATATTTTTAGACAAAAAAGAAAAAACAAACGTTTTAAATCATATCATGCCATGACATCATATCAATCTATCACATTTGACCATGTCTTATGAAGTGGTCTTTTTCCTAAATATTTTGTTAAAAAAAATTCATTTCATGAAATCATATGATCTTACCACATTATGCTATCATTTGTATTATGTTGTTCGTAGACAAAAGTAATAAAAAAAATTTAAATCGCATCATACCATGACATCATATCAATCTATCACACTTTGTCATGTCTTAGAAATGATTTTTTATTTATTTCCTACATTTTTTTCCAAAAAAAAAAAACTACACGGCAACCATCGTAATCACATCAACAGCCCAATAAAAGCAATAGCAAAGACTTAAATCAAATCATATCATGCTATGATATCATATCAATCTATCACATTTGGGCATGTGATGATATGATAAACATTTTTTTTGATTACTACATTTTTTGTTTAAAAAAAATCACTACACGGCAACCATAGTAATCACTTCTACAGCGCAATAAAAATAATAAAATCTGTGCAGCAGCTCAGTGAAATTGACATTGTGCAGCGAAAACTCCACATCACCAGCACCACCTTCACTACACCGCCCCCTACTTTGTTATCGCGCGTCGTTCGTTTATCGTCATCGTCGATAGCTGCGTTGACGCAGTTCATTGTAGCATGACGTTTTTCACAACGCTTCGTTACCGTTGCTCGACGTCGTCGTCTACTGCCGCGCGCATTTGTTTTCAATTTTGCCATTTTTTTTGTTGCAAATTTTTACCTTTGCATTAATTATTTGAAAAAGTGTGTGCGTTCGTGTACGCAAGTTTTGAATTCGTCGGTTTGGCATTCGCGTATCACCTACGTGTGTCAGTTGTAATTGGTACGCGTGTTGAATTTGTTGCAATTTTTTGTTCAACAATAAACCTCTCGGCTGCGTATGTGTGTGTGTCTATAACGCGCGCGTTTTGCAAGGAAACCAATTAAAAAGTGAAGCTAAAATATAAATACCGCACATTTTTTGTAAAATATTTCTTTGTAATATTTATTTTAAATTTTAGCAGATTTTTTAAATTATTATCTTAACCCACAGTGCCTCTAAAGCGTGTTCGTGTGTTTTGTAAGCAAATAATTGCTTTAACCAAAAAATTGAAAATATTGTAGCATGTCAATATAGTGAAAAAAAGCTTAAAAAATAACAATAATAAAAATTGCTGCGTTGTCAGTGAACAAAAGTCGGTTAAAAATCTAAAATTATCCCTCGCTAGCCGCTCTCTTATCTCAAGAGGATAATACAGAAAATTAGCTGCGCGCAATGGAAACTGCTTTGGATGTGCTGTCACGTGCCGCCACTATGGTGCAGGATAATGCAAATGGTAAGTGAAAAGTTAATAAATGTATTTGCACATACTCTATTTAACTCATTAACACCCTCTGTACCCGTACGAGTACATATATTCCAATATCGAAAACTGCATTTAATTTAATGCGTAAATATAAACATTTTTACCAACTCGAGAAAAATCAAAGAAAACCCCCGACAAAAAATTTCTGTATTAAAATAGAGAGGAAATCAAATTTTTTTATTTTCCACAAATTTTTATTACGTTAGGAGTGTGATGGGTTGTGGTTGTGTACCTGGGAAAGCAGCTCCAGCTGTGGGGCCTCGCTCAATCCCGACTCTTGCGTCCTCATTCGTCCAGTCTGGGCAAAAATAAAGGGAACTCCCTTGGGCTACTCTGACGTACTCGTGGGCCTCCGTCTTAGAGCAAGCGGCTCGACATATACATAAATGTGAATGTGACGGGTAGTGCGCTGGGCTTGGAAAGCTCCACCACTCTCTTTATTGAATGCGATGGACGAAAAGAAAACCAAAGAACAAGAGGAACCCTGCGGCGTTTCTACGTACTGCCGGTTCTGCGAGAAAGGTACATGTGCTTGCGCAGTACCCTTCGTACCGAAACGACCCAGGCTGTATTTTTTTTATTACAGCCTGGCCAAGAGCAGTACACCCGAAGTGACCCTGTCTAACGTGTCACGATTCCTCCCCCTTAAATTGTCATCCCTGGAGCAGTTCCTTGCAGCAGGGCTGCTCCCTATTCTGTTGTTCCGGTCTGGCGTTGAGCTAAACCCTGGTCCAACAGAATGGTTCTGCTGCGTGTGCCGGAAGAAAATTTATACCAGATGTTCGCATTCGGTGCAATGCACATCTTGTAAAGGTTGGCTACACAAGTCTAGTTGTTCCGGACTAGATCCAAAGACACACCGGCCTCTTAGTTTTTTCAAAACCTTCGTGGCGCCTTGCTGTTCACGTCTTAGAACGTCCCGTGGCTCGCGACGCTCCGGCGTAGCGCTATCGCCTCCCCTTCGCAATATATCTATTGCTCAGCAAACATTGTGTGTTCCCAGTTGTAGCTCGCGCCCTAGCGCGCTAACACCTCACACAGCAGCTCATAGCTACTCCCTACGTAGCACATCTATAGATGTTGTGAGCACTGCTGAGCTACAACTCCCGCCCCAAAATATTCTCCTCCCCTCTACTTCTTCCGGTACCGGCACAAGTGTGAATCAAGGCCATCAGCTCCTGGTCCCTCACACTATGTGCACTGTTTGTCGGCACAGAATATATGCGTCCAGAGTGCCATCGGTCAAGTGCAATATCTGCCTTGGCCAATGTCACCTGCGCATATGCTCAGGGCTCGCAAACAGAAATCTATGGACTGATGCGTATGTTGCGCCGTGTTGTCGAGCTGTGCAGCCCACATTGCCGACAAATTCTACCTCGTTTCCCAACGAGCGGAATTTGTCGCCTTCAGGACTGCGACGACGATCACGGACTAGCATATTACCTCCACGGCGAGCGCACCAGTCCCTGACTCCCAGAGTGACCATTGCCTCTCCCCCGCATTTCAAAATAATGCAATTAAACTGCAATGGTATAACTGGCAAGATTGTGGAGATCACCAAGTTTATGCATCAAAACTCCATCAAAATTGCTGCAATCCAGGAGACTAAACTTGGCACCCACTCGGATCTCAGAGCGAGTGGTGGCTACCACATTCTCCGGCATGATCGTACGGACGGTGGGGGTGGTCTTGCGTTCATCATCCACCAAACCGTGCGGTATAGGGAATTTGCATTCAACACCGACCAAGAGGACATACCCTTAGAGCGACAGGGTATTGTCATTTCAGCTGGAGGTGTTGATCTCGAGCTGATAAACATCTACATACCTCCCGTCACCTGTTGTCCCAGAAGTTATCGCCCTGATTTAAGCGATTTCCTACGGGGCGATAACCGTGTCATTATGGGCGATTTTAATGCACACCATGACATGTGGCATTCACGCCATTCTGCTGACGGCAGAGGACGGGAAATAGCCGAGCAAATTGACGCTTCCACATTCTGCGCGGTGAACACGGACGCCCCCACGAGGATGGCAGTAAATTGCAGTAGCTCCCCGGACATAACAATTGTTAGTCCAGGTCTAATAAACTGCATAAACTGGCGCCCAATGGTGGCTTTGGCATCAGATCACCTGCCAATCATCCTGTCCGTTGATCGTGCCCCGGATTTCACCACCTCTGAGAAGAGATCCTACGTAAACTTCAGGAGGGCTGACTGGGTTGGCTTTACTGAGTTTACTGAGAGCTCCTTTGGTGCTCTTCCCATACCGACTGACGTACGCCAAGGTGAAAAGGAAATACGTAAGGTCATAAATAGAGCTGCAGCCCTTTTTATACCAGCTGGGAGAATACAGAATATACGGCCAAACTTCCCAACTGAAGCTGCAGCCCTGGCCAATGAACGTGACCATATACGTAGCATCGATCCCGCAGACCCACAGATCAGTGGTCTCAACGCGGAAATCAGACGGTTGGTAGATGAACACAAACATGCCAAATGGGAGGAGCATCTGAGGTCTTGTAACCTCTCTATCGGTGTTGGAAAATTATGGTCCACAGTCAAATCCCTGTCAAATTCGACGGGCCCACCAAAAAACGTAGACATCACCTTCGGTGATAAGACGTTTAGTGACCCGAAGAAAAGTGCAACGGCCTTTTGCCGACAGTTTGTACCACACCCTGCACAGGACAGGGACAGACGTAGGATCTTCAGGTGTGCGCATAAACACAAAAACAATGCCCCCGTTTCCATCACCGCTACAGAGGTTCGAGTGGCCATCAGGAAAGCCAAAAACTCTAAAGCTATGGGCCCTGACGACATAGCCATGGTGCATTTAAAACACATCGGCGAAGAGGGAGTAAAATACCTCACTACCGTCTTCAATTTGTCCCTGGCCACTTCTGTCATACCTGACAAATGGAAACAGGCAGTCGTGGTCCCACTACTAAAGCCTGGCAAGCCAGCTAACGTAGGGGAGTCTTATCGTCCGATATCGCTCCTCTCGCCAGTAGTGAAGACATTGGAGGCGGTATTACTTCCTCTTTACACATCAAAGTTGAGGTTAGCCGAGCACCAACATGGCTTTAGAAAAATACGGAGCACAACATCTGCTCTAAATGCCATTAACACTCAGATAACTGACGGACTCAACCAGAAAAGCCCTCATCACAGGACGGTTCTAGTTGCTCTTGACCTGTCTCAAGCTTTTGACACAGTAAATCATGGACAACTGGTATCCGATTTGGAAGATTCATCGCTCCCCCCCTGTCTTAAGCGTTGGTCCGCCAATTATCTGAGTGGTCGTCAATCGTCTGTAGTTTTCAGAAACAAAAAATCAAAACCGAGAAAGATTAAACAAGGGGTACCGCAGGGTGGTGTCCTTTCCCCGCTTCTGTTTAATCTTTATATTTCGAGGCTTCCTTCCCCACCAGATGGAGTCTCGATTGTCTCTTACGCAGACGATTGTACGATCCTGGCTTCTGGCACTTCCGTTGATGAGCTATGCTCCAGGATCAATGGTTATCTCCCCTCTCTTGTTGAGTTTTTCACTGCCCGGAGCCTGACATTGTCGCCAACGAAGTCCTCGGCGACACTATTCACGACCTGGACGGCGCAAGTTGGCATGGAGTTAGAAATCTACGTAGGCGATCAAAAATTACCTACTGTCTCTCACCCCAAAATCTTAGGGGTAACTTTCGACCCCATGCACAAATTCGCTGCTCATTCAACCGCAATTGTCTCTAAGCTACAAAGCCGCAACAAAATTCTCAAGTCGCTAGCCGGCAGCACTTGGGGTAAAGACAAAGAAACGTTGCTGGCAACCTATAAAGCAATTGGTCGGCCGATCCTGAATTACGCGTCGCCGATATGGTCGCCGGGGCTTGCTGAGGTTCATTGGAAAAGACTGCAGGCCTGCCAAAATACCGCACTCAGAACCGCCACGGGATGCGTCCTTATGTCTCCAAAACATCATTTACATCATGAGGTGGAAATGCTCCCAGTTTTGGAGCACAATGAAATGCTAAACAAGCAGTACCTGTTGAACTGTTGCAAACCACAACATCCCAACAGACTACTGCTTGAGTATGAGCCACCTCCTAGGACCGTAAGGGCACATCTACGTGAGCATTTTGATGAGATCCGGCACCTCACACTTTCGCCGTTTGATCCAAAGGTACATACGCAGGCCCTGAAGCACATCCATGACACGTCCGTTGCGTATTATGTCTCGCTCTGTCCACTGAACGCCGTTTTGCACGCCAAACCACCTCGCGTCGCGGCTGAGGAGCGTCATCTTCCTCGAGAGACAAGGGTCACTCTGGCTCAATTACGCTCTGGATACTGTAGCAGGTTAAACTCCTACTTATCCAGACTAGACCTTGACGTGCCGAATGAATGTCCGGCATGCGGCTCGTCACCCCATAATACCAACCATTTATTTATCTGCTCTTCGGAGCCCACTCTTCTAACACCCATCTCCCTCTGGTCCAACCCTGTTGAAACTGCAAGTTTCCTAGGACTCCCGTTAGAAGAAATTGATGACAATTTAGGTTAAGGAAAAGTACACGCTGGGCAGGGCTACGCTTCGTTACAACAACAACAACAACAGGAACCCTGCGGTGTTACTACAATGACTAGAAAATCGAGTTTGTGGTGGCTAAGAGACTATTGTTCACTCTCGGGGACGAGCGTCTCGCTGCTATGCTCATCAAATTGAGATTACAACAACGAATGAGGAGACGGACGTTTTTTGACCTACAGCCGAAAGTCCTACCATGTAACATCTCTCACGAAATATGGCTATGACTGTGTTTTGATGAGGGACAATAATCTCGAACTGATAAACTACGTACAGAGCGAACTTCTCCTCATTTCTAAATTACAAGGGAGACGACGAACCCGAGCCGCGCTGTTCAAAAACGGAGTCGTAGAGCTGTTAAAGAGCATACACCAGCTCTTATTCAAAATCTTGTCGAACGAGTGTATGCCTCCAGACTGGAATTTGACTTCACTGCAAAGGTTATACGGGAAGGACCACTTCGAGGAATTTGGTACCAAACGAATCTTTATAAGCTCTGACTTTTCTTGTTACTTTTGTTTGAGTAGGCAACTGGGAAGTCTCTCGATGAATAAAGATCACGTTCTATAAGTATCTTATCGTATCTTTTCTGATGTATGTCTCGGAATCATAGACAATCTAGGAAGAAGATTAGATGGTGCTTAGAATATTGGCAGTGCCAATGGCGAGTGTCTAACAACGAGCGGTGCGATATTCAAGCAGGCATTAGCTAATAGCGGGGATATCTTCGACTGAGAAAGAAAATACTTGATAGAAAATGACTTGGTAACTATAACTTAATGCTTTCCAACCAGGGCCCGGCAGAATTGAAAGTGAGTGTATGTTAGCGAAAGAGCGTTCATCGCATCAATGAAATTATGTCATCTGTTGCCTCGATGCTTGCTAGTAAGCGACTGGGCATAACAAACAACATCCATTGATTGGCCAGTGCGATCAAAGCGCTCTCACAATGACAGCAACTGTTTCATTGTTCGAGAGGCCAAACAAAGAGCGTAACAATCTGTGTGCATTTAGTTCTCAGATTTTTGCACGATTGTCCAAACATAGTTCAATTTAATTTCTGTGGAATTGAAAGTCAGTGAACTCTTTTTGTTGAGCTCGTCTCATATTAACTCCAGCCGATGCCAATAACCCTAACAAATTACTTAAAAATAATTTCATGTCAGCGTTGTTGTCACCCATTCAAGCTACGCTTTTCTGTGACCGTAAAAAATTATTTGTTTCTTGAATTTTCAAAATGTTAAACATAACTTCTTAGAAATATGTTAACAATTTTTCACAAAAATTCTTCAAGCGCTACAAATGGTGGAAACAACCAAAAACGGAAATGCCAAATTATATGACGGCCACGGGCCAATGTGCTTACGTGAACCCTTTACATTACTACTAAGAGTAATTAAAATTACATATAAATTTACAAACCTATTAAGCTACATAACGGTGTAAATCAGTACCACAAAACGAACGAAGCAAAGTCACCTGAATCGTTCGAAAATAAGAAAATAAAATAAAAAAATTTTAATTGGTAAAATTGTCAACTACAATGCGTGATTTTCACTTACTCGTAAATTAAAAAAAAGTGTACTGGGGCTGCTACGGACTTGTGATACCGACTTTGGAAGCCAGAACAGAGTTGACAGCTGGAAGAATCTCTACTAGGTTGCTTTAAAAGTGTATTAAATTTTTTTTTTTTTGTATCAGTGTGTAATTAAGTGCGTTTACCTTTAGTAATTTGTTATCGTTCATTAACTTTGAAAATCAAATTGCATGCGAACGAAATTCGAAAAAAAGTTGGATAATTGTTAAAAAACTAAGCACGGAATAAGTGAAGGCTGACTTTCTCATCTACCTATATTCAAATATGTCACTTTTTTTTATATACATGAGACCAAACGTCATATGGCAACTTCCGAAATGATGTCTGATGAGAAAAGTCATCTGAATAATACATAATTCAAACTAAGAAAGATGCGATTCAAGCTATTGTAATAATATGTACATGATTTGATGTGATAATCTGATGTGTGATGTGGTGATATGCACTCAGAGAAAAAATACAGTAGAATGAACTGGATTACAGCTTAAAACCACAGATTTCGCAGGCAAAAATCATCCACATGATATTTCTGTTCGTTCGTTAAAATTTGAACAGTTTTACTTTTTAATATAACAAATTTCTGTCCAATCGACTGTACTTAATTCGTTGCTTCAACAGTTTTCTGTCAAGTGTTAACAGCCGTGACAGTTGATTTGCCAGATTTTACTGTTCATATGCCAGATTTGTATATTTATGCTGTTAAGTTAAAAGTTAAGCTGTTGTTTTAACAGAAAATTTTGTTGTTTTAGGTATTCTGAGTTCGATTTTCGGTGAAGTCAATATATATTTTTTTTTATATATAACTAAAATAAGTGATATTTTAACACCAAAATAAGTAAAAACCAAAAACAAAATTTTTTTTCAGAGTTCTTATATTGTGACTTCACTGAGAATAGAACTCAGGGCTCTTGAACGCTCAACCCAGGTGCCTACTGTCTAACCATTATGCCATCGCTTACTTATGCTTGCCAGCGTCTAATTACAGCTTCGTTTTAAATGACACTTTCCCACGGTGCTTTGTTGGCTCCACCGAGAATCAGGGTGAGCTCTGATTTCACTGCTGAACACAAATCGCGTACTTATGCTTGATGGCGTCGAATTGCAGCTTTCTTCTATGACAGTAATGACAGTATCTTCGCTGTTGGATTCACTGCAGAAGTTTGTTTTGTTTTTCAAATGACAGTTCCTTCGCTGTTAAATCTGTTAAAAATATCCAAATCTGTTCATTCAACAGTACTAGTTGGCAACACAACTGCCATTTCTGTTAATAATCAAGAGTATTGGGTCTGTTGGATCATGTTGATCATACATTCAACAGTTTGAAGCGGTTAAAGTTTTACATACGATTGTATGTCGTTATAGAGTTCAGTTTCACACATTTTAACCTTTTCGCCGCCAAATACATGCACTCCCTCCTTCTATTTTCTACTATTCCCAACTTGTTATTATCAAAAATATAAAAATGCCGATATCTTTCGAAAAGGAGCGGCTAGGATTTTCATTCCAACTGACTTTTCACGTAGAATCATTACATAAAAAAGCCTCATTCACAGATTTTGTAAATAGTTTTTCCACACCTGTCGTCCCGTCCACCGGATTAGATGTTTTGCTGTTATAAATATTAGTTTTTTTTTGTAAAATTTTTTAGTTGTAACTATAAATCTAGCGCGTTCGTTGAGGAACTTGATCCAGCTTGAGGAAATATTTTTACTTCACTGCAGGCAGTTCAATCCCTTACCTACATGTCAGTCACATCGTACAACCTTTAAAAGCAACATACATCTACATTCTTTAATGCTTTCGTCATGCTTCGAAACTAAACACAAAACAAAAAAATTTACGCTCCTTAAGTGGTATATTGAATGTACAAATTTGTTTGTCATTTTTATTATTGCCAATATGTGAATAAATTGTTTAAATTGACAAACATTATGTAAATAAACTCACGTGCTTCCCCAACAAAAAACCGCACAAAAATATGCACAACAATGCTAATATCTAGGTATGTATGTACATATGTAGTAGAGATGTTACGAATGTTCGAATCCGGTTTCGAATAGTTTTTTTTTTAACAAAGGCAATCGTTGGAAATCGCTACAGACAAACAGCAACTAAATTCCTCGTTTAGAAATGTTTTGACAGTTATGAGGTGAAAATAAATTTTCACCACAGCTAAAACTATCTCATCATAGTAGTTTGATAGCATCTGGCATAGAATCCTTCTTCATCGACTAGTCATCTCCGATGAGTAGAAATCGCTCGAAACAAAAATTAACTAAATAACTCGAATTCGAATTGTTTTGACAGTTGTGAGGTGAATAGTTATTTCACCTTAGTAGTTTGTTATCATGTGACATAATATGCTTCTTCGATTTAGCAAATAAAAAATCCATTTCCGATTTCAGTTAAATCACTTCCGTAACATCCCTACTTTGTATGTGTTTATGTGTAAATACTTTGATAGTAAAATCAATAGCTTGTTTTTGTTGTTGTTTGATTGTGTGAAGGAATTTGTTTGTTATTAACAAATACCCTTCGATTACAAACATGGTAGAGTACTGGACGCATTGAATTTTTTTTATTGAAATTTAAAACTTTAAAACTAGAAAACTATTCCGGTCAAAATATTCATAAAAGTGGTGGTTAAATAACAGAAATTCCCATACAAACAACTTTTGGTAGATAGCTTGGGTTCGCCGTCAGAACGAAACCCCAAAAGTCCCTATCGATCCCATGTGTGCTAAAAAATTTATTCGAGGTCAAAGGTCGAATAACTTTTTTATCACACATAGGATCGGTTGGGACTGTTGCAGTTTTCTTCCTTTATTCTAACTATTTTATTTATCTCCATCCCTTCTGGTATGCATCTTTGCTCTAATAAAATTAATAGTCATACTAATTTTGTGTTCATATTTTTAGTGTTGATAATTTTATTGTGTAGTTGTTCGCATTTTTTCGTTAATTATTTGACGTTTGTGCTCGGCTGCGGCTGCCTGAAACAATAAATTTAGTTTTTATTCAAATATTTTGCGCTAATTTTAAATGCACAAATGTTGTCGACATATTTATGCCTAACTCTGTATAAACGTTTGTATATATAAATTCCATACATTTCAAAAATTTCTTTGCGTCAGACACAAATGTTTGCAACAAGAATGTTCATTATGAGCAACAATACAGTGACCATCAAACTGTTTTTATTTCTCTTGTATTTAGAACAGCTGTTTGTGTTTTGAGATTATTTGTAAATTTGTTTTGTTATATTTTTTTTATTCAAAAATTTATTGTTAGAAGAATTTACGTATGTACATTTGTATGTCTATATTTTTAGGTGGAAACATCATACGTCCCTGCCAGAAGTTCCTTAGCCGAGAAATTGAATACTTAACTTTTGACCCACTTGTTTCGACTGACTTGAAGTGTTTGAAAAAAAAAGTTCTTCGAATGATTTCTAGATATGATAAAGCGTTAAGAGTTTTCGAGCTGAGAGTAAGTTGAAAGCAACTTAAAGTAGTTGAAATGGAAACAAAATTGATAAACACATAGTAGTTTTCCTACAGGGATATACCTGTATTCAGATATAAACGTCATACATTGTTATGGTTGGAATATAAAATTGTTTATTTTCTGTATGTTTGCCATACAAATATTTTGAGACTCGCTCTGACGCTTCACAACTGTTGATAGTTTTTGCGACGCGACCACATTCATTTGCTAAATAAATGAAAAATTGCAAAAATATAGTGGGTAATTAACATTGTGATGTTCACTGACATGATTTGTTTTTTTTTTTTCTTTGTAAAAGATTTTGATATACCATAAGTCATCCTATGACATATCACCACCCCACACATCAGATTATCACACCAATAAATCTTAAAATAAGTTAATGATGTATATCTAAGTAAGTATTTTATTTTAATGTTATCTACTTTAAATCACTTTCGTCACATCATATCGCATTAGATCATACACCATTCAATGACATATCACCATATATCACATTAGATCATCACCGAACTATATTTTTAACATTCGCTGGCCAAACAAGCGACACCCCCACGCGATGCGGTTTCGCCCCTTGCTCAGCGACGACTAAATCATTTGGTAAACAAAGAGCGAAACGTGTCTGTGTGATGAGTCCAACTTGTTTGACTGATCTTAAGATCTATGGGGCGCCGATGCTTGCATTAGATCATCACATCAAATCATGAATTCTTACAATAAGTAAAATCATGTCGTATCTTTAACTGTTTCAATCTAAATGCTATCTACTTTGTACTACAATTTCTGGTCACATAAAATCATACCTTATCACATCACTTTCACTTTTTATAATATCTCATTTTATCATACCCAAAGGCATCACAACTCTTTCCATTTCAATTCAACTGCAAGTATATCTCAACATATTTCGTCACATCAATTCATTCCTTATCACAACCATAATATCGCATTATATCATATTTCATCCAATGAAATATCACCACATCACACATCAGATTATCATATCAAATCATAAATTATTACAGTAGATTAAATCACGTCGAATTTTTAATCATTCCTTATCTCAGCCATAATATTGCATTATAGTTACCGTACGGCATCCAATGACATATCACCACATCACACGTCAGTTTGTCACATCACGTCATGTATTTTACAAAAGATTAAATCACGTTCCACCTTTTCCTACATATTTTATTCGAAATACTATCTTCTTTATATTTTCACATAGTCATAGCTTATCATAAAGTATAATACATATCACACCACGTCTCTAACCATTTAATCCAGTAGTCGGCACAGAGAGCGCTTGCTATGTTAAAGCATTGTAGTTTTCCTCCCATGAAAGGAATTGCCGGCCTATGATTTAATCCAATTTTCTTCTCAATAAAATTTCATAAAATGTTGCCCTATGACAACATACTATATCGCATTAAATTTAAATCTTACATATCAGATCATATCACATCACAGCCGAATCATATCACATCACTGGAAATCGTGTAATATCACAATACATTATATCACATCACATCTAAGAGATCAAAAGCTGTGAAATCATATTGGCATGACACCAACCTTTAACATGACATATTGAAAATCTTTAAATGGTCCACATACAAATATACCTGCATTCCAAGTTGGAATTTCCAACAACCATAATAAATGCATTCCCATCTAAATACCTCAACAGCTTATGGCTTTCACTTACCACACCAACAATAACAAATTCGTACAACAAAGACCACCTCCACAAAAAGCACAGCACCGCTGCGCGCATAGTTCTGCTGTCGAGATTTAAGCTGCTTTAAGTAAAGTATGCGCCACAGCTGAATTTATGGTATTTGCTACTTGCCGCATTCTCTTTCATTCAAAAAGAATGCGTCGTCAACCCACGAAGCCAATGAGCTATAAAAATACAATCAATTGGTGCATTCTTTTAGCTCAGGACGTAGTAAGTAGAAACGGTAGCAATGCTATTACTTTTGCTGTTGTTGTTGGTGTTGTTGTTGTTGTTATGGTTAGAGATGGAATGTATGATGGATGGATTTGCTCCCCAGAAAGTGCTACATACATGCCGGCATGCATATGTATTTGCACTTTAATATGGTTGGATATTTGCCCGTCTCTTTGTTGTTTTTGTTGTAGTCAGTTGCTTGTGCGTCATTTGTCACGCTTTTATACATTGATTGGTTCAAGTATTGGCTTGAAGTGTGGGATGCCGAAGCTGTTTTGCTTGAAGAATTTTAAGTTTCATTTGTGTTTTTGTGCACTTCCGTTGAACATACAAAAAACAAAAATTTAAAAAGCCGGGTCTGTTAAAATTTTGCTATGCTCGTTTTTAAAAGGAATTTCAGAGCAACCAGTCGTCAACGTCCCCTTTAAAACAAGCGAAGAATTATTTGCCATAGATATATGGAATATAATTCCTCTTCGTCTTTACCTACGATGAACAGTTTGGTAGGCACTGGTAGACAGCTTCAAGGAGCTCAGCTGTTTACCACTGAATGTTTAAAAGCACTGAACTCAAAATATCTCCAGGAATATCAGCTGTTTACTAGTGCCATCCAAACTGTACGTCAAAATCACTATCCAGAGTCCAGTGCCTTTAAACATACATAGCTCACAAATTGTAAAATCAGTTTGGCCCACCAACTAACCCCATCCTACCCATCTATCTCTCTTCATACAGTATCATCGACCATCAAGGGCACTGTGTTCACATAAGGAGATCATAACAGACTAGTTGCATGATATTCTGCGAGTAGTCTCACTCGCATTCCGGGCCAATAGTATGTTATGCAGGGTAAAAGTTGATAAGAAACATGAACATTTGGAGCAAAACATATGTATACAAATGTGTGCATGTAACTATGTATGTTCGGAAAGTTCTAAATATTTGTGTGAACATATCCGCACATTTGCAGATTAGAAATTCTTTAAATATTTCACTCTACTTTGATACCGCGACAATGTACATATGTTCGTGTGCGCGATGAGTATGTTTATAAAATGCAAAAAAATCAAGCAAAAAAATTATTTCAAAAAAATGTGAGAAAAAAATTTGCAAATACAGCAACACTGGGCTATTTGAATGAATGCAGGTCAGGCTAAAAATTATTTCGACGCGTCACAGCCGCACCCAGCCAAACCCAATGACGCACAGGCCCACGTTTAAAATAAACAAAAATATTTGAAAACAATAAAAATGAAAGCAATTTTTTTTTGCATTTTTGCATAAAAAATTCGAGAGAAATTGTAACTACTACGATTAAGGTAACGGTTAAACAGTTAACAACAGGAGAAACGTGAGCAACTGAACTAAAAAATGTAAGGAGAGGGGGTATCCCAAAGATGACGATGAGATATAAAAAAAGTGTTACCGTTATGGTTACGGTTATGTGTAAAGTTACCGTTACGGTTATGGTTCGATTGTGATTATAATATCAGTTACAGTTATGGGTAAAGCTACGGTTTCCGTTACGGCACGGTTGTGATTATGATATCAGTTTACTTTACTGTTGTTTTTAGAGTAAAAGTGTCGGATATAGCTAAATTAAAGGGTTACGGTTAAGGCCACCGTTATTGTTCAATTACAGAGTTGCCTTACTGTTATGGTTTAATTAAATGGCTTTGGATATTTGTTATGTTACGGTTGTTGCGGTTATGTCGGGGAGGTGTATGGTTAAAGTAAAGGTACGGTTATGGTAATGGTTACGGCTACGGCTATTGCCAAATTCAACGTTGACTAGCACCAAAGACTGGGGACGTTTTTATTTTAATTTTACTTGGTTCGAGCCTTGAACCTGGGATCTATGGTATGATAGTAAAGCACACTCCCAACCCTTCACTTTGAATATTTCTTTCTTCGATTATGCTGCCGAAAGCCAGCTAATTAACTTTGTCGCAAATTCACAAATCTTACAACAAATTATACATTAACACACAGACACGCACAAATTCTCATTTAACGAAAATATGCACTTGAGAAAGATGCGCATCTCTTTTTAAGTATTTTTTTTTTGTCATTATTTTTATTAAATTTTTTTTTTGTATACTCATCGGTTGCCCGTCTGTGGAGACATGCCGTCATGACGTGCAAATTAGCACACCATGTCGTAAACGTACTCAACGTAAATTGTGGCAAGAAGCAGTGGCATTCCAAATATTTTGTAAAATTTGCAAATTGACATTTAGTTTTTAAGTTTTTTACCTACTCGGCTTTGCTTTGGTTTATTTTTATTGTTCGCGCTTTTGTACTGAAATTTTTTTTTTTTTTTTTTTTTTTTTTAATCGAGCATAAATAAAACACTACAACAAATTTATTTTTTTTTGTTATACAACGAAGTAAAATAGAATATAGAAAAAAAAAAATAAAATAAAAAAGAAAAAAAATTCAATAAAAAATTTTAAAACAAAAATACAATAAAAATATTTTAAAACAAAAATACAATAAAAAAATTTTGAAACAAAAAAAAAAATAAAAAAATTTAAAACCAGAAAGAAAAAAATTACAATAAAAACTTTGAAAGAAAAATAAAATAAAAAAATTTAAAACAAAAATACAATAAAAAAATTTTGAAACAAAAAAAAAATTAAAAAATTTAAAACAAAAGAAATGAAAAAAAATTAAAAAATTTGTAAAAAAAATTTAAAAAATATAAGACAGCATAAAATAAAATAAAGTAATATAAAAAATATATTAAAAAAATTTTAAATAAAGAAAAATTATGTAAAACAATGTAAATAAAAATAAAATAAAGTAAATGAAAATAAAATAAAATTAGAATTTAAGAAAATTAAATAAGGTAAGAAAAAATATAATATAATAAAATAAAAAATAATGAAATAAAATAATATAAAATGAAAAAAAAAAAAAAAAAAAATTGTAATAAAATAATATAAAATGAAAAAAAAAATAAAATTTCTAATAAAATAAAGCAAATTCAAATAAACTAAAGATATCGATTTGAATCAAAAGAACTTCTCAAGTTAACTAGTTTAGATCCCAAACTACCACAGCTATTCAATGAACTTGTACTTCAAATACGTTCAATCGGAAATTAACAACGTTGTACGTGCAAAAAAGCTCGTACAAAACAAACTCGGGTATTTATGCGCCTTCGATTCAATTTTTAATTTACATAAAAAAAAATATTTTAAAAAGCAAAGCACGAAATCTCTATGCGCCAAGAGATGAGATCACACACAATTTGTTCTAAATGGCATATTTACTTAGCTAATAGAGGTTGGAAATTTCGTAACTTATATTGAAAAAATGCAATAATGAACAAAAACAAAGTCATTAAGTATAGCTACAACAACAAATATCCACTTATTTGTATTTCAAACATGTAACGCCTTTAATTGATCAAGAGATTCAATTCATGTGGCGCATAGTGGAGCAGTGAAAAAAATTCTTTATAATTTACCCTTTGGCGCCGTAGTAATATATTTGATTTTCTTCTGTTTTGATAAATAAAAAATAAAAAAAATAAAAAAAAAAACAAATTAAAATAAAGTCATCAAATTTTTTATCATATTTCAGAAAAAAAAATTCGGAAAATAAATAATCAAAAAATTATTAGTTACAGGTAGTGAAAAGGTATTTCAGCAAAGCCGATCTGATACCGGACATTGGTTAAGAAAAAAAAAAAAAACAGTTATTTAATTTAATTTTCACGAAAAGGTTAAATCATACAAACGTGTGCCTCTAATCACAGCTTACAATATATGAAATATTTATAGCAATGATTAAATAGTTATTTACATGCAGAGCATTTTTTTTTAACTACAGTTTATTTTTTTTTTTTTTTAGATTTTATTTGCTTTTTTAATAGGCTTGTAATCGCTGCAACAAAACAAAAAAAAATGCAAAACATTTGTAATTCAATGTGTATGCGTGTGATTGCTTGAATGCATTTTAATCTGTTTTAATTGTGTATATCAATGTAATTAATTAATGACTGCTACAAAAGGAATTTAATAAAAAAATGTTTTTTCTTTTACAATTTTTTTTTTTATGCAAAATCATTTATAATTGACGCTTGTTAATGTAAACTTGCATATTTATGCCTGTTGCTTGTGTAAGCTAAAGGGCGCCTTATTGACAGTTGCGATCATTGATTGGTGTTTATGAATAAAAATATATAATCTCTCTAGTTCTAAAGAAATTATTGCATAGTTACATATTTATAAATTATATTCAGTAGAAAAGAGTATGCGAAACTCAAAGTTTAACAAATTTCACAATTGAATTTTTGACAGAAATACACAACAAGCGGATGAGAGAATTGTGTCTGCTATTTGTAGATCCCACTAGGCTTCGAACTCAGTGTCTTTGACGTTTGCATCTGGTAGTTACTCTATTAAATATATCACGACATCTCTAATAAGATAGCATGTGATGTTATTTGTTGTGTTGAGATGTAAGTTGTGATATGGTGTGTTGTACTTTTGTTGTTGTTGTAGCACTGTTATAGGATGTGATTTGATGTAGGTGAATGAAAAGAAATTAAGATTTAACTTGCTTGAGCTAAATACAAAGCGATAATACAATCTAAAAGTGGTTATGATATGGTAAATAGAGAAGGAGATGTGATGTGTTGTGTGGTGATATGAGATAGTGATTTTTAATCGATTCAAAAAGTGATGGCATTCCTACATATAAATTAGTACCACGTGTAACATCACGTGATGATATACGTCATTAAAGCAAATCAGTTATGAGGACGTTCTCAAATGATCTAAAGAGGATTAAATCAAATTTTATAATTTGGTGTCATTATGTGTGATGTGATGTCATGTCGTGATTTGATCTATCTCTAATTTTAAAATGTGATGGGATTATGTGTGATGTGATGTCATGTCGTGCTGTGATATGTATATCTCTAATTTCAAAATTTGATATGTGTGGTGTCATGTTATGCCGTGCTGTGATGTCATTACATGGTGTGTGTGCACAAATGTTCTCGCTCTAATTTTAAAGTCTGGTGGCATTGTGCGTGATTTGATTCATGTCGTGATTTGATCTAACTCCAATTTTAAAATTTAATGGCAATTTGTGTGATGCGATGTCAGGACGTGGTGTGATCTATCTCTAGTTTTAAAATTTGATGGTGATGTCGAAACGTTATTTTCTCATCATCACAATCACCGTCGTCATTTGATCTTTCTAATTTTAAAATTTGATGTCACACATAGTCATGTGATGTCATGTCTTGATGTAATTTATCCCTTATGCGATCTGCTGCCACGACGTGATGTGATGTTATGCCGTGATGTGGTGGCATTACATGATGTGATAAATTGCTGTGAGTTTAATAAGACATGATTTATGGTTCAGTTTGATACTGATTAGGGTGTTTTCGACGTACAGCGCGCAGAAGATGTCACGCATTGTTATCGAAGTGGACATTATTGTCCCAACATCTTCATCATCACAAACACCAACCCCACCATCACCATCATCATTTGATCTTGATCTTTGATCTATCTTCTTCCTCTTCTTTCAATGCCCTTTATTTGATGTACCAGTACTAGCTTTGTCTGTGGTAATAACGAAAAACGAAACATCATGCGATGCGCGTGATATGAAAACTCATGCATTGATATTAATATCACTCGATTGGATTTTAGGTAATTTCGCTATATTTTTTATAGTAATTACCAAAAAAGTACCCATATTTTTTCTACATATACATATATCCTTTGTGCCATTTGTTGTCCAACTATTGTTTCACTACCGGCCCGCCTGCCCCTCCCCTTCCTCACTGCCCTTTGGTAAATATTATTTGCAATGCGAAGTCTTCAAAAAATTCCTTAATAATTCTTTTTTTATTACGTCAAGCTATTTGAGCATAGCTGATGCTGCAACTGCAGACCACAGTAGTAGAGACAATATGTAGTTGACATGCGACATCCATTACAAACAGTCGAACTACAAACGGCAAGCGATAGCAACTCATAAAACAGTGGCAACGAACTGTCATGGCCATGCAATTTGCTGCAACAAACAATTTGCTGCTACTCGTTTTGGCAGGTCAACGTCGGCGGCAGCGTTGGTCCACGCCACATTGCTTGCATATTCGCATGTCGCCGCACCACATTCATACGGACAATACGAAAATATGAATATATTTAGCGGCATTCTTTTGTCGAACGTGTTAAAAAAAAGCAATGAAGATCGTATTGAAATTATTTTCAAAATCTTACTAGCAAACTTATTTCCAAAAGAGGGCTCTCAGCACCTTATTTGTGCTTGAAGTGTTGTCTGTACTAATTTCCAGCACAGGGCGCCCGTTACTATTCTTATAGCGTATGGGTTTTTTGCAACGCGACTACAAAAGTATGCCGCCATTGCATATGAATATTGTATAAACTTTTTTATTATGAAAATTTTGTATGACCATGTCTGCAAGAGGAAATGAAAAATTGTTTTATAACAAAAACAGTAAAATGCAAAATGCAAAAATATGTTTAATTCATAAATTCAACAAATAATTGGGAGTGGCTCTTGGGTATTGTGAAGCATCGCCTACGCTCTAAACTTTTATTGTGTAGAAATATTGCTTGGGAACTAAAATTTTGTTTGTTTAAAAATTTATATAAAAATAAAAGCATAAAGCATATTAGCTATGCAAATTTGTGCAGTTACTTTTTAAACTAATATTTTTACAAGATGATCGTTTTTTGCTTGAAGAAGATTTTTAGGACTCATAGCTTCTGAATAAAAAGAAAGTGATCGCGTGATTATTTTCCTAAGAAACTAAAATTGTCAAAAGCTGCTATAAAAGTCACCAGAAAGCTAACAAGAAGCCTATTAATATTTGGTAATAAAAATGCCGGATATTAGTAAAAGTTGATGACTGACACCCGAAGTTCAAAAAACTAAAACTACTTACGAAGGAACTGGAATTTTAAATTTATTGAATCATGCAGTTATTAGACGACGATTCTTGGTGAAGTCAGTATACGAATTCTGAAAAATAATTTTTTTTTATTTTTTTACTTTGACTCCTTTTGGTGTCGAAATAACACTTTTTTTAGTTTATGACACCTTAAACAATGAAATTTTCTGTTAAAACAACAATTACGTCAAGGTTAACAGTTTCAATAATAGTGGATAAGAATTGACCGCGACTTTGGTTCAACTCATATTTGGTTGATATGACTTCACCGAGAATCGAACTCAGGTGTCTCGAACGCTCAACTCAGGGGTCTACCATGATGCCATCGTATACTTAGGTTTACCAGCGTCTAATTAAAGCTTTGTACTTTTTAACGTTGCTTTGTTGCCTTCGCCGAGAATCGAGGTCACACTTTTTGGCTGCTGAACGGAGGTGTCTACCATGATGCCATCTCCAAGAATCATCTCACCTGCGGCTATCGGCATCAAAGCTTTTTATAATTAACTTTCTATTTTAATACTAAACTCAGACTTTAAAATGCATTTAAGTCACCTAATAAAAAACAAGTAAGGAAGTCTAAGTTCGGGTGAAACCGAACATTACATACCCAGCTGTGCACATAAAGTGGGCGTGATCGTTCACCGATTTTTCTTATTTTCTGTGGTAGTACTCTACATAAACATAACATGCCTGGTACCTAGTTTCGTAAATCTATCTCACACCGTTCTGAAGTTGTTAGCAGTCGAATTTAAAAATTGCTTGACTCATAAGTGGGCGGTGCCACGCCCACTTTCCAAAATTTTGAAAAAATTATGTAAAGAATATGAAAGTTGATGTATGTACCAAATTATATTATTATAGCGAAATCAGTTAATTAGATATGGACTTTTCAATATTTCCACCTCCTTTCAATATAACTTTTATGAAAAAGTAGGCGTGGTCGCCAAGCGATTTCGTTTATTTTCTATAGCTGAATTTACCACAACAATAGTATGTCCTCTACGAAATTTCGTTATACTAGCATAAACTGTTCTGAAGTTATTAAGAGTCAAAATTTTAAAATTTCTTCAAAGATACGTGGGCGGTACCACGCCCCCTTTTCAAAAATTTTTAGGAAATCGGCCTTAGAACATCTAAATCAATACATATTGCAAATTTTATCATTGTAGCTGCTTCTAATATTGAATTAACCCATTTTATACGTTTTTCGAAATTTTCGATATCGAAAAAGGGGCGTGGTTATGGTCCGATTTTACCCATTTTCAATAGCAATCTATTCTGAACCCAAATAAGTACGCATGCCAAATTTGGTGAAGATATCTCATTATTTGCTCAAGTTATCGTGTTAACGGACAGACGGACGGACGGACGGACGGACGGACGGACGGACATGGCTCAATCAAATTTTTTTTCGATCCTGATCATATTGATATATGGAAGTCTATATCTATCTCGATTCCTTTATACCTGTACAACCAACCGTTATCCTAACAAAGTTATAATACCCTGTGTACAAGTACAGCTGGGTATAAAAATATTGTTTAAACAATTGGAAAATTGCTTGAATAAGAATATCATATTATTTAAAAAAAAAATGTTCTTAAACCCGAAAATGACTAGCAGCAATAAAATTTAACAATAAAAAATAAAAATAACGATACAATTAACAGATAATCAGTTGTGCATTTATTTACATATGAACAGTTGTGGGCATGAAAATGACATAGAAATTGAATTTTTAACTACTGACTATTAAAAAAACTTTACGACCTACCAAATCAAGTATAAATGTTTGCGAATCAGCTAGGAGAAAACTGAAAAGATGTAACCGATGTAAAATATGAGTTTTTGCAACAGGTGTCCCTATTTACTTAGCCGCAACTGTACAAACGAATGTATTTAGAAATAAATAGCTTTGCTAGTATATCAAATGCGGTGGCTGCAAATCGAATTGCTGCTTTTGAAAGGTGGACTTTTACGAAATAAAGAAAGGTGTGCTACCAATTTACGGACGTTGGGCAAATGTTTTATCACGCACTGTGTGGTATTTTGAAAACTTTTTTTTTTCAAAAATAAGCATTCAAAATTGTTTTTCGAAATTTTTTTTAAATTCCATAAAATTTTCGAAACTTAGCAAAAAAGCATTTTTCAACTTATGAAAATTAAAAAAAAAAAAATAGTATTCAAAAATGTTTTTCGAAAATATGTTTAAAGTTTCCTCGTTTGAAGTTTTTAATGTAAATAATTTTTTTAAACTGAGTACTGAAAGTCGTTTTTTGTAAATCTTATTTAACTTTGTTAAAATTTTCGAAACTGAGTATTCGAAAACTTTTTTAAAAAATATAAATTTAGCTTTATTTAGCATTTTAAAATGTAAAAAGGAAACAAGCACTATTTCAAGTTGTTAAAGTTAAAAAAAAAAAAAAGTATTGAAAAATGTGTTTCGAACTTTTCGAAATATTTTTACTGTAAATAAATATTGAAAAATTTATATTTTTTCAACACGTATTAGTTTGATATTGAAAATCGTTTTTGAAAATTGTTTTTTTTTTTTTTTTTCAATTTGTTAAAACCAAGGCAAATTGAACAAGGTTGAATTGACAACTGAAATATTTCGTTTTTGTAGGAATTTTTCCTTCAAAAAAATTTAAACAAGCGTATTCAAATATTTGGACCCCACACCATTCTTTTATTTAAAAATTAGATTGCTGTTGTTGGAAAAACAAAATGATCAGTACCGGGAAAGATCCTTGGCCATGTGCTACTTTGAATATATTTCTTTAAGGACCTTTGACAATGGCGAGTACAGAAAATTTATCGATTTCCTCCAGTGGCACCACTGGAATTTTGGCCGCACTGTGCAAAAAAAAAAGGTGGATTATTTTCCAATCGATTTCATGTCCGCAAATTTAAGTTAAAAATTATTAAACCCGTTTTGAACCGGTTTTGGATTTCGGAACGTTCCCTTTTTCTTTTTATAAGATTTTATTTAGAATCGGCTTCGTTGTTGCTGTCATAACAGTACTTCGCGCTTCTTGGTCGGCGCATATATTCATGAAATAGGACGTAACGGACAGGGTTTTACCGATGTTGAGACTACGCCCTCACCACCGCTGACTCTGATCTACCGACACCGGCGGAGGTGCGAAGGTAGCCCGATTTTTCTTAAAATCGGTGGTGGTCGGAGGGAAGCCCAACAGTCCTTTGCCGGATATGAGTCTGGTGGATAGGCTTGAATAGATTTAAATTGGTTACAGTTTCTCAGTCCCATTTATATTCGTTTCAATATGCAAGGGTCTAGCTATGCTTAACTCTGAACTCTGTTTAAACATGCGAAGAATATGAAACGATTTGCTACTTCTTCACAATCTTGAAAAAATTAAAACAAATTCAATCTCCGATTTAATATATTTTTTCTTTTGACGCAGAAACTCCTACAGAAAAGAGAGAACTGCCAAGTTCACTATTACTTTGTTCAATATATTTTGGTATGCGATATTTTAAAAAATCGCAATTGAATATTCAAAACTTTTTCAAATAAAAAACTATACTAATATATAATATTACATTTTTTTTTCTATTTTTGGAAAACAGTTTCAGATTGTCCGCTCCATTTCTGAACGTTGCATAGAAATTTGTTTTTAGACAAGTTTTTTCAAAGCAGCACACAGTGCGTTTGATAGTGCAAGTAGATGTGTATAGTGAAATGTCTGGAAGCAAGGAATCGATAGTGAGCTGAGTGAGCGAATAACAACAGCAGTACAATGAACTAGTAACACAATAAAGCAACAACAAGGCACGACAACTCTCGTACGGCCAGTCAGTCAGTCAGTTGGGGATTTTCGTCCCGCCACAGGCTAAGATGAGGTTAAATGCTGCCAGAGGCTGATTGTCAGTCATTCCAAGCGCTGGAGCTATTTTGCTTGGCAATTGGCTGTTGGCTATTCGTTAGACGATTTTTGAATGCTAAATACAAAAACAAAAATAAAATCAAAATGAGAAAAAAAAAACAGTAGCTCCTATTGCCGGAGCCATGGTAATCAAAAGTACATAATTTTGGTAAAATTAAATGTACAGCATTGGCTTAACCGTTTATTTGTTGGTATTTTACTATTGTTGTGTTCATCTTCTTTCCTTTATTTTTATTGCTTTCGTTTCACTGCCATTTGATTGAGCATGAAAATGAAATGCAAAATATAAAAATTGATTAATGAACTCATCATCAGGTGAGAAGATGAAATGAGAAAAATAACACTGGTCAACGGTGATTCTGGTGCCGAGCCGCGGAACTAGACTGGTAGAACATTAGAACCGAGTCCTTTCGGACTGAAGACATGACAAATTTTGTGAAAACCTTATTAACAATAAAAAAAAATCTGAACATAACCCACAGCTCGTCATATTTCAGTATATAGGGGGGGTTATAACGAGTGAAGTTGGCATCCACATTGATTTCGTCAGCTTGTTAATAGGCGTGGTATCAGCTTTCAAGGGTTAAAGCACGAACCAGTGTTAGGTTTCAAAAAATAAATTTAAATAATTATCCATTCTCAAACTGAAAAGTGTTATATCTGAAACAGAACTGGTATACTTGGAATCGCTCTCAAAAACCCGGGTTCTAAATAACCCGAAATTTTACATCACTATCACTTTGATACCGAACATCACACAAGTTATGGTATGGTAAACTTAAATAATGAAATAATTTTGTAAAAAATGCCAAAGGCTCTAGCTACCAAGCAAGCTAATGTTAATCCAAAAAAATATAAAATGGTCCATAATTATTTTATAATAATTTTATAAATAACGCTGTCAGCGCTCCTTGCTGACTTTGATGAATTATCGAATATCATGCGATTGATTATTAAATTTATTAATAAAGTAGTAACAAAAATATCAGGGTTCGAAAACATTCACTCTCGTTTACTCGCATTCACGAACGTAAAAATTCAAAAAAAAAAAAAAAAATTGCATTCGCGTTCGTTGTCGTTCATCTTCATAAACGTAATTTATATGCTGCGTGGAAAGATTTGCCAATGCATTTGGGAAGGTTCTTGCCGTTTACCGAATGCATATTTTGTGTGGCATATTCGCAGAAGTTTGGAATAGTGAATTTGAAAAATGCTATTGCGGGTATACCGACAGAAATGTGAACCAAAAAAAAATATTTGGACGTGATTTCTGGGTTTTATTAGGGGACTATTTTGGGGTCGATTTGGAATTATTTTGGAGCCATATTGCAATCACTTTGGGGTAAATTTGGGATCATTTTGGCCTCATATTGGGGTCAATTTGAGAATACTTTAGGATAGTTTTGGCGTCATTTTGGACTCATTTTGGGGTCAATTTGGGATCAATATGGGGTCATATTGGGTTTAATTTGGGATCGTTTTGAGGTCATTTTGGGAATGTTTTGGGGCTTTTTAAGGATTATTATGGGGTGATTTTGGAATCATTTTCGGTTTTTTTTTGGATCATTTTGGGATCGTTTTGGGGTAATTTTGTGATAATTTTCGTGTCATTTTAGAATCATTAAGGGTTCGTTTTGGAATTATTTTGGGGCCATTTAAACAACAAAAACTAAATAAAAAAAGTAAAACAAAATAACGAAAAACAAGTAAGGAAGTCGTAAGTTCGGGTAAACCGAACATTAAATACCCAGCTGTAGTTTTCATTCGATTTTCGAAATATTCCATTTCGGAAGTGGGTGTGGTTGGGAAGCGATTTCGTCCAATTACATCAGGTATACTCCCTATTATGCTAGTATACCTTGTACCAAATTCATCGTTCTACCGTAATCAGTTTAAAAGTGATGACCCGTGAAATTTTCAAATATGCATCCCTGAAAAGTGGCCGGTGCCACGTCTACTTTTAAAAATTTATTAAAAAATCATAATAGAATGACTATGGGGTAATCAGTCTAAAAGTAACGACCAGTCAAATTTTCAAAAATGCCTCCCTTAAAAGTGCGCGGTGGCAAAATCTTAAGAGAATGACCAGGGGGATTCACCTAAAAAATTATATCATTTTAGTCATTTCAGCTACCGAGATATGTCAATTTATGTGATTTTCTAAATTTTCGATATCGAAAAAGGGGGCGTGGTTATCATCCGAATTCGCCCACAGCAACCTACCTTGGGCAGAAAGTAACCTGTATACAAAATATCAAATCTCAATTTTTACTCAAGTTATCGTGTACACGGACAGACGGACGGACTTGCCTTAATGAACTCCTCTTTTCAACCTAAGAACTTTCATATATGGAACCCTATATCTATCTCGATTATTTTGTGCCGTTGCGTAGTACAGTTATGTGAACAAAAATATAATACCCTTGTACTATTACTAGTACGCTGGGTATAAAAAAAATTCAATTAAATAAAGGTAAATGCTTTCAACAGCGGATCTCTTAAAAAGATCTCAAGAGCTATAACTACGAGCCTTCAAACTTTAGTTATCTTAGCACTTAGGCACTCTCTTCAGAGCACTAAACAACCAAATCCACATTAAGCTACTTTCTAAAAGCCCAAAGTTTAATATTAGGGCTACGAAAAAAAAGTTATAATTAAAACAGTAGCTGGTAGCTGTTATAAAAGTCTTCAAATCATATTATCCTACAAAATATTATCTTCTTGTCTTAAGTGGCAAATGCAGCTGCATATAATTCTATATACCAACTCTTAATAACGGTAAAGTCAATACACTCGTAAATTGTACTATCGAAAGTCAAGAAAAAAGGGAACAAAGTAAGATTTTATTAATTTACGAGCCTTTCGCTGTCCAGAAAAATAAAACATGAAGATATATGACTGTGCATTCATATTTTGAGACACACACACACAACAGTCTTTAATAAATCAGTTATGTAGTTAAACAAAAACAAAGTAAAGCAAAAAAGTCCAAGCAAACTGAAATAAAACGAAAAAAAAGTGTAGAAAGGGGCTGCGCATGCGCTGTAGTCTCTCAAAAAAACATTGCTACCGGTGTTGAGCAGAAGATTACATGTTTTTTGTGGCATCCGTGGTAGCAATCTTTTGTAAACTAGTTGGAAAAGAACAGTTGATGGGATGCTGAGCAGCGATAAAGATGTCACTATGTATGTATGTACTGGTGTCGAGTGAAAACTGTGAACGAAATTCCTGTGAACAAAAATCTCATTGAGTTTTATTATTAAGCGAGCGCCCCCTGTCGGCTAATAGAAATGCTCTTTAATGAAAATTATTTAAGAGACTGCGTTTTTTTGCTACTCGGTTACATAAGAATGCGTATGGATACTCGTTGATTCGGGTATGTAGTTATCTACCTAAGTATTTATGTATGTAAATCTTTAAAAAATGACAGAATGACCGCTTTTTGAGGCTTAAAGCATTTTAATTTTTTTTTTTTGTTCTCTTTTTATCCCAACTTTTTCCCCACTTTGGCGCATAATTATGGGAATTTTTGGACGTTTATTTAATACTAGTATAGCTTGTGATCGAAAATTCGACCAATAAAATAGGGGGTCGTGTACCTAATAAATCAGAGTTTGTTGTTTCGACACAAAATTTTGTTTGATCAACCAAAACTGTCAGTTTAACAAAGTTTTGTTAATTAAAAATTTAGGGATATGACTTTTCAATAAAAAAATAAATACAAAAATTTTATCAGAATTTGGTCAACTTCAGGATAACAGTGCGAGATTGTTGATGATACCAATGCAATTTCTTTCCGTGTACCTTAGCTTGGAACTTAAGTTGCTAGATTACAAAAAGAATTTCCTACTGGATATCGAATCAAACAATTAAACAAACAAATATTAAAACCAAACAGCTTATGCACTTTTCTGTCATTTCTTCTCGCTTTTAATATAAACCACATTTGTGCTGCATTGATAAATAAAATTTTAAACCAAAAATTTAAAGCAAAATCCAAAAAAGAAACACAAAAAAAAAAAAAAAAAAAATTAAGAAATAAAAGAAAAAAATAAAAAAACCAAAAGAAAGAAAAATTATAAACTGATCTTAGCTTTTGTGAGCAGCTCAAACCAAGCTTATCTAGTTCACATAAAATTTTAAGTGCATCATCCCAAAGCCAATTTATTCATCTATAACTGTCAGCTTGAGTTTACAGTAAAAGTTATTCATAATTACTTTATTGCTTTTTTTTTTTGAATTTTCGAAAGGGAGTGCTTCATAAATACAGCAAAGAGATAGACTGCATAGTAAAATGTGAACATATGTATGTATGCAGTTAAGTATGTGCTGAAGTATCTAATGAGGCGTTGCATAAATCAATGAAGATAAAATGTAATAAAAAGAAAAGCAACAGCAACAAAACACGACCGCTTACAAAGTTACATTCCTCTAAAAGCTCAGTAAGGTATACTCTGAAGCAAGATTACCAAGCGCAATCATTGTAAATAGAAAAAAGAAATTGATTGTATCGAGGGCATTCGAAGGCGTTTCCTGCTCTAAAAAAGGTCATTAATTTTTCACCGATTAAAATCAGGGAACGTAATCATTTGAGTAATATTAAGGAATTATATTTTGTTTGTTTGGATTGATTGGAGCACTAAACCGGTAGCAAATACAATAAAGGCGTGTTTTCAAAAACATATTAAACAAATATACACAATAGGTGGCAACCCTAACTAAACATGTTTTTGTTACAATATCTCATTTTATTTATTACTAGCGGGCGATAAATACGGGTTTTTAAATATCTCGACTCCAGCACCTATATATATAGATTATTCAGATAACTGGTGGCAACCTTGTAAAATATCCTCAGTGGCAATACCCAAGTAATAGAGGCTAGATTATAGTCATTAGTCTATGTACAAATGTCTAATCAAATCTTGACTTGCGTCATTTATTGACGCTTAACCGCCTAGGCGATTTTGGTCGTTTCGTATCAAAGCACGCCAGTTATTCATTTTTAGCGATAACTGGCGCCAATTGGAAACCCCAAGGGAGTTCAAGTCATACTCCACTTGTTGTTTCCATCTCAGTCCAGGCCTCCCCCTTCCTCTGCTGGCGAATTCGGGTGTCGATAGGAAAACCTTCTGTGCTGGAGCTTCTTTGTACGTTCGCATAACATGTCCTAACCAGCGGAGCCTTTGGGCTTTAATCCGCTGCACTATGGTCAGGTCTGCGTAAAGCTCGTACAACTCATCGTTAAATTTCCTTCGATACTCGCCGTTGGCATGACGGTAAGGACCATAAATCTTCCGCAGACCTTTTTTCTCAAATACTCCGAGGGTCATTTCATCTTCTCTTGACACTCCATTATTCAGAGCCGTACATCAGGACTGGTATGATGAAGGACTTATAGAGCGTGAGCTTTGTTTGTCGAGAGAGGACTTTACTTCTCAATTGCCTACGTACTTGGCAAATACCTTTCATTTGATACTCATATTGGCATATCTCACTTAATTTTCATAAAATGTCAAATAGGTGGCAACCTTGTAAAACATCCTCAGTGGCAATACCTTAGAAAGAGAGGTTAGATTGTGGTAATGAGTCGATATATAAATACATTTTCATAGAAATGCGTCAAGTCGTTTTTTAAATAAAAGGGGATATATATAATAAAAAACATTAAAAAAGGTGGCAACCCTAAAGGCAAATTTTACTTTTTATATTGCAAGGCGATGTTAAAAATATTTCGTTTAATACTCATATTGGCATATTTCACTAAATTAAAAAAAAAAATTTAGTTCGGTGTCAACCTTATAAAATCATGCTCACTGGCAAGGCCTACATTGGTAGAAAACCTTCGCATGTCGTACCCTATTGACATACCAAATTTCATTCAAATCAGTTGAGCCGTTTTCAATATAAGTCGTTAGAGGTGAAGAACGCATCGAACATGATCGTACAATATTCGGGTCTAGGCGTGGGAACTAAAGCAAAGCTAAACACTATTCGGCAGTGTTTCTGCAATTTAAAATATATCATAGATCCTACTAAAGTGAAGGGAACGGAATAGGATAAACACATTAAAAGGCTGACCAAAAACTGCAAAGTGGTATAAAGAGGCAGGCAGTAGGGACATCAATACAAAGTCATAGGCCATAGCAGACCCATGGGTCAAATGAGCTAAATCACAGGGTGATCAATTGAAAACTAAAAAGCGTTTCTATTAACTTGGAGTCAATTTAGATTGAATTTAAGAACACATACACAACCGAGCTGTTCCTCAGATCTACTTAATATAATTTCTTAAATATATTATATAGCCATGTGACTTCAAAACAAACAATTTCTTGAAATTGAAAAAAAAAAAAAAAAAAAAATTTAAACATTGGAAAAGTGATCTATGCACTTTTCAAAACAAGCTCAATTTATAACGAGTTCAAAAATTTGACACCAATTAAAATAATCGAAAAATATAAATAAATATACAAGTAGGTACTTAATAAAATTAACAAGATAATGAAACATACTTATATGACCTTCCAGACATGCAAATATAAGCGCTTACACTGAGATAAAAACAGCGTTAGGAGTTAGTTTTACAACTCCGATCATAGATAATATTACATTTTCCAATGTTGAAAAAATGCAAGTTCAATTAAAATATTTCGTTGCTAGGCCAAAAAAAATGTTGTCAATTTAACAATGATTCATAGAAGAAATATAATCTGGTAATTTTTAAAATAACATTTTTTTACTCGGTGCAACAATTTTCATGGTTGACTAACATTACTATTTATTGACGATTTGACTCGGTTTTTGTTGAATTCGCACTTTTTTTCCCCTCAGTGTATAGCTAAGGCCAGTTATCATTTCGTGTATTTTTATATATATATATTTTGTTGTTGTTTTGTTTCTTGATTTAGACGTTTCCTTTGAGTTAGCCGCTATCAGTTTCAATTACTTTAAGATTTAGTTTTACAAATTTTTGCTAATTTAAAAAAAAAAAATTCTTCGCATGTCTAGCAAAGAGTGATTGTCTAGCATGAAAACGGCAGATGGACTTATCAGAAAGAAAGTGAGCAGTAAAAAAAGGCATTGAAAAAACGGTCTATATAATCTGGTTCCTCTTTAATCGAGAAACTTGCGAACTTGGTCAACATGTTTTGATTCGAATAAATACGTATTTTAATCGCAGAAAAAATTGTCTAGACGACTAAAGTGCCAATAAATGTTTAACACAATATTTTTATTTTTCTTTGGTTCTACTTATTTTTTTATCCGGTTTAGTAAACGAATTATTAAAAAAAATATTTTCAAAAGATTTCCGTAACACTAATTCTTTTATAATTCAAATTTGTTCTTAATCCCCACCAAACGTATGAATTTCGAATTGTCAAAACGATTGTGCCATTTGTCTTCATAATTTATAGCTAAGTGTGGTCAAGTTTTTTGGATATTACAATAATTAAAATTTTTGTTGACATTTTTTTGGTGTATTAACAAATTAAAGATTAGCAACGGATATCGAGCAACAAAATACAAATTTAATAAAAGTGCATACATATTTATAATTTTTTAAACAGGGAAAAAATTAAAAAAAAAAAAACTTTCCCACGTCTTAATATAGCTAATTTATGCTATTTGTTGAAGGGGTCGCACAGTGGTTCGGCTCCTGTATTTACTTCCTTCAATCACTATTTCGTTCTTCTTCTTCAGCTTCCTCTTAAAGCATTGCTATTGCAAAGCTATGTCTACAACATCCGTTAACAAAAAAAATTACGTATACGTCATGTCATTTTTATGAAAATTTGAATTGACTTATCGTCACTAAACCAAAGGGGCAAATATGGGCAACATTTTTTTCAGAACTCGATTGAAAATATTCCAAACTTATATATGTTTACAGTTAGAAGGTGTAGCACGATGTTGCACATAGATATAATTTTTGTTTTGTAGCTAAAGTAAGACAAAATAATAGCCGTTTTTTTTAAATAACATTTTTCTGATGACATTATTTTGTAAAAAAAACACTACGAAAGTCAAAAAGTAAAAGTTAAATTTCCGGCTTCCATGATTGTCATTGAAATTTAAAAATTTACTATAAAAACCGCTCCCTGGAGCATACATATAACGGACATTTAAAAATAATTATTTTCATCTTTATATTTCGACGTCTCATTCTCATGCAAATAAATACTTGAAAATAATTTGCAAAACATAAATTTGTTTTAATTTCTTTTGTAATGTTGATTTTCTTGTCAGCACACATTAAATACTAATTTGCATTTTTTAAGTGTACAATAAAAAAATTTTGTGAATTTTTATTAATGTTATTTTGTTTTCTTTTTCTTACAGGTACGTAAAAAATTTCGATACACAACTACCTAAAAAGGTATTTCGAACATTTTTTTGTATGTATTTTAGAAATTTGAATATTCAATAAACTACATAAGATATCTTAATATGCATACAGTGCGCATCAGATAAATAGCAACACTCGTTGATTCTAATTTTTGGCGGCTTTGCTTGTGTTCGTTCCGTTTTTATCAGTCTTGTTTCTGTTATTTTATATAATTTCTTACAGGGCATTCAGTAGTTAATAAAATGCAGGTATTTTTCAAACCCGTTAACTTTGTTGTTCTCGAAAACTGTGGACTTGCACTTTTGGTAAAACTTTGATCTTTTTTGAACTAGTTCGACTACAGTCAATCTAAGCGGCTTGGTTTTAAAGTAATGGGTGTATGTTGGGATAAGTTTTTATAAAAAAAGCGTATGGCTACAGTGGGCATTAAAGGGTTAAGCGCAAGATAATGAACCGGTATGCTTAAAGAATACCCTTTTTATGCCTGTTGACGAAATATAAGTACTGGAAGGTACCGACATAGCATACGATTTAACAAAAAAAGCGCAACATAGCATGACTTAAAATAACAGGGTTAGGGGTTTAGAATATGCCCTAGATAGGTATGCCGGTCGTAAGAGGCGACTAAAATACACTTCGACTACGGGGTCAACGAAATCGTTTCCAATACGGTCGGGCTAGTACTACGAGGTGCTATTCACCGGAACGTACCGAATTCATATCCGGCAAAGGACTGTCAACATCCGTACAACTCTGTCTGGTCCGTCACGTAACCTTTTATAAGTGGATATTCCCACTAGGCAGGGCGAAGTACGGTTACAATAACAAAAACAACATGAAATAGCAAAAGGAAACATAAAAGACCGAAAAACATGAACGTTCCAACAAAAACCAAAATCAACCAAGAAAACAACATAAAAAAAATATACGTAGCATAAATGCATTAAGTAACACATAAATATATAAAAAAAGATAAAAAACGAAACATACCATAAAAAATATAACATATCAAAACATAACAATACTTCCACAAAAAAATAAGAATATATATTTTAAAATTATAAACATATAACATTAGAAAAATATAACATTACGTAACATAAAACAACAAAAAACATAACATTACATAACATAGCATAACAAATAACATAACGTTACATAACATCCTGTCGAAAAAATAAAAAATATCCTAACATTATAAAAACATATAACATAGTTAAAGACATAACGTTACGTAACATAACATAACCAAAAAAACATAGCAAATCACTTAATTAAATAACACACCCTTATATAACGTTACATAATAACACATCCAATTTCTTCATTCAATTAAAATAAGCCCACATCGATCATCTGATAACTTTTTAATGCCACTCAGTGTGAGATTTTTGTCTTTATTGTTTTTTTAATTTACTTTTTATGGATTAATTTTGGTTTTAATTTTTGTTAGTCTTTATTTTTTTTTTATTTTTTTTTTTATTTTTTTTTATTTTTTATGCTTTTTGTTAGATCAACATTTCAAGCTACACGAAATAAGCTTTGCATAATTTAAATTTTAACCACATCCAGCAAGCGCGTGTTTCAATGCCCAAATAAGCATACAAACAATTAATGAGATGTCCAAAAATAACTAAAAACCATAAAAACCAAAAATAGTAAAAAACCATAAAAACACTTAGTAAAACACATTAAAAAATCGAGCATAGTTAAAAAAAAAAACATTTTGAAATACGCAATTTGACAGGTGAATGAGTGGGTCCTTCCATTTCAAATCGTCAGATAATTAGGAGCGACCTATTCTGATTTGAATGAATTTTGGATGGACCATCAAATACTTCAAAATTTAGCACTTTGAAAAATTGGCAAAAATATTTTTTTTTTCGCTATCAACACCTGCAACACACAAACTTGGTACACTGTGGGGAAAACATCGTTGTAAAACTAAGTCCGACCGCAGATAATATTACGTTTTCCAATGTTAAAAAATTTCAAGTTTATTCAAACATTTCAAGCTCATTGCTGAGCTGAAAATAATATTGTCAATTTAACAACGATTCTGTTTCCACCTGTTCAATCTTAAAATAACATTTTTATTCTCGATGCAACAATTTTCAAGGTATAACGACTATCATTACTGTTTTTGTCGATTTGACTTCGGTTTTTTTGATTTTGTACTGTTTTTCTCTCAGTGTAACAGAGTTGCACCATTTTGTTGCTGCAACATGCCTGGAAGTTTGACGTCATTGTACATGCTCCAAGTATTATTGTTATAAACTTTTGACAGCGATTTACCAAATTATTCCGTAATTTATTCGCCTTGATTTACTTTTTTTTTTTTTTTTGCATTCTTTTTTATATGGCCATTTACGCAGTTGCGCTTTACTCTAGTATTTATTACCATTATAAGTGCCATTGTTTTTTCCTATGCGCCGCCTAATGACATCACACATTTTGTTCCGAAAGTGTTGCTAATTAACACTTTGCCAACCGTCAAATAAATAATGCAACATCAATAATGGCACAGAATATTGCATGAGTTTGTATGAATATTTACGACTATTGCGTTTGAGTTGAGTGCGTGTGGCATATGGTGCAAATGCGCACACTCAGTGTGAGTGCTAGTGGTTGCACTTTGAAGCAAAACAAGGGTTGCCAGGTTTTGGAAAATCAAATAAAAATTCAAATACACAAAGCTAAAGTAAAACTACGTTCATTTGATACCCATATTGGGATATCTTGCTCAATATTTAAAAAAAATTGGGAAAGATGGCAACCCTGTATACCGCCCAAAGTGGCATCACCCAAATAGAAAGTCTTAGAATGAAGCTTAATTTTTTTTTATATCCATATTGGTATATTAGGACAGGTGGCATATTGGTATATTAGGACAGGGTGTAAACAGCCCTAAGTGGCAACACCCAAGGAGAAAGTCTTGAAATGAAGCATACTATCTGTATGAAAAATTTGATCCAAATCGCTTCAGCAGTTCCCGAGATATTGGTCTATATATTTAAGAGGGAATAATTAAATTAGGGTTAGCTGGCAACCCTGCTGAAAATAACGTCGTGGAATACGGCAAAAATACCTTAATTTGACACCCATATTGGTATATCTTTCTCAATATTTAAAGAAAATGAGATAGGTGGCAACCCTGTAAATTGTTCGCTGCCTCAATTCTGAACATTGTTGCCACTATTTTTTAATTCAAATTTCAGTCTCCATCAAAACTTTGCATCGCCGCCTGAGAAGTTATGTGAAAAAAACTAAAATTAAATAAAATACAAATGGCAACCATGTATGCATCATAATTTTCCTTCTTCTGGAATAAACTGATTGAAGTTCTGGCGCTGAAATCATTATAACTCTTGCAGTCGCGTTACATCTTCCTCTAGGGATGTGCCGGATTTTTTGTAGAGTTCAAACAAAAACTCCCAGACTTTGAAGAAGCTTTTATGATATCATCCAAAAATTGAGAAAGAGATCCATAGGGAAAATTTATTTATATTAGCTTTTCTGTACATTGATATGTAGGACACATTCATAGCTCTATCGAAGGACATTATATTCGCTGGGGCGGGGGCATCGCCCACTTTCCTCTTTTTCCCCAGTAACGACTTAGAACTACTGTACAACTTTCATAAAGATGATTTAGGGCTTTGGAGCTCTTTAAAGATCAAACATACACATAAAATGTTTCGCAAGTTTCGGCGCTTGCTTAATGCGAATGTTCGTAGCAGCACTAATACACACACATTTAAGTATGGCTGATTGGGGTCACTCGAACAGCCAATAAAACGCAACAAACTCATAAGTAAGTTTAGCGAGCAATCGATGCGTTTGCAAGCGGATTTCGCGGTTGCGACGCGGCCAAGCGGTTTCCGAAACATTGAGTCATCAACAGCTTCTATGTAGCTAGCTAAACACCGCTATTTTATACCGCAATCGGAACAATGCAACATGATGCTTGGTAATATATTTTTTTGCACTTTGTGGTGTAATTTTTCAAAATTTTTTTTATTCATCAATAAATTTTTTAGAAATATATATTTTTTTTTTCTTGTTTTTTAATTGTGTGGCAACAAGTGTTCTTACACACATCAATATTGATGGTTCATATTATTCTGTCATCGATTTGATGTTAATCAACGCTTTTATGGCAAACTTAGTGTTGTTGTAATTGCACCAAATTTCATGCCACAAAAATTATTCGTTATTTGTGTTTATATAACAGCCATCAATCAAGTGGCGTTTGTTTTTATATTTTTTTTTGTTGTAAATGATTATGCTTCTTATTGCAGATTTTGTCTTCTCGGCAAATTTTGACATAAATGGGCAATTGTTCTTGATTTGCATAGTTTTTATTGTGGTTTTCTCATTTTTTATGATTATTTTTTTTTTGTAACTTTAAACCCATAAAAATTTATTTACTTTAACTTCCTTTTACAATTCTAAAAGCGTTTATCATTAATGCACCGCACTATGGGGCATTTTGAAAAAATGTGTCTCAAAATAAAACACCACCATCAGATACCTAATTAAACAAATTTCTCGCAAACCAACTAGCAGACCAAGATTCAAAATTTAATACTTGAGTTAAATATATACTATTTAGTACCTGAGTGACCGAGCTTGCTCAGTGTTTTCGATTTTGTCGCATATTCTTAATTAGCGACATAAGATTTTCAAAATAGATTTCAAGTGGCAACGCCCAAGTCAAAATGACCCCAAAATAATCCCCAAATTAGCCCAAAATGGTCTCAAAATGACCCCAAAATGTTCCTAAATTGATTCCAAAATGACCCCAAAAGTGATCCCAAAATGATCCCAAAATGACACCAAATTGACCGCAATATGATCTCAAAACGATCCCAAAATGATCCTAAAATTGCCCTAATATGACTCCGAAATTATCCCGAAACAGTACCGAAATGTTCCCGAAACAGTTTCAAAACAATAAAATTCCATCAAAATCGGTCAATACTATACGAAGAAATAAATAAAATGCAATTACGTGACAACCCTAGGTGTCAACTCATCTTAAAGACATCAAGGTTGGTATGCGGCTGAAAGTGCCTTTCATTTGATACCCATATTGGCATACCTTGCTCAATATTTAAAAGAATTTGAGATAGGTGACAATTCTGTAAGCCGCCTCAAGTAACAACATCTAAGTGAAAAGCCAAATTTCATCGAAATCGGTCAAACGGTTCTCGAGATAGTACCGGATATACAAATATACTACGTTAAGATGGTAACCCTACCTGAAAATATTTTAGTGGGTATGTCGCCGAAAATAACTTTCATTTGATACCCATATTGGCATTACTTGCTCAATATGTAAAAAAATTGAGATAGGTGGCAACCCTTTAAACCGTCCCAAGTGACAAACACCCAAGTGGATAGTCTTAGAATCAAGCATACTATCTCATTTAAGTCGGCCAAATGGTTCCCGAGATAGTATAGGACACACAAATGTACAAATATATAAGAATAGCTCGTCTAAAGTTACAAGATTTCTAATTAAAATTTTGTTTAAAAAATATAAGCATGCCTTCCTGTGGCTTAAATATCTGGTTTTAAAATTTGAATCGGAGAAATCGATCAAGTACATTGGCTGTTTGGCTCTTACAAACAGCTTCGATTAAAAACATTCGAACTTTTATTGTTCACCCCGCATACCCCGCATCATACGTGTAATATCAATAAAAAATAGTATTTATTTGCTTAACGATCAGTTCGCCTAATGCCGAATCTAACTGTCGTCTGTTGTAACCCTATTAATATAGATGGCGACATTTTTATGGCCAATCGCATTCTGCATAAACCAAAAGATTAGCGTAGGCAAATGGCAGAAATAAAATTTATAACCAAAACGACTAGCATAATTACTTATAAATATCAAAGATACATGGCGCGATCGTAAAACTAATTTTAAATCTATGATTTTGACAGTATTATGTTTTTTTTTTTTTTTTTAATTTTTCAAACCTACAAATGTTTATGTCTCTATTTTGTTATCGAGCTTTCAACGAAATACATTAATTATAATGAAAAGCTATGATTTGTTCATTGGAAGGAAGTTCAGATCTCAGAGTTTATTATTACTTGTTAGGTTTTAAATTTGTTTAGACAATGCTATTAATATTCAGTATTCAAAAACAATTTAGATAGATGGTCACCCTTAAAACTGCCCCAAGAGCCCAGTGGGTTCCCGAGATAATGGTCGGCATACAAACGAAGGAATAAAGAAATTGCCCTTAGGTGGCAACCCTACCTTAAAATATCTTAGCTGAATTACGGCCGTAAATACCTCTAATTTGACAACACCCAAGCAAAAAGTCGTATATACCAAATTTGATCTAAATCGCTTCAGCCGTTCCCGAGATATTGGTCGATATACGAAGGAATAAGTAAAATGTGGTTGGGTAGCAACGCTGTCTGAAAATATCTTCGTTGGAATACTGCAGAAAATAGATTTAATTTTATACCCATATTGGCATATCTTGCTCAATATTAAAAAAAAAGATAGGTGGCAACCTTGTAAAACGCCCGAAGTGGCAACACTTAAATGTAAAGTCTTAGAATGGAGCACACTATATTTGGTATATAATATTTGATCCAAATCGCTTCATCGGCTCCCGAGATGTAGACTGTTACCCCCATATTCATATAAAATTGGTTTATAAAGCTTTTTAAAATGACATTTTCATACAAATTTTGATTAATAAGAGCTTAATAAACCTTTCATATTTGTTATGAATAAGGAGGTAAATGTTTTGATTTTCCTCACCATTTTTTCATTTCCGTTGCGTATTTTCGTCCCCTTTTTAATTTTCCTATTCAAATTTCACTCTCCATTAAAAACATTGCATCAGCTGGTCAATGAAAATATACCTTTTTTTTAATCTTCCACTTATTTTTGCAATTACTACCAACAAATAAAATATTCAAGTCCGAACACTGTTGCCACTATTTTTACATTGAACTTTCACTCTTCTTCAAAATATTGCAACGTCGCCTAAAAAGTTAATTTTTAAAATCTGTGTAGGGTTGCCACCTAATCCTTTTATTTTTATTTTTTTGAGCATCCGCTGTTATCTCAAAACCGAAATTACCCACTTGAATGAACTTGTAAAGAAAGGTATGCTATTTTAAGGTATCCTGTCACTTGGGGTTTTTACAGGGTTTCCACCTATCACAAGGAAATTTGTTCAGTGTAGCATATTTTCAAACATATAAAGTTCCCTTTCCTACCCCTAAGGCCACCTATTTGCCTATTAACCAAATCGTAATACTCCGCGCTTATCTCGAGTTACAAAACAAAAATCAGCAACTCATTACTGCCTGACTCATTTTGAAAGCATGCGCCGCTCAAAACTTTAAGTGGAATGCATAAATCCCACTCCATCATAAATACATAAATATTTCAAATATTATTACTCACAAGCAATAAGTAATTTGGCACGAGTCTTCGCGCAATGCGTCTCTGTCGCCCAAGCTCAACGGGACCGATCTACCTACATACGAACGCGATAACAACTGTGAAGATAATTACACAAAAGTCTTGTTGAATTTCAATATATGTACCTACCTATCTGTGGCACATATGAGTCAAGCCAAGTTTTCACTTAGGTGGACGACATTCGTCAGCGCGCAACGGGCACTTCAGAGCAACCCACTTTAGCGTTGCCGCTGCATCTACTCCAATTTGCAATTCAAGTCGTTTCACTTGAACTTATTTCGCTCTCTCATCTTTTGGGCTGTGGTGCGCTACTCCACTCGTCTTTATTGTATTGTTGTTTTTTCCTGAGCTCCAAAGTCTCGTCGACTCCTTCGCGTCCCTTGAGCACCATTCAGCCAGCAACCATACTCGCCTTCTTGTATTTAACACAAATGTGTTGCAAACGCTTTTCATTAATATAGTTTTTGTTGTTGTTCTAATTTGTATTTTGTTGTTGTTTTTTAATTGTTGTTGTTGTTATACTCACTGCTACTGTATTTTGCATCGCACCCATATTAAGGATTTCATGTACTTACCTAACCGTCCCAAGTTTCAATACAATATTTTTTTCTGTTGTATCCACCTTTGTTGTTATTTTATTGAGAGGCAACAACAACAATATGCTGTTGTAGTACAAGTCGTGCGTAAAATTTCATGGGCCTGGTATTGAATTAAAAACACGTTTTTTCGCATTTAACTTCAAATCCAAAGTTGGCAAACAATACAATGAACTGGCTTTTGGTCGACGGGGCAAGTATGCGGTGGCAGTAGGCGTCGGTGAAACGGAGGTTAGTGGTGGCAGAATTGCGGTGGCGTTGATGGCAATAGTGAACTGGCTGACTTACCTGATATACAAAAAAAAAAGATACAAGGAAAAAAAAACGAAAACGGTCCTAATGAAAGCTTCTCTGACTGTTCAACAGTGCTCCAGAATAACTTTTAAAATTCGTATGGGATGTTTAAAGCTCTCCCACTTGACCGTTGCCACTAAGTAGATTTTATAGGGTTGCCACCTTTTTATAATTATCAATTAAAACTTAAGTATTGGCATTGGTATCAAACGAAAGAAATTTCACATAGCTACAACAATATTTGAGGGTAGCACTCTCAAATGCCAGCAACTATGTCCGCGGAACTAACATAAACTAACATAAACGACTTCGATTAGCGCCACCTATCGAGTTAATTTTTTTGCAACAGAGCTTTTGATTGTATATCAAACATTTGTGCCAAATATGAATAAAATCGCACCATAAATACGGATTTTGTAAACATAACGACTCCAGCGCCATCAAGCGGGGAAAAATTTATCCTATGTTGAGCTAACGTATCCAAGGAATAAACTGTGAAAATTTGGCAAAAATTTATTTTGGAGCACTGGCCCGCATTGTAGCTCCACCAACAACCAAGCAACTCCATCATCTCCACCACCACCACTGTGTCAATTGCCGGCAATCGCAGCAACTCTACAACTTTTCGTTGTGCACAACTTTGTATAGCAATCGTCTGGAGAACGGGTTTTCGTCTCTGTTCATTTCTGTCCAAATATGCAGACACAGGCATATTTGTTTGCATGAAATTCAAGAACAAGCAAAAGTGCGGAGTAACGATTGCGTCATATTTTGCTCGCGGCCGTCAGTAAGTGTGCCGTCGCTGGCGTCAGCATTTGCAACCGCTAGTGTCAGCAGTTGCGACAGCTGGCGATCTAGTACGGTGGTCAGCAATGTCACTTACTGACGACCTAGAACGGTAGACTGCTGACTAGTGACCTAGTATTGCGGAAGTCAAGAGCAATGCACTAGTCAGCATAATGTTAAGACCAAAATTGTATATAAGCAAAGAAATTAAAATAAAGAATCGAGAAATGAATGAGCTACAATCCACAGCCCACCTTTCATTTATCTCTCGCCACGACAATTAGGTTCAAGTGCCTTTTATTGTCAACCCTCTCGTCTTGGTGATACCGCCTAGTCGAAAACTACCAACCATTTATCTCAAAACGTGGATTGGCGTCTAAGCCTCTCCATCCGACATCATTATCAGGACGGCAAATCAGCCGCTCCAAATATTTTGGTGACCCCGACGTGATCTGAACACGCAACCCTCTGACCCCCTGTGACCCCGCAAGTTACAGGACCTGAATAACTCGGCAACTCCGCCAGTCTGTAATCCCGAACACGCAACGACTTGAGCGACAACGTCAGCAACTTCTGACCCACCCTCAATCTTGCCAATTCAGTTAGCCAGCATCAGAATCAATTTCGATATGGCTCCAACCAATGAAGAAACAATGGAAACATTGACAGCCTCCCAAAGTACAACTGGAGAGTTGATAGAGACCATAATCCGTAACTTCAAAAAGGATTCAGCAGCGAGAAAAACGCCTGTATATTATAAAGAGCGCCTCGAACGCTTAGACATAGCATGGGCCGAATTTGAGGTAACGGACAATAAAATCCGTTGCCTCGCAGACATGGATCCCAGCCACCAATATTTCACCACCGGATACTACAAAAAAATATCCGAGTTGACGTCAAAGTACAAGGAAATAATGGAGTCCGGCATGACGGAACCTCTCAAAACCCAAACACCGGACGAGCAAACGAAAGGACTTCCCGGAAGTACCTACGCTCCCTCTCGGAAACCAGAATTGTCTTCAGCCATTAGAAGACAAAACGTGATGATAGCATCACTAAAACGGCTCCTCGAAATGGACCCTACAGCGGCAAACATGAAGCTAAAAGAGAAACTTTGGGAGCAAATACAAGAGCTCCACTTCTCGATCGGGGAAGACAGCATAGATCCTGTAAGAGATGGGTATGACATGGAGTCATACACGACTGTCGAAGCATCGGTTTATAGCAATTTCAAGCTCAAGGAAAACACGGCAAATAAAATTGAGGAAACGGTCAAAAATAAAACGATTCAGCTTCCAAAAATAACAATCCCCAAATTTAATGGGGAATACTTAAAATGGATAGCATTCTTTGACCTCTTCTCCCAACTGGTAGACAAACAAGACATCCCCACAATTCAAAAAATGTGGTATTTAAAGTCAAACCTAAGTGGGGAAGCCGAACAACTAATAAGCCATCTATCAGCCACTGCCGAAAATTACGAAACAGCCTGGAAGCTGCTACAAAATAGATATAACAATAAACGGGTTCTTGTTGCATCCATTATGAACCAATTACTGGAGCAACCAACAATCACAGCAACGTCCACATCAATAAAAAGGTTGCATGATGTAACAAAAGAATGCTTGCATGCATTAGTAAACATGGGCATCCCTACAGCCACTTGGGACCCCATCTTAATACACTTGCTCACAAAAAAATTGGATCGGGGAACGCACATATTATACGAACGTTCAATAGTAAACCCGAAGGAAGTTCAAGGACTGAACAATTTCCTGGACTTTCTTGAAGCCCGCTTTCAATCAATGGAAGCAATGGGACAGAAGGAAAAGTTCGTGTCAAAAACATGTGCGGCCGCCTCCGAACCAAAGGAAACCTCCTGCTCGCTCTGCCACAATGGAAGCCACCTTTTGTTTCGGTGCCAAGAATTTCAAACAATGACACCAAATGAACGGCTCAATTACGTCCAAAGACAAAAACTATGCGTAAACTGCATGAGACCCGGGCACTCCTCTAAGACTTGCAAGTCAAGAGGATGCATGAAATGCAACAAGAAACATAATTCACTTTTGCACCTGGAAACGAGCAGAAACTCATCAAGGCCAAGCCTGAGTCACGAAGGTGAGCCCAAAATCGGGAGGACATCAGCAGCATCAGCGGAAGTAACCAGAAAAAGGACGCCAGAAGCTGCCTCAGCGGCATCCACCTCATCACGAAGTTCTGAAGCAGATTCACTCACCGCGACGGACAAAGGTGGACAAAGGCCATACGTCCTATTGAGCACAGCAGTAGTTATAATCAAAACAGACGCCACAGAAGTTGAATGCCGCGCGTTATTAGACTCAGGGTCACAGGTAAACTTCATAACAGAACGTCTGGTAAAACGGCTCAGGTTACCACTGAAAACCTCACATGTCAATATCACCGGGATCGGGACAACTAACACAAAAACACAACATAGAGTGAACGTTGCCTTACATTCTCGAAACACAAGCTTCACAGCACGCATTGAAGCACTCGTCCTTCCTCGCATCATCTCGCCTCAACCATCGCAATTCATTAATACTGAAAAATGGTCACTACCAAGGAATCTCCAGTTAGCGGATCCAAACTTCAATCGCCCTGACAAAATAGATCTACTTTTGGGAGCTGAGCACTATCACCAGCTTCTCACCATTGGGCAGATCAAGCTAGCCCCGCATCTACCAATAATGCAAAATACTGCACTCGGGTGGATTGTGTCTGGCAGACTCAACGAAGTAAGCCCAAAAGATGCATCCTGTGGAATGTGCTTGGCGGACGAATCCCTAGAAACCTCGATCTCGAAACTCTGGGAACTAGAAGAGGTAAAAGACAACAAGAAGTCATTATCTATGGACGAGGAAAAGTGTGAGGAGCACTTTGCCAGACACACCTCAAAGAATAAGGAAAATCGGTTCACAGTAAAAATACCATTCCATCAGGACCCCATGGTTCTGGGGGACTCGCACTCAATAGCGCTCAACAGGTTCCTATCATTGGAACGTCGACTTCAGAAAAATCCCCAAGTGAGGACAGAGTACGTCAAGTTCATGGACGAATATGAAGCCCTGGGGCACATGACGAAAATATCAACAGATACGATTACTACACCGAACTATTTCATACCTCATCACTGTATACTGAGACCAGAGAGCACAACCACAAAACTTCGCGTGGTATTTGACGCATCTGCGAAAACATCGACCGGTCATTCCCTAAATGATATTATGTACACAGGACCAAAGGTACAAAGCGATCTGTTTTCAATATTGCTGCGTTTTAGAATGCCAAGGTTCGTGTTCACCACTGATGTCGAAAAAATGTACCGTCAAATCTTAATAGCACCAGAAGATCGGCCATTTCAACTAATAATTTGGCGAAAGGATGCCAACATGCCAATAACGTATTATCAGCTAAACACGGTCACATATGGAACTAGGTCAGCACCATATCTAGCCACGAAATGTCTGCAACAAATTGCCACCGAAAATGTTTCTCGATATGCGCTAGCCTCTCAATTCCTAAACGAAAGCTTTTATGTTGACGACGGCTTAGGCGGAGCAGACAACCTATCCACAGCAATGCTCATACAAGAACAACTAATAAAGATCATGAAGGAAAACGGCTTCAATCTACGAAAATGGAGCGCCAACCACCCTCAACTGCTCCAAAATATAGCAGAAGGAGATCAAGAGGTTAATCTGGACTTGGAAAACACAAGGGCTGCAGCCGTCAAAACATTGGGGCTCACATGGCTCCCAAAACCGGACCTGTTATCTGTCAAGGTCAACATAGAAGAAGTAAAGAGGATAACAAAACGCTCGGTCACGTCAGACCTAGCAAGGCTCTTCGACCCATTAGGAATACTGTCTCCTATTGTAGTAACGGCCAAAATACTCATACAAGAGCTATGGGAGCTAAAATTAGATTGGGATCAGGCACTTCCAGCAGAGCTACATACAAGATGGCTCACGTTCAGGTCAGATCTTGAAGAGTTAAAAACACTTCAGATCTCAAGGCACATTTTTAAGGGAAGACTCCCGGAAACCATGCAACTACACATTTTCTCGGATGCATCAGAGAAGGCCTATGGAGCCGCGGCCTATATTCGCGCCACGCTGAAAGAAGGCACCGTCATGACAAGGTTATTATGTGCAAAGTCAAGGGTAGCTCCATTGAAAAAACAAACAATACCCCGCTTGGAGTTATGTGCTGCTGCATTAGGGGCCCAGTTGGCAGAAAGAATAGCAGCAGACATTCAATTTAAGGGTGCCATATATTTCTGGACCGATTCCGAGATAGTGTTGGCTTGGGTAAACTCAGACGCAGCACACACCACATTCATCGCCAATCGCATTGCAACAATCAAAGAAACAACTAGAGCGGAACAGTGGAGACATGTTCGATCAAAGGACAATCCAGCCGACATCCTGTCTAGAGGAATGTCACCAAAGGCATTTAAAGAGTGTGCACTATGGTTCTGTGGACCATTATTTTTGCATGGCAAGGAATCAGTCTGGCCGAAACGTCTCAACCCCGCCTCCAACAACCAGAACGATATAGAAGTAAAGGCCAACCATTCGAAATCACTGGTCACATCAGTAGAAGAACCGGAGATGATTTACAAGGTGAATCACGGCAACTCATTTCACCGACTACAACGTATAATCGGCTATGTACTACGGTTCATCACGCAAGCTAAAAGCAAAACAGCAGCACAGCCATCATCACGGAGCTTAACCACGGCAGAACTGGAGCTGGCACTAATGCACATCGTCAAACAAATACAAGCGGCAGACTTTAAGGAAGAAATCAAACAATTGAAACATCATAAGGAGCTCCAGCGGTCTAGCAACTTGTCCAACCTCGCACCATTTTTGGATAACAAGGGATTGATCCGGGTTGGAGGGAGACTAGAGGCTTCATCATTGGCATACGACTCGAAACACCAACTTCTTCTACCATACAACGATAACATTACAAAATTGATGTTCGAAATGGTACACAAGGAGAACAAACATTGCGGCCCGCAAACTCTGTTGGGAATAATGCGACAACGATTTTGGCCCATAAAGGGAAAACTCATGGCACGAGCAACAGTGCATCGATGCGTCACATGCAGCAAGGCAAAGCCAGAACTACTCAATCAGATCATGGGAAACCTGCCTTCCTCAAGGGTCACACCATCTCGACCATTCATAAACAGCGGTGTAGATTATTGCGGCCCTATAACAGTGCATTACAAACTTCGTGGAAAAAGGCCGCACAAGGCTTATATTGCGGTGTTCGTTTGCTTCACCACAAAGGCAGTCCACCTAGAGCTAGTGAGTGACTTAACCACCGAGGCATTTATTGGGGCCCTCAAGCGCTTCATCGCCAGGCGAGGCCATTGTCAAAACCTGTTTTGTGACAATGCCACCAATTTCGTAGGAGCTAAGAACAAGCTCCCAGAGTTAAACTCGGTAATACATTCACAAGAGGCACAAGAAAAAATCATTAACGAATGCGGGAAAAGAGGAATCCAATTCAATTTCATCCCTCCAAGAGCGCCACACTTTGGTGGACTGTGGGAGGCTGCAGTCAAATCGGCAAAGCATCTGCTGCTAAGAAGTACAGCAAATGCCAGCTTAACGTATGAGGAGCTCGAAACCCTGATAATCGAGATCGAGGCGATACTGAATTCTCGCCCGATATCACCAATGTCAGATGATCCGAACGACATTGGGGCACTTACTCCAGGGCACTTCCTGATAGGAGAACCACTAACAGCACAAATTGATGCACAAGCGACGGCTGCCAAGCTCAACCTAGAAACAAGATGGAAGCTAGTGTCCCAGCTTAAACACGAGTTTTGGAAACGATGGTCCCGGGACTACCTCAACGAGTTACAGTACCGGAACAAATGGCAAAAACAGACGGCGAATATAGAACCAGGGGACATAGTGGTACTCAAGGAAGACAACGTCCCAGTGATGAAGTGGCCCTTGGGGAGAATAGTGAAAACTTATAAGGGTCCAGACGACATAATCAGAGTGGCAGATGTCAAAACAGCATCCGGAGTGCTGAAGCGAGCAATCAGATACCTCGCTCCAATTCCACGACTCAAGGATGGGGAAACGGAAACCCAAAACTCAGGCAGCCAGCCAAGTCTGGCACCAAGCTCACCGCAACCGGATGATAATGAAGTATCCCCAGAGGAACTACCCAAAGCAAAACGACGAAAAGTTACGTCCATGTCAACAATGACAACAATGATAATAGCTCTGCTGGCACTTCCACTTGTGTTTTCCGCAGACATCGAAACAACAGAATTCGACACCAAGATCGGCATCCACTTTGAAGGCATCACCAAGATGGAAGTGTCACGCTCTGAGTGGAAAATAATTTCCTACTACGATCTACAGCCATATTGGGAAGAAACAGCACGCTTCATCAATGGAACAAAGACATTAAGGGCCATATGCGACACCATAGTGCTGAAATCGGCCTGTGAAAACGTAGTAGACACCTTGGAAGCCGACATCGCAGAACTAACTGAAGAAAATAGCCTCCTCACACGATCCAAACGAGGCGCGGTCAACTTCATCGGCAACATTGCCAACTCATTGTTCGGTGTGTTGGACACCAGCTATGCAGAAGAGATGTCAAGCACAATCAACACGCTCAAACAAAATGACAACCATGTATACGGGTTACTCAACAATCAAACATCAGTTATTGATGCAACTCTCAACATCTTCAAACAAGAGGAGCAGAACATCAAACAGAAGTTCAAGGTGGTGGATGACCAAATAGTGAAGGTGGCAAAATATGTCCGTACGGAGCAGACGCAAAGGTACCAAACAAACCTCGTCCAAACTAGCAGTACATTGGCAACTCAACTCGCACTATTATCAGCCAGACTACACAGAATCCAGGCAAGAATTATCAATACGTTGACAGATGCGCACCACGGAAAAATCAGTCCAACGTTACTGTCACCATCGCAACTTCGAGCAGAATTAGTCCGAGTTCGCAACCATCTACCCACATCACTAAGGTTGCCAGTGGACCAAAACAATCTCTTACAACTCTACAAGGTCATGAAGGTGAAAGGCGGAAGAACGAATGAACACGTGATCTTCGAAATGTCACTTCCGTTGTGTGATCCAGAGACCTGGGAAGTGCTCAAACCACATCCGATTTCAAGCAGAATAAACAGTTCAACGGTTGCCATCACGCCATGCAATGATCTCATTGCAATCAACGCGCATCGAGATCAATATATAACATTGACAGAAAATCAGTGGCGAGAATGCATTACTGTAAAGGAGAACCAGGTGTTATGCTTGAACGTGCAGACAAAATTCACCGCAGACTCAGGCGCTTGTCAATGCGAAATGTCACTGCTCAACAACAATCCAGGGAACATCTGCAAGGTAGCCCCGGTAGAAGACAACGCACCGATAAAACAGCTGACGCACAATAATCTCTGGATGTATGCGTTGGAGTCCCCCACTCGAATCAATGCCGCGTGCGGAGCAAATCATTCCCAGCTAACATTAAAGGGCTCGGGGATTATAAAAATTGGCCCCGACTGCACACTCAAACACAAGTCAGTCATAATTCAAGGGCATCAAGTATACTCATCTGCAATCCACGCATCATACACGGCAACCGCAAACCTCAGCAGCATTACGTATCCTGAAAAGACATCTTCCATAATCCTGCACATACAACCGTACATTGATCAGGTCAAAAATATATCGACCCTACAGCAAGATTTAATGCAGAAAATAGGGACAGAGCTACCCTCACAAATTTCCCACCTCAAATACCATCATGCGACAATTGCGTATGCCGCTCTAATACTATCAATTGGCATCATACTTGCAATTGTGATAACCTGCATTCGAAAGAAGTCCCGAGCTCCCGTTACATACGCAGTTCCTCAACCACGGCCAGCGGCACGACAAGCACCATTTGCCGTAACAGTGACATAAAGGGACCACCGCACCATTAGAGTTAGTAAGAATGAATTGTAAATTAAAACTTAGCATTAAGAATGAAATGTAATTATAAACTTAAAATGTAAACAAAAAAAATGCCTTATTTAGAACTAAGAATGTAAATTAAAACACAAGTGAGGGAAATGACGCATATCGAAACTCGTTGAATAAAGTCACGGGCGGGAGCATGTTCATTTCTGTCCAAATATGCAGACACAGGCATATTTGTTTGCATGAAATTCAAGAACAAGCAAAAGTGCGGAGTAACGATTGCGTCATATTTTGCTCGCGGCCGTCAGTAAGTGTGCCGTCGCTGGCGTCAGCATTTGCAACCGCTAGTGTCAGCAGTTGCGACAGCTGGCGATCTAGTACGGTGGTCAGCAATGTCACTTACTGACGACCTAGAACGGTAGACTGCTGACTAGTGACCTAGTATTGCGGAAGTCAAGAGCAATGCACTAGTCAGCATAATGTTAAGACCAAAATTGTATATAAGCAAAGAAATTAAAATAAAGAATCGAGAAATGAATGAGCTACAATCCACAGCCCACCTTTCATTTATCTCTCGCCACGACAATTAGGTTCAAGTGCCTTTTATTGTCAACCCTCTCGTCTTGGTGATACCGCCTAGTCGAAAACTACCAACCATTTATCTCAAAACGTGGATTGGCGTCTAAGCCTCTCCATCCGACATCATTATCAGGACGGCAAATCAGCCGCTCCAAATAGTCTCGTCTTATTAAACGTCAACAAAAAAAAAAAGAATGATAAAAATATATCAACAATAAAAAAATTAAAAAATTTAAAAAAGAAAGAACTCGCCATACAAGAATAAGCGTAAGCGGGCATAGAGTTACAATCATTGTTGTTGTTGTATCCTTTTGTTTTTACTTCTTTTTTTTTTGTCGACGTTGAAGCAGCACAATTGCGCGTACTCGCCCCCTACCGTTTCTTTTCGAGAACAGGAAAGCTAGTCAGCAACTTTGAATGGGCGGGCGCGTTTCGTAGTTTGCCGTTCAACCGAGTCCGAGTTGCTAATGCTGCGGCTTGCGTCGCGCTCTTCACTTCATTTCAAAACTTGATTTTGTAGTGCTCTGGGCGCATTTAATCTTGAATTACTAAAGCTGTGGTTGAGATCAATTTTTTTTTTTAGTTGTTTTTTATAATCAAACCTTTTTCTATTTATTTCTTTTGGAGTTTCTATTTCTCTTTATCCGTGGTTGAGTTGCTGTAGCGATTTGATCTCACTTTGGACGTAGATTTACTAAATTAGAAGAGGATGGATGCTAGTTTAGGAAAAGACCAGCCAAAATGGTTTCTCATTGAGTCCAAAGGTCTCTTCTATTTTCCCCAACATCACCGATTTCCTTTGGGGACTACACAGAGCCAAAAATGCCTAATAAAATTAATAAGATTGTCTTCATGATCAGCTTTTGGGCAAAGGGGTAGTCGCAACGGTACAAACGAAGAAAAAACGATAAGGAAATCTTTTTGGTTTTAAGAAGAAATTCTTATTAAAAAAACTATACATTTAGTACAAAGGTGTAGTTAGACGCTGGCAATTATTAGTATACGATGGCCGGATGGTTAGCAGCTGGGTTTAGCAATCGAAAAATTGTAAGTTCGATTCTCTCTCTTTTTTTCCTTTTTTTATAAGATTTTCCTTTGAAACATTAACAACTCTACACATATCAGTAATTAGATGCTAGAAATCAAAAGTGAGCGATGGCCTGATGGTTAACAGCTGGGTTTATCATTCCGAAAATTGTAAGTTCGATTCTCGGTGAGGGCGATGTCATTTTATTTTTCATTTAAAATATTAAAAAGAAAATCTTCTTAATGAAATTAAAAAGACGGTCTCTACAATAATAAGAAGCACATCTTCTTGAAGAAAATCTATAGAGATATCTTATGACTTTTGTTCTGTTTTATTAGGCATTGTTGGCTCTGTGTAGGTTCGGACAGCGCAGCCAATAACGTAGAGTCCCTCATTTTCTGTGCATTCCGGTGGTATTCCACCCTTAAATTTCTCTGTCCTGTGTTTCTAACATTTCTTTGGAGGTATTAAAAGTTGGCGGAATATTCCTCTCAGAGGAGGAGACAAATTTTTCAGGCTGATATTGAAAACTCAGTTAGGTCTATATGACTTTGACGACCGCTTATCATGATGTGCTCAGTTCGAACTTGATTTAGTCGATCAAAAGATCGGAGTCAGTGAATTGAAAATCGACATATTATAGACCAGAACAGATTCAGAGATCTCATTACGTCGAACAAGTAAATCGGATTAAGCTACAGTAAGATATTGATTCAAGAGTTTCAGACGCTCTGAAAAAAACTATCTGCTCAATGGAGAACAGAAATGGATTTAAAATATCTCAGAACATCTGAAAAGTAGGTCGGCTCGATGGCGATAGGAATGCATTTCAGGAGAGCCAAAAATGCGTTTCGAAAAAAATCGACTCGAAGGAACCCTCAAATAGATCTCAAAGATCTTGGATCTTATTCCACATGAGCTAAGCAGAAGAAACAAGGACCGGTATATAATTGTTTTCTTCCGTAAGGTAGATCGGTTGTCCCAACTGGGGGTCCTCACATAGATACCGGAGGACCAGATCCCCTAGCTAAATCGATTCAAGGTAAAGTAGGAACGTGTTTCAAAGATCTCAGATCGTTTTTAAAGCAAATCTAACTCGACGTGAAGACTAGGACAAGATTTCCAAGAACTGTATTCTTTAGGATTTTATGAACCAAAGCATCCGCCCGTGTACTTTCACAGAAGCTTCGAAACAAAAGACTTGATACGGAGGTACATTTCGGCAGACTCATTTTTTCCTTCCTTCTGCTTTCGTATTTCATCCTCTTCAGCTTCTGCACCCTTCGCCAAGTTGACTTCAAATGTTTACTTCCCACACAAGCTAATCCCGCAGCAGCTTATAGCAGCAGCAGCAATCTTGAAAAACACAACATTTGCGTTTAGACAAATTCTGTTATTGGCTTGACGATGAAAACAATAAAACAAGAGCAACAACAATCTTTGTTACTGTGTTTTCCTCTTCTCCCATTATCTACTTCTATTTTGATTTGCTTCTTCTTCTAGTCGTTGCTTGTACCTACTTTTCGCAGTTATACTCGATCGAAGTATAAAACAAACAACATGCCCCCGTCGCCCCACCTACCTTAATCCAGCCGGTACACTCCCAATACCCAACCAAGTCTCTGACACGGCAAGCACGACCGGCAAGCACCAAACAAGCTGGTTTGTTTACCTTCCCAGCTTTGATGCCAGTAAGTGTAGTAACGAGTAACGAATTGGCGCGCACGCGCACTTTCCATTCACCACGACTCATCCAGTTACCAAAAAAACTACACCGACCAGTTTATTTTATTTTTTTGTCTGCTCTCGAGTTTTTCTCGGTGTAAGATTTGGATTTTCACAAAATCTTGCTCGCTTTTTGACTTTCCATCGTTCCATTCGTTAATATGTTTTGCGTTTTTCCTCTGTTAAAAATTGCTTGGTCTGTATGATCTACGCGAAGATCTGCGTGGAGAAAGATCTGGTTGATCTTTGTAAAAAAAACAAGTAAGGAAGCCTAAGTTCGGGTAAACCGAACATTATATACCCAGCGATTTCTACCAGTTTCATCAGGAATATTTCCTATACCATTCCACTATAATCAGTTTTAAAATTATGACCAGTCGAATTTTCAATTTCGCCCATTTTCAATAGCAGCCTACCTTGGCCAGAAAGTAAGCTGTATACCAAATTTCATGCAAATATCACAATTTTTACTTAATTTGTGTGATTTTCGAAATTTTCGATGTCGAAAAAGGGAGTGTGGCTATCATGCGATTTCGCCCATTTTCAATAGTAACCCAGCTTGGGCAGATCGTTACCTGTATACCAAATTTCATGCAGATATCTCAATTTTTACTCAAGTTATGTTAGTTTATGTGATTTTCGAAATTTTCGATATCGAAAAAGGGGGTCCGATTTAGCCCATTTTCAATAGCAACCTACCTTGGCCAGAAAGTAACCTGTGTACAAAATTTCATGCAAATATCTAAATTTTTATTCAAGTTATCGTGTACACGACGGATATGCTTTAATCAACTCCTGTTTTCAAGCTAAGAACTTTCATATACGGAACCCTACATTTGTCGCCATTGTTTTGTGTCTTTACGTAGTACCGTTATGTGGACAAAATTATAATACCCTTGTACTAGTTCTAGTACGCTGGGTATAAAAACGATCCAGTTCCTTATCAAATCAATTTCCGTTTTATTTTCAAACCCCCAATTTGTTATTATTTTTCCATTCGCTATTCTCCGATTCTTTGTGTCTGCCCTGTTGGCCTTTTGTGCGCTCGCCATGCTCGCTTGGATTTCTTGGTTAGTTTTTGCAAGTATTTTTTCCCCTTCAAGTTTTCTTGCCAAACGACTTTTTCTAGCATCTCCGATTCGTTGTTACTATTCACAATATTAGCCGGCCGTCGAAAGAGCGGGTGGCGGCTTAAGCTTGGTCTTCGAAATGAGAAAACCAAATCGGCTCAAGGGAGTCTGGAAATGGGGTTCAAAGTTTTATCTATTTGGAAGATCTCTGAAAACAAAATCGGCTTAAGGGAGACTTTCAAAAAGTGTCGAAGATCTTGTATCCTTTTATAACAAACCTGCCTCCCTTGAATAGATTGATTTTTTTTTCGTGGATCTCAGAACCTCTCTAAATCCAATCTAGCAATGCCGACTCAAGGGAGACCAAAAATTGGTTCCAAGGTCTCAGAAACGGTAATCCAACGTTGTTTTGGATTATGGGAATCAAAGCATCCGCCCGGGACTTCACTGGAGCTCAGAAAAAAAGGCCGCCTGTTGGTATATTCCAATTTAGTTCGGTAAGGCCACCAGGTGGTCCCCAAACAGTTACCGCAGTACCCTAACTAAATCGGCTCTAGATGTAGTAGCAATGTTTTTCAAAGATCGCAAAACCTCCAAAATCCAATTCTGCTCAAAAAAGGCAAGGGATGGATTGAAAAAGAGACAGATATAGATTTAAAAAAAATCGACTATTTAAAACAGCCATCGCCGAGTAGTGTCTCAGTCTGCTCCCTGCCGCTCTACAACAACAACATCTTGCTCCTTTTGACTCACAACAACAAACCAGATTCGTAAAAAATACAAAAAATCTTTGCAATATCATTCTAGGAATACCATTTCATGCTGGCTGGTCGCGATTCGCTATGAATGTATAATGCAGGGATAACCAGCGCTTTTAACCAACTGAGTGCTACAACAACAACGCCATACTTTCTACAGCAACATCGTTCCTGGAAACACAAAAAATTACTCGAAAGAATTATTATTTAACTAAGCCAAAAAAGCAGTCGCCGCAACTAGTATGCACCGCGATTAAAAAACGGTTACCGCAAGACCAGAGCCCCGCATATTAATCGAAGTTACCTTCTTCAGCATCTTGACGACGCAGAAGTGGATGGTCACCACATTATCTCAGTGAATCACGCTTCTTTCTTACTAAGTGAGACCTGAATAAAAGTCTAGTTTAACCCTCTCTCCCCCGACACTTAAATATATCATCTTGGTGACCACGCAGAGAACGAAGTGTGCTAGTTTTCCACGCAAAGAACGAACCATGCTAGTCTTCCACGCTAACTGAACGATATAGAGCCAGAATCTTGAAATGCGGTTCTAATGACCATAGTCCGGGGTCGGGAATAATTTCATCTTGTTTTGAAATTTCATTGGAACAATGAACTAAGTTCCTCAGTCCTTTTCTTAATTCCGACAAAAGTTAACCCTCTGACCGCCGTTGCGTGACCAGTAGCAGCTCGACAACCTGCTAATAGAAGTTTGCGACTCACGTTTTCTTGCAGAAGTAGACAGAGGCCTAAGAATTTAGCGGCATCTTGCAAGTAATAGAGAAGTAGAGCTCCATACAAAAAAAAAATGTCCCCAACTTCATGTGCCATTAACCCAGAACGAATAATTAAAAGAGATATGTAAATCATTTTCACATTACAACCGAAGTAGACGTTTGCCCGATCTTAGGTTGGACATGGAAATAATACACATTTTAGTTCCACTATTGACATCGACTTTATGAGTTTTTGTAAGAACTAAAGAATTCCTTTAAACCATCACATCATTCTTTAGTAGCCTAACTCACTATCTTGTGACCGGTAGCTATACACTTAGGCAGTCCAGCCCTACGACAAATGGTTTGTTTTAAATGAAGAAAAGCGTTTTTATTTTAATGCCATTCTTAATGGTCTGAGATACGTTCACCGTGACGAATGCTGTAAATATTTGCCATTAGCAGTTGTTGAAAGTGAGTGACTAAGAATTGAATGCGATCAGTGGACGTATGACACTGCACATTTATGCGATTGGAAATACGACGGAAGCGTAGGTTAAAAGGAACCACAGCCAGCAGATAGCATAAGACGAACCGATGGAGTCAAAAAAGAGGCTTGAAGAAGCTTAGCTGTTAGCAGACGGGTAGTCAGCTTCATTATTAGTCTCACTTAGTCTATCAAAGTCAGCCAAAGGCCGCCTGCCATCCTCAGCCAACCAACCATCTATGGCTACTAGGTACTTGCACTATGACATTCCACCTCCCGTTGACTTGCAATGATCTCAAATAAGACCATCGTCCTTCGCACAGTAGCCAAATAGGTATTAGCTACTGCTAAATTTATTACAGTCTTAACTTTGCGCCACCTTTAGCACATCGCTGGATCGCCCGCCCCTTCATCCATTTTTGCTCCATCGTCTCTTATGCCGTCTTATTATTTGGAGTTTATTTTTTATTTCACGCCTTTTTGTTAGCTATCTGCATGGCGTTTTTTTTATTACAAGAAATGTATTTTTTCCAAAAACTGCTACCGTTTTTGTTGTAGAACTTAATGTGCTTTTGAGTTCTTTGGAAAATTTACGAACTTTACAAGGAAAATCAATTATCAGCGCTGGGAGCAATGGTCAAGCGTACGACAATGGTTGTTGTTGTTGTTGTTGTTGCTGCTCGTAAAAAAGGCAAAACAAAATAAGCGTCCATCCGTATATCCGTCTAGCATATGAGTTTGACTATTTGCACTAAGTTTAACCCTTTTTCGCCAAAGATCTCAGAACAGGTTAAAACAAAATTCACTCAAGAGAAATTCGAAACTTCGAGCGAAATTAATATTGAGTTTCAAAGTTCTCAGAGTCTCTTAAAATAAAATTGGCTAAAGAGAGATTAGAATCACTGAGATTAACTTAGACCCTCTCTAAACCTCTAAAAAGTAAGGCGAATCTGAGTGGATACGGAATTTGTTTTAAAGATTTTAGAGTCTTACAAAGCGAAATGGGTTCAAGTATCTTAGGACCTCTGAAAACATAATCGGCAAATCTCAGAACCTTTAAAACGTAAAGCGAATAAAGGTTTTAATAGAAATGAGTTTCAAAGACCTCAGAGTCTCATGAAATCTAAAGCGACTCAATGCTATCAATAAGTTTTGACGATCTTTGGGTCAAAATCGGCTGAAGTGATACAATAATGAAATTCAAAGATCTCAGAGCCTCAACAACTGACGTCAGGAAGACTAGAAATGGGTACACAAATCTCAGAACCTTCAAAAACAAATTTGGCATAAGCCACAATATGGGTTTACAAATCTATTGACCTTCGAAGAGAAAATCGACTCCAGAGATGTTATTAATGATTTTCGAAGATCTCGCAGTCTCGTGAAACAAAATCGGCTCTACAAAGACAGGAATTGATTTCAAAGTTCTCAGGGTCACGGAAATTGACATAAGGAGGACTAGAAATTAGAACAAAAATCGCGCAATATCTTTAAATCGAAATCAGCTCGCGGAACATCAGTAATCTTCTCAAAAGAGACATCGCAAAACCACTGAACTGGACTCACTAGAAAGGAAATTTGTTTCAAAGGTTTTAGAAACTATGAAAAAATCTTTTCTACAGGGAAAAATATTAGAACATCAACCTTTTATGACCAACTTTTTAGTCAAACTTATGTGCAAAGCAATCGTTTGGCACTAACGGGTTAAACAATATACTTTTTTATGTATTTACATAAATATATTCAATTCTATGGCAATATTTGTGTCTACTATTTGCTGTCACCGTCGCTAATGTCCGCCTCCGGTGGCATATTTTTCCACAAATTTCAACTTTTTTTCGTTAACCCTTTTTCTTTTTTTGTACAACAAATTTTAGCGTTTCTTCTAACCATTTGTTACTCAAATTAAAATAGTTAATTCTTATTCAGTAGCACGCACAATTTTTTAGCTTTTTATGCCCAACGCAAAGTGCTACTTGTCGTACTCATTCTTTCTTATCCATCGACGTGGGTGAAGTACTTAAATGAGGAATTATCATAAATTAAATTCGTTTTTAGGTGCATGAGTACCTACATACATATACTCTTTCATATTTAGTTTACAGCTTTTGTGTTAAGAAAGAATATAGTAAAACTATAGTGAGGCTAAATAACAAAAGTTCTTTGTTAAATTTTCTGCGGAAAAATTTATCGAAATTTTTTTACGTCAGCTAGAACTTCTCGTTTTCAATAAACTTCTTGTAGAAATAGATTCAATCTATTGTTGGATATGTGCACAAACTTTCCACAAAAATATAACTATTTTAAATAAATTTCATGTTCTGTTTTTGTTTTTCAAAAATATTTCTTTTTCGGTAAGCTCGATATCGACATTTTAATAAATGTCGAAAAATTGCCGCCCTTACTTAGTTAATCAGCCTAGCCCCTAGTTTCGATTTAATGTTTTTTTTAATAATGCCGACAGTTTGGAATCGATCTTTGACATCAATTTGATATTGATACTGAAAAATATCGATTTTCCGTAATTCGATATTAATTATTCTATGCCGAAAAATGTCAATAGTTTTCTTTTTGGCTAACTTTTTATGTAACGTATTACGTATCTTTATCGATAGTTTTCTTAAAATTTCTATATTTTACTAATCCGTATTCCACATAAATGCATTGTTCCTCGATTTTTTATCATTTCATGGTTGTGTTTTTGTTTAAATGATACCGAAATTTCACTAAATGAATATGTATTCTAAAAAAGTATCGAATTGATGAAGCCTCTACCCTCCCAACCAGCGCTAGCCATTGTAAAAATAAAATCAAAATTAGTTCTGTGCAATACCAAAATTGACTGTGGGTAATAAAAGTGGGCATTGAAATACCAACGCATAATTCGTCATAATTCGATTGATCGATAATTTTCAACATGAATTAGCACCTTCAACATAATATTTTATTTTACAAACATATCTAGATTGCATTTATACCATACTCCTTTTTATATGTACTACTTGAGTTTTTGCTCATCGATAGCAATGCCGATAACCAAACGTATCGATACAAAATTTAACAGTAGATATTAAAAAAAAGATATATGATCACCTTTTACATACATTTCACATTAATTAATTTTTATTGAAAATATCGATATTTCTAGAAGTATAATGTGAAACAGAAACTTCAATAATAAAACCTACGTACTATTGTACTGTATTTTTCATAATTCTTTTCTGAGCGATACAAAAATTTGGTTGTTGGTATTTATAGTCATAAACGGTAACCGAAGTTATCGAATATCGGACGACATTTTACAAAACTCGAATTCAAGAGATTTTTCAGAAACTTCTCTGTAATATAAGACAATTTGATATCGATATAGATATTTTTATTTTCTCTGAACTTTGAGAACAATTTTTTTTTTAATTGTGAAGTTGAGTGCAGTCAAGGAAAGTTTATGGTAGCTTTAAAAATTGTTTAGTGTAGCTCCTAGACTTTTTGCTTCTTGAATCTAATTCGGGTTCCTTACAGAGATGATACGAATATGAATGGCTCAGGAAGGTTAGGTTTTTTTTGGAAAAGGGTTGCCACCTGTTTCAAAATTAATTTTTCCTTTATTGGCTTGCTTTTCAAACTGAGGAGTCAACTGAAAGGTCTCAGCATGAAGATGAACAGCATGTAGATGACACCTGTTCAAAAAAATATTCAGCGTTGATATGTCAAATGAAAAGGCTCAGTTTATAGATGTTTTCCCTTTACTGATCACTTTGTACCATTAATTTTCAAAAGCACTGTATTTCACAAAACTTTGAGAATAATTTTTAAAAATTCTGTAGTTGAGTGTAGTCAATGTCTTGTTTATGTTAGCCTCTAAACAAGCATTTTAAGTAATAGTTTTTTTCAGTGATGTTCCTTAATATTTTGCTTTCGCTGAAAAAACTGTTTCGAGTGCCACACAAAGATGATTCTGGCATGGATAGCTTTCTTTTCCGAGTAGAAGCCACCAAAACAATATCATTGATGGAATTTACTTGTCTCTTCTTGGGCGCATTTTGTCCCGTTAATTTTATAATACACTGTCAATTTTAGCACAACTCCTCCATCTTCACACCAATTTACCACAACTAATATCTTTGTATATGGCATAAATATGGTTATCAATCATATAATGTATGCCCAATAAAATTTGGGTCAAACA
>CAXKVI010000002.1:143358405-143463405 GCA_964058755.1 Campiglossa producta | reverse complement strand
TTGAAACAAAAAATTAAAGAATAAAAAAATAAAATAAATAAGAGTTTTTCTGAAATTGAAAAAAATTTAAGAAAAAATAAAAAAAATTTAAGAAAGAGAAGGAGAAAATAATAAATTGAAGAAAAAAATAAAAGTTAAAATGATTTAAAATAAAAATCAATTAAGTAAATTAAAATAAATAAATAAGAAAGAAATAAGATAAAAAATATGGAAAAAAGTAAAAACTAATAAAAAAGAATGACTATTTTAAATTAATAATTTTTCAATATAATTAAGAATTTTGTGAGCTATAGACCGGGATAATAATTCCTATTGAAACTTCATGTTGAATTATTATGTTTTTGTTTATGAAGAAAAACTCAAAGAAATGCCACAAACAACATTACGAATTAGTCCGTAGATCGCTTTCGTCAGCGTGAAATAGTACTATAACTATAGCGTGTAATGTTGTTTGTGGCATTTCTTTGAGTTTTTCTTCATAAACAAAAACATAATAATTCAACATGAAGTTTCAATAGGAATTATTATCCCGGTCTATAGCTCACAAAATTCTTACTTATATGTAAAAATGCAATACCATTAAAACAAAAACCAGTTTAATAATTTTTCTTTTTCTATGCTATAGCAAACGCTAGAACGTCATAAAGATCTCCTAAAAAAGAGCATATTAAAGAAGCGTTCGCTCTTAGAACGAAATTTGCAACATGAAATTAAAAATGAAATGAATACGGAATTGCTCACTTCCACGGATAAGGTTGATGCAAATAAAAAATTCTCCAACACCGTTGCCGGTGCAGCTGTTGGTAGCATTGGCGTCGGCGTGGATATTATTGCTGGTGGTCTAACAACCAATGAAACGAAAAAGTACGAGTTAATGAACTTTAAAATAGATACTATTTTCTTTAATATTTATAATCTTTCTTTTTTAGACCAATGAAACAATTGAAGAGTTATACTACATCGCCACAATCACAATCACCAACACTCACCACATCATCTAAAACTTTGCACGGTAGAGCACAAAAGAAACCCAATAAAAAGAAAGAGAAATTATATTGCATTTGCCGTACGCCCTATGATGATACAAAGTAGGTGTTTTCCTTCATTATTCAAAATTTTATTTGGCTAAAACAATTTTTCAATTCTTTTATAGGTTCTATGTTGGTTGTGATTTGTGCAGCAATTGGTTTCACGGTGATTGTGTCAATATAACAGAGGAAGCATCTAAAAAATTATCTGAATTTATATGCGAAGATTGTAAACGAGCCCGAGAGACTCAGGAACTATATTGTTCATGTCGCCAACCTTATGATGAATCGCAATTCTATATATGCTGCGATAAATGTCAAGATTGGTTCCATGGCCGTTGTGTGGGCATTGTACAAAGCGAAGCTGAGTTTATCGATGAATATATTTGTCCACAATGTCAGCGCAATAATTCGGTCAATTTGGCGAATATGAAGAATTTAGCCGAAAATGAGACAATCGAATTGAAGAAACTTATAAAACAAATACAGGTAAGGGCACAAAAGTAGTATAATTTAGTTGTTCACTTATAATTTCCAGACATTTGCCAATGTAATTTTCGAACAACGTTTTCGTCGGGAAATTTATTTGATAATTATATTTTAAACTTACATACATAGTTATTTTGATTTTGTGAATTTTTTTTGTGATTTATATTTTTGTTCCTTTTCTTTTCTCCATTTTTATTTTTATTAATTTTTTCCGTTTTATATTTATTTATTTTTTTATTTTTTTTTTTAAAAAAAGAATAAAAAAATAAAATTAAAATAAAATAAAACTAAAATAAAATTAAATAAAATATGATTAAAATGAAATAAAATTAAAAATAAAAACAATTAAAATTAAAATAAAAAAGTTAAATAAAAAATTAGAAAAAAAAATTAAAAAAAAAATAAAAAAAAAAATTAAAAAAAAAAATTAAAAAAAAAATTGAAAAAAAAAAAAATGATAAGAAAATTAAATAAAAATTAAAATTTCTTTGTTTTCGCCTTTTGTTTTGTAAGATTTAAATATATATGAATAAAAACACCAAAAATGATGGTTTCATATATAAAGTATATATTTGTCGATTTAGATTTTCGACATATGAAACCATCATTTTTGGTGTTTTTATTCATATATATGTATGTATACATATATGAGTGGCTCAGTGCCATCCTTGCCTAACCCTCGAAATTTTTTATATGGAGTTTTTATGCTATACTACTAAGAAATACTCCAAAGAGAGAGAATAGAGAGAATAGATTCTTTAAATATTGTTTTTTTAGCATAATAAAGATTGTGAGGGTTAGGCATTTCTGGCCTTGGGCTGTTTAATTTTTAATTACCTATTAACTTTGTCACTAATTATTAGGAAATTACTAAATTGAGGGTTAGGCAAGGATGGCACCGAGCCACTCATATGGCCTAGAGCTCGAAAATAATTTTTAAATGTTATATTAAAAAAAAAAAATTAAAAAAGTTAAATAATAAAAAAATTAAATAAAAGAAAGTTACGCAAAAAAGATTTAATAAAAAATATTGTAAAAAATTTGAAATATGTAAAGAAATTTAGTTATTGTTATTATATTTACGAAGTTTGAAAATTTTGTGGACTTTTGACCAGTCGAATAATTTTAAAAATTGTTTTTTTTTTTTTATTTCAATAACTCTTTTTTTAACATTTTGTTTTTAAATTGTTTGTTTTAATTTTTTTTTTCTTTATTTTCTTTTTTTTTGTCCAACATACATATTCATTTTGTGTAGTGATTTATAAGTTATTTGTAGATTTTACTACATTTACGTAAGCATATCTATTAAATGAATAAATCGTAAAACTAATTATTTTTTCAGTCACACAAAAGTGCATGGCCTTTTATGGAACCAGTTGATCCCGACGAAGCGCCTGACTACTATAAAGTCATCAAAGAGCCCATGGGTGAGTAGAGTGAAACATTTCATTTTAGCATATTAATTTCCTATATAACTTTCTATTTTGTCTCTCTCCTAAAGATCTACAAAAAATTGAAAAGAAATTGGAAACAAATGTTTATACAACCTTATCAGAATTTATTGGTGATATGACAAAAATATTCGACAACTGCCGCTACTACAATCCAAAAGATTCATCGTTTTATAAGTGCGCCGAAGCATTGGAAGCATTCTTTGTGCAAAGAATTAAAAATTTCCGGGAAACTGTAGTTGGCGATGCAACTACTAAAATACATTAGAAAATATGGATATATATATAATAAATATTGGGGTATCCCGTCCAAGTATAAGGTTTGAGACAAATTTCTTTTTGATATACGATATTTTGGTAATTGAATACTGGGTTGTATATATTTATGTATATTCAGGTAAATTTCAAATAAATAAGCGAATTTAAATTTCTCAAAAACCAATTAGTTGGTACTAATGCGTCTTGAAACAATAGCAATATTTTACTCTTTGAAGATTGGTAGAGCCCTCAAGTTGTTGCTGTTTTTAACTTTTGAGAGCCATTTCGTAATCTGCTATCAAACACGCAAGTTTAAGCGGTATTGCGTTAAGAAAACTCTCAAAAAAGTATTTCGGGACACACTAATAGGGTGTGTCGAAACATTTTTTAAATATTTTCTTAACACAATACTCCTTAAAACTTGTGTGTTTGCTAGCAGATTACGAAATGGCTTTCAAAAGTTAAAAACAACTACAACTGGAGGGCTCTACCGATCTTCAAACAGTACAAATATTGCTATTATGACAAGACGCACTATTACCAACTAATTTGATTTTTAGAAATTTAGATTCGCTTATTTATTTGAAATTTACCTTAGCATACATAAATACATATAACTCCGTATTCAAAAACCCAAATTTTGACACCTTTTGCGATATAATGTCTCAAAAATAAATTTCTCTCATACCTGGACGGGACCCACTTTAAGCGTCCTGTCGCTAAATGCTGAAGTAGCATAAATATATAATAATGTATATAGCTAACGAAAAAAAAAAAAAAAAATGTTGCATAATGTGTATAAGCGCTCGTATGTATTATGCAAAACTTGATTGAAGATAACAAACACACACCCACATACTTAGTTTTAAATTCCATGCATAAATATAGATTTTTAAGAGTTTCTTTTACTATAATTTAATAATAACCAACAACAAGAAAGAACTTATAAAGTAAAATTAACAAAGTATCGTGTAAAAGTCATATTACATGATTTTAATATGTAAATAATTGGTAATTGCATTTAGCTGATATAGTATTAAGAGCAAAATACATATAAACACACATGCATTGTTATGTATGCTTCTTTTCTTTTTTTAATTTGGAAAAGTATTAATAAATACTAAAAACCAAAAATATTGTAACTGTTTTTATTTTATGCTTATGCGAACATTTTTACATTGAAAAATGGTTCTATTTTTAACTGTTTTTTGCCTTTCCCGTCTGATACTTTTAAATAAAAAGTCGTATTTCGTGCAGTGGAAACTCCCAGTTAAGTAAACGCTTTATTTAAAAATTAAAACTCAGATACATAAATGACTGGATTTGATTCCATAAGAAAAATATCATGCTCTAATTGACGCAATTGTCTCTCCAAATTTGATTTCCGTAAACGCTTCGAAATTGTATCACAATACAATGAGCCAGCTTGGTAAGCTTTAAATATATCGTTGAAGCTCTGTTTAAGACCCTGGAAATATAATGAAAAGAAAATCAATGTTATATTAAAAAAATTAGAGCTTTAATCAGAATAAAGAAAAAAAATCGGCGTATTTCAAAATAATTTTCAAAAAAACGACCTACCTATCTATGAATTTGTTTTAAAAGAGCCAAGAATACCCCTTTTCAAAATTTTTCCAAAAACACACTTGGTGCATTCTCTAATATTTTTTCATAAAAAACCAAGGACTGAAACCGAAACCGTAACCGTAACCGATTGATTTTTCAAAACCGAAACCGTAACCGTTATTTTAATCTGAAAAAGAACGAAACCCAAACCGTTTCAAAAGCCGGAACCGGTTCCAAACGGGTTTGAATTTTTTTATGCCCTTTGATGGCATCGAAAAAATTTACGATCCGAGAAAAATGTGTTTAGTGGCCCGTATATTTTGACGATTTATTTCATTTAGTTTCCATTCTAATATTTTTCTATTAGAAAAAGTAGTCATTTTTTTTTAATTATATTGCAGAAATTTCATCCATACATAGGGTTAATAATATTTATTACAATGTACAACAGCTGGCTGGGCATTGGACCAAACCAACCTTTTCAAGTTTTTCGAATTTAGCCTCCAAAATAAAGTTACGGGCTTTCGAAGTTGGATCCTTCGAAAATTTGGCTTTCTAATTTTGTTTAAAAAATTAAAAAAATACACTTTCAAATAAGAAAGTGCACAATCAAGTAAGAGGAACCAGAAGACCACGCCCATATTTAACCTTTTTCAATTTTTTAAACAAAACAATTAGAAAACCAAATCTTGGAAGGGTTCAACTGCGAACTTCGAAAGCCCTTAACTAAATTTTGGAGGCTAACATCGAAAATCAGGGAATGCCATTTTTTTATTTATATCTTAATCTCTTAAAAAAATTTGATTTAGTCCAATACCCAGAAAAAAGTGGATTTTGTCATACAGTGTTATTATATTGGAAAAATGTCAAAAAATTCAGACCTACATATTTTGCAGCTACATAATTAAGTTTTGTAAAATTTTTTTGCGTTCGTGTTTTTATTTGGAAACCGAAACCGGAACGAAACCGAAATAAATTGTGAAGAACGAAACCGGAACCGAAGCCGAATCGGGTTACAAAACCGAAACCGGAACGTTATTTTAATCCGTTTCATACCTTGTAAAAAACACAAGAAAATAACACTATTGTCAAAATTATTTTTCAAGTAACATCAACAAGAATAAAAAACACACGTAGGTACTTTGTTGTTGCATGAAACGTTTTTTGACAATAGGCTAGGAAATTTTCGACAATATCGTCTTATTTTTTGTGTTTTATGGATAAAATTTAGAGAGAAGACCCCAACTATCTCAGAATTTTTTTTTAAAAAACGGTCTGTTTCGAAATGTATGTCAACAATGACCTATCCCGATTATGATTTCAATAGCGCCCTATTTCAAAAACCAGATTAAAAAACGTCTAATCTCGACTGAAATGTATTGGTTTTTCATTGAGATAGGGCGTTTTCACTCATAACATTCTGAGAGACGACGTTTTCGAAACAAATTCTGAAAAAAACGCTTATGAAGAATATATCCCCAACTCAAATTTTTTTTAAGAGTTTGTTTGAAAAGAGCCCAGAAATACATTATTTCAAAATATTTTCAGAATTTTTTAACAACGCTCTTTTCAAATTATGTTTCTCGGATTTTATTAATAACCCCTTTTTCAAAATAACATTCAAAAACGCCTTATCTCAACTGAAATGTATTGAATTTTCATTGAGATTGGACCATTTTGAAAAAAATTTTGAAGTTTTGAAATGCATTTTACGGTTTCTGAATTACATTTGACTAGTCTCTAATATGTACATTTTACGATTTCTGAAGCACAAATGCCAATTCTTAAATGCATTTTACAATTTCTGAAGTTTAATTGACTACTCTAAAGTACATTTAACGTTTGCTGAAATTCGTTTCACGATCTCTGCATTCCAATTGACCATTTGAAATACATTTCTACGTTTTATGAAGTAGAAATGACTATTCTGAAATACATTTTACAGTTCCTGAAAACTAATTGACTATTCTGAAATATGTTCAACATATTTTATTAAATACAATTGACTATTTTTAAATACGTTTTATAATTTCAGAAGGAAATTTTATGCTCTTGTAACAGGGGTGTTCAGGCCTTTCAACTTACTGGGCCATACAACAACAACGTAATAGTTTTTACAACAACATCGTTCCTGGAGTCACGAAAAATTATACGAAAGAATTATTTTTGAACTAAAGTTTTCTGTTGGGGTCACACGCTGTTGTTCTAGGGACATATCGGGCCAAAAGAGCCACTATGTGGACATGCCTGTTTTATAACCTTAAAAAGTAATTTCACACTCTCACCTTCAGAATGCTATCTCTTTCCTCCGTTGGCAGCTGACGTATCATAGCATGTCTCACTTCGCAACGTTCTTCCAATTCCAATTGTTTCTCCCTACAGGCAGTAAGTGTACTACGCAGCTTTCGCTTGTGGATGGGCAAATAAGTTGGAACTTTACCGAAATCTTTCGAACAAACATATTGCGGTAGCAGACCTGAATTTTGCAATGGACGTGGTGTGCCCGTATGAAAGTCAATATATTTTGGTGGATGCCATTTAGCTGGTGCTCCTTTAATGCACAAAGCATTCTTTTTAATAAAATTCACATGTTTAGTTTCTTTGTCGCATTTCTTTTTCAAATCTTCAAGGCGTGGCACCGGCAACATGGGTTCATCACGTTTCGGACAGATGTGATCACGTTTACGTTGCCATTTAATGCCACCATTCTTACGTAAAAATTCGCATGGCTCACGTAACGGCGTCTCACTGTAACCCATCGTTTTATGCTCACTTTTATGTGAACCCGTTAATAATTGCTTGCCATCGGGTAATTTGATAACGGCACTTACGACTTTCTTCTTCTTCGACTTTGTTGAACGACGAATAAAGCTACTTTGCATTAATTCATAAAAACCGGAAGTTCTTTCAATATTTTTGATATTCTCATTGTGATGTGTTATATAGACGAGGGACATGATGTAAGGGACGTATTAAAATGTGGTTTCCAAATACAAATTGTTTCCTATCCTTTGTAGATTTGCCAACGAGGCTTAGGCTTGTTTTTTATAAAATAGATCAAAATATATAAATATACTATATTTGTTAGTATAGTGCCGCCAAATAAACTCCCTGAAGCCTAGAATACGTTCAGCAAATTTATTTTTAGTAAAGTTGGAATTTTTTTTCGTTTCGAAGGAGTTTTGTTAAGATAAGTAAATAAATTTTTTGTTTGTCATCAAATAATAGATACAAGTTGTTGCTTAGCAACAGAAAACTTTTGGAAAGCCGAAGACGTGGCATATGTATATCTATTAGACTGGCTCTAAAAATTAATTTTCAAAAACTATTTTGATATTTTTTTTTACAGTGTGAGAAAAAAGACTAAAATTTTTGTTCGGCTGATCAAAAGTTTGCTTTGAAACGGCCAAAATATTTTTCAAAAGTGCCATATCACACTTTTTTTAAAACCCTCTTTTGATTTGATTCCAAAGTATCCTGTCTCAAAATGTATTTAATTTTTGTTCAGATAGCCTGTTTTTATATTTATAAAGAAACTTTCAAAAAAAATGTTGGACATCCAGAAAAACATTGATGAACCTTACATCCAGTTCTATGAGTGATACTGACATACAGAAATTGTAAAGATATGAATCGTTTTTTATTTAATTTTTTTTTTAATATACTTTATAAATAATTGGTTTAATCAAAAATAAATTATTCGGAAGAATTGGAATTATTTCGGGTTAAGGATACGTTCGAATGGCTTTTTAAATGAAACTAATATTTTCCAATTTGGTTTACATATGATGTTCATACATTTCCATACGTAATACTTTGAATCTTTAACGAATTGTGATGATATTTTTGTATGAGGTGATGCTAAAAATATCGCGTGTTTATAAAAAATTCGAAATTTATTTATTAATAGCGGTTAGTTCGACATCTTCAACATTATGTGATCCCCGATCATACCACCATCTCAATATAATGGTGCGTCTACGCCGCACTATAAGGAATATCAATGTTATAAAAACACCTTGCAAGCCGTTAACCATTTCCATGACCATAAGGTAGGCTTCCGGACCGGGTGAATAGAAGGTAACAATTTCCAATAGCCAAGATACTATGAGTATGACACCCAAGAAACTGATGCATTTTGCGCTGAAACAAAAATAAAAGTAATATCAGTAGATATTATAAAAATTTGTTCAATTCCTTTTTTTAAAATTTACTCTTTTTTCACTTCCTCATACTTCATTTCATCGATTTCTGTAGCTATAGGAACAACAACATTTGTGTATACATTGCCATTTATCGTATTTTTCGCTGACGCTTCGGACGTTTGCTTCTTTACTTTTTGAAACCCAAAGAATGATATCATCATGGCAATAAATGATAAGAAGAGGAGCGACGATACTGGTGGTATAAAATAACGTTGTGACTCGCGTATCGCTGAAATGTCAAAACAGGTAATTGTTACTTAAAATTTTTTTTAGTATATTTATACTTTTTTGTTGTTGAACTTTTTAATATACACAATCTAATGATATCATAATGTGATGTTATATTAATGGCGATGTGATGTTGTGATACACAGTGTGACCTGATATGATGGATAAGTACATAAATGTAGCTATAGCTGAAATGTCAAGAACAGGTAATTTTTTTAGTATCTCTATTGTACTTTTTTGTTGAACTTTTTACGTGTGTAATCTCATGATATCATGATGTGATGTTATGTTAAGGTCTGATGAAATAAGTAAATTTATTTTGTGAAGCATGATATAAAGCCAAAGAGGTCAGATTGATTTGAGGCGTCAGTTCTCTCTCTCTCTGATCTATCCTATTTGATATCGCCGCCATTGGTTTCTTTTTTTAGTTAGATATACAGTGTGACTTGATGTTTTCTTTCAATAGTGCCATGTGATATGATATAAGTAAAGTGATGGAATGGTATAACAATATAACGCCATATCATATGATGCTATGTGATAAATATGTTACAATTTAGTTTTAAAACGCCTTATATAAGAATTTGTTCCAAGAACACCCTATATCGAAATTTCGAAAACGTAGTCGTATGATGATTAATTTAAAAAAATGTTGTGCGCTATTATCAAATCCGTTAAAGGTAAATTACATAATTACAATAAACTCACATGCGGTCAAACCCTGCATGAAATATGATGGCATACCAGGTAGTCCCTTATGAATAGTCATAGCCACCAATGATCCTGCGATTATACAACAAATCGACGAATATACACCAAAAACACACAACACGCGAACTTTCGATGGTCGCTGATTCATTGGAATACGATACCTATATAAAAACCAAATAAATATGTATAAATATTTTTTATGTTTTTTTTTTTTTTCTTTTTGTAAGCTTACCATATATTAACCAACACATTCCAACAGAGACAGAAAAACCATATAAAATATGATAACATAAAAAATTGTATTATATAGGCAAGTGTGACAGAATCCATTTTGAAAATGTGCACCAAAGAGTGTAAGAAGTAACCTATAGCCAAACACAGGGATAACATACTCAAACATAATCCGTGTACAGAACGTAATTCTTTCAGTCTTATGTGTAGATAACTGACAATCAGCAAGCATGGTATGGAAATGAGCATAAAAATGGCAATAGCTATCATTTGGCCACGTTTCAAATGCTCCTCAATGGAGGTAATGCAAGTGATGGCATAGGTAACACCTGACACATTATCAATGTCGATGCAATAGTCTTTTTCCACCGTATAACTATCATTTCCATATTTATCCATAATAAGTAATGAGCCATCTTGTAAAATGAAAAAGCGATCATCTTCATCGTTGTAAAGTAAAGAGCTGGAAAAACGTGTAAGATTTATTAGTAAACAGATATAAGAACAGTATATAAGGAGCTACAAAAAACTGTGGACTATGCTGCCCTCCTTAGCAAGAAGGCAGTAAAATCATTTTACTGCCTTTTGGAAATTTTGATACCATTATATTTTTGTAACGTCTTACAATCCACTGATTATAAAATTAATCGGCCAAAATGCAATTTCAACGATAAAACAAGGTTTAAATTAGTGATACATCTAGAATCTTTGTATTTTTCCAAAACAAAAAAGCAGTATAAAGGTATTACAGTGTAAAAAAGCAGTATTATACTGCCTTTATACTCTGAAAGGTAAGAATTCTGCTTGGAATATATGGAGAGAAAGTCAAACGAATTTTTATTTTTTGGATTTACAAAGCAGTATTACATTAACTTTGTTTTACAATCCAAAAAAGCAGTAAATAATAGCTCTGATCCCGTACTCCAATTTGACAGTCAGAAATAGTCAGAAACAGTCACGAACTAAAAGTAAAGGATCAGACCTAATATTTTACTGCTTTTCGATTTACAAAGCAGAAACGCAGTTCGCTGATCCTTAAGTCCCCAGGGATAAGTTTCGCCCATATTTAGATGCAAATTGTTCTTCATGAAGCCTTTTAATATCTTAATATTCATTCATGCCTGTTATGCAGCCAAATAACTAGTTATTTAGTTCGAGCACACGCAAACTTCACTTCAGTTTTCTCGATAGTCAATTTTTATAACATACTGCTTTTTTGCTAAGGACGGCAGTATGGGTGAAATCACGAAATTTTTGGTTTTTTAAATTTTTTTATATACCAAATTCCGATAGATTTCGCATTTTCTGTAATGCGATTTGATTACAAGATGACGTCATAGTAGTATGTTGCGATACACAGTGTGATGCGATGTGATAAAATATGTAAATAATATAAAGGTTTTAAAATGGGTTTGTAGAGTAGATATGCTATATTGCCATATGATGTGATGTAATAGTGGGGTACAGTATGTTTTAATTAGGAGGTTGTTGTTGTTGTAGCCATACTTTGCCCTGCCTAGTCGGAAGATCCACTTATAAAAAGTTACGTGACGGACCAGACAGGGGTTGTACGGGTGTTGACAGTCCTTTGCCGGAATCCGGTACGTTCCGGTACTCCCATGCGGTATTGCCCGGCTCTCTTGGGAACTATTTCGTGGATTTTAGTCGCCTCTTACGACCGGCATACCTACCTCGGGCATATTCTAAACCCCTAACTCGCAGGGTAAAGGAGGTGATGTGATAGTGAGGTACAGTGGGACTTGTTGTGTTGAAATATGTAATATAGTGCGATGTGATGTAATTTATAGGTGATGTGAAATTGGACAGTAAAATGTATTTTGCGATACAGTATGTTGTGGTACGCAGTGTGACTGGATGTGATGGGATAATTAACGTTATTTTGTGGCGCATGATATAAGGGAATATGTGATGCTGTGGTACATGGTCTGCTTTAATAGTGTTCTTTCAATAGTGCCATGTGATATCTCTACAAGTAACAAAATTGTAACAGGACGATTCGATGTCTATACATTGCAGATATTCCAAAAAATTGATAGGGACAATCATTAATCAGCTAACCGATTTCAGATTTTTTGTCTGTTTGTTAGGAATAACATGAAATTTAAAATTTAAGATATCCCTTATCTCGATATCTCGACCGGCTTCAGAGTTATCGAACAATGTGTTAGTACAATATGGGTGTCAAACGAAAGGTGCTAACGCGTGATGTCATAAGCAATGTGATTTCTTCAACTTCCCCTATATCTCCAGATAGACTTCCAGAAAAACATGGGTGAAGAACCATTAATTTCTAGGGAGTAGCTACTTAGTGAATCGCGTGCAAACATACTTGAAAAAATAAAATTATATTGAGCCTACTTATTGTTCAATTACTGTATTCAACGCGAATAAAATATTTTCATGTGGTAAAATATATCGTAAAACTAATGTGAGACATCTAGTAATACATCGGTAAAAATTACATTCAGTTTTATACAGCGGGTTTTGAGTGATGCGCGAACAAACATACAGACAAAAACCGCTATTTTGACTTCAGTTACTCTTTTAATGTATTTTTATTGATACCTATAACAGACATCTAACACAAATACTTACGCATTGCAGGGATTCCCAATTTCGTACTGCAACTTCACCTCAACTTCATCATCCTCAATACAGTTACCGTATAGAACTGCACTAATTGTAATGGGTTGAAAATCTAAATTAGTCGAGTCGCATTGCTCTTCGCTTTGATTTTCATTAAATAGGCTTAAACCTTCGCCATGCGGACAGCATTTCTTGAGTCTCGAATGTTTATTAGGTATTGGTTGATCGGCAATTTTGTGTCGCTGTGAACAATCTTCTGGTACAGCTAGACTTTTCACATCTTGTAAAGGCGTCGGTATTGTTGTTATTTGATAATTAGAAGCTTCATCAGCAGCTGCAGCCTCGAGCGAATTACTGTGAATTGAATAATTATTTAATTGATATACATACCTATGTATTACTCAAGATCAAGGGTGCAAAATTGGGCACTGTATTTTTTCATAGTGTACATGACGTTAAAGGGTCAACTACATAAAACTTTATTTCAACTTTACCTCAGGCTTTGGCTTTGACAGATAATGGCAAATGGGAAACCTCAAAGTAGAAGCAAGGTTGAAATTTGGCAAACTCTCAAATTTTGCTTGCTTTGCTAGCTTTGACAATCAGAGGTTGATGACTTTGCTTTAATTTAAGAATTAAAATTTGGAGGAAATAATAATTAATTAATTTTTCTCTATTCAATTAATAAATTTACCAAAACACTCTGAATGCAAAGAAAAAAATAACGAAAACAAATGTATAAAAGTGAAGCGTCAAAGCGGTCATTGTAGAATACCTTTGAAGTTGAGCGCAAAGTTTTGAGGTTGCAAATGTCAGCCGAGGTTAACAAAGCTTTATGTAATTGACCCTTAAGTATCGTTTAAAGGTTTAGACTGAGCCAAATAGTTTTTTTTTTTAACTTATATTGATATTATTTTTAAGTATAAGCAGTTGCTGTCATCATGGTAGACACCTGAGGTGAGAGTTGAAGACACCTTGATTCGATTCTAAAGGAAAGTTTTTTCTGAGTGTAGCTTTTCGCCCAAGAAACTCTCTAAAGGCTCATTTACCCGGGTCTATTTTTTGTCGTTTCACCGTGTAAATAGCAATTCGATCGATTCGATTGTATTTGAAGGTGGAAAGCAGTGGAACGACAAAAATCTACCCGTGTAAATCAGCCTTATTGGTCTACCCTTTATTTGTTTCCAAATTGTTTCATATATTTGTGTTCATTAGGGTGTTTAATTTTAAAGCGATATTTTTTCTCAGTACAATTTCATATGTCTATCTTGACTAAAAATTCAGACGGTTCTCCATACAAATATTGAGATATTTACATATATAGATGTGTGGGCCCTTATTATAAGACAAACTCGATTTTCGACTGTTATCGAAAGAGCAAATTGCACGAGTTGGTTATTATGACGTTCATTAGAAAAAAAAGAAAACACAAAATAGTTCGAAAACCCTCGGGGTCCTGGGGGTCTGGACCCCTCCCGAAATGTGCAAGGTAGTGCACTCTTGGTTCTGTGTCTGTATAAAAAAAAGAAAATTTCGAACATAAAATTGCGCAATTTTTTAATATCTATAACATGTATGACTTCCATTTTGTGCCATTTGGAACAACAAAATTTCCGACAGAGCAAAATTTTTGTAGAGCTTAAGTTCGCCATCAGAAAGTAAACTTCAAAAAACCTCATCTATCCGATGTGTGCTAAAAAAGTAATTCGCGGTCAAAAGTCAACAATTTATGTTTCTTGGATTTTTTTTGAAAATGGTAAGTTTGTTTCGAAAAATTACCTGTTGTGAACCTGAAAATTCACTACTAAACACACTAACTACGGGGGCGAAGAGCTGGTAAAAAGTATGCATCAGCTCTTATGCAAAATATGGTCAGACGAGTGCATGCCTCCGGATTGGAATTTAAGTGTGCTCTGCCCAATCCACAAGAAAGGCGATTCTTAATATGGTATATAAGGTTCTTCTTAGCGTATTGTGTGAAAGGCTGAAGCCCACCGTCGACAAACTGATTGGACCTTAACAGTGTGGCTTTAACCTGGTACGTCTACCATCGACCAGATTTACACGATACGCAAATGCTGGAGAAGACCCATGATAAAAGAATCGATACGCACTCTTTATCGATTTTAAAGCTCCTTTTGACAGCGCAAAAAGTAGTTGCCTGTATGCATAATGTCTGAATTTGACTTCCCTGCAAAGCTTATACGGCTTTGCCAAATGACGTTGAGCAATATCAACAGCTCTGTCCATTGTGTATCAATACCAAGTGTGAACTCTTCTTTTGACAACACACATTAAAATGTCGGTTTGTTTACATCCTGCACATATTAAAATGTTTATCGTTTATCGTCAAGTGAATTCACTTGGTATATATGCACAATGGCTCTGTCAGAATCGGGAAGGACCTCTCTGAGTCATTTGAAACCAAACGAGGCTTCAGACAGGGCGACTCCCTTTCGTGCGATTTCTTCAACTTGATGCTAAGCGTCAATAAATGACGCAAGCCAAGATTAGAATTTTTTTGCTAGACACCCTAATGTCTCAGTTCTCGTATTTATGATAGTATCTCTGTTTACTATTTGAGTAAAAAATTGAGTGTGCTAATTGAGCACCGCTTCAAATAATGAGTAACTTATAAAAAAATACAAATTTTTACTTACATGAACTTTGACAGTGTTTCGTTTGTTCCATTTGAGACTGTTTGTGATAAAATACTATTAAACCCCCAGCACTTAACCAAACAGGTAACTATCACGAGTATACGAAGCGGCAAATCAAACATGTTTATAATAACCTACAGTTGTATAAAAAAGATAACTTTGAAATAGTTTAGTGCACAAAAAAAATATAAACATTGCTTTGAGGCTAATGAATAGCCGGTAGATATTTTTTTTATACCCAGCACATTTTTGATGTGTAAACATTTCACGGTATAGATCGGAATGGTGACAGTGATCATGAACGGAACAATACCATTTAACAGTGACCATGAACAGGACTACCACAGTGTCTCGACCAGTGACCGAGAACGGATATTTGACAGTGACTAGAACATTGATGATGAACGGAACTTTTTTTTTTTTGGTTTTGGTACTCCACTTGAGATGAGACAAAATTACAGAATTCGGGGGTAACACATTAGACTGGGCCAAAAAAAAATTTGTTTTATTCAAAAATTATATTGGTTTTATTTTTCAGAAAGGTGAAAAAATATTACTGTAAAAATTACAGACCTTAATATTAATTTCTAGAGGTCTATCATCGCTAGTTTAGATTTCACAGACTTTACATAAGCTTTGTTTTCATATTTGGTATAAAAACGACAAACTATTGCTGTAAAACACCGTTTACCTGAACATATTTTTGTAAGAACTCGAATTCCCTACAAAAGCTGCATAGCTTAAAACTTTCTCCGACTAGCCGTTTTCTAGTATTCTAGCCTCAAAATAATTGCCGATTTCCTGGTCGATCTTTTGTTGTTCCACCGTATTATTAGTAATACGACTGATCAACAACTTGCTTTTGATGGCTGGATACAGTCGAAAGTCAAATCGACTCATGTAAATCAGTCTTAACTTAATTTTTTACTAAATGTTCCTTGGAAGCTTTTCAGGTCATAAAGACTATCGGACAAAGTCTACCAAAAGGATAGTATTACCACTTTACTAACCAACTTCAACCATTTCCAATATATTTATCTCCAATTCTTTCATGCACACTTGGCTGATGATTAAGAATGAAAATAACATACTCAAATCACAGAAGGAAAACTTTAAAAGTCAGGGTTGAATTGTTGAGTATACATTAATATTGAGAGTTATTAATGATAAATTAATAAATTTTCTAAAATCCAACCTCTACTATTTTTCTAACTACTACTATTTTAAACTACTTTTCTAACTACTTTTTTTTGCATGATTTTGTTAAAAGGCTACCCAGAATGTGAATGACAATTTTTCGGGAAGCAAGATGTCCGCATTTGACAAAATCTGTCAGGGAAGAGCTAACCTGGTAATAATTGAATCAATTCGTTATCAAGTACGTCGTGAGTATAAATCCTATCCCTAAGCAAGCTTAGGAAAGCTCTACAACCCCCACTACGTTTATTTTGCACGGAGGAAGTGGCCACGCCGTCCTTGGGTACAGTTACCACGAACACCACCAAAAAAAGCCTGTTTTTATTTAAATCGCCGTGCTCAATGCGACCACTCACTTCGGCCCTACAAAACGAACTTGATGAACGGAACTTTGACAGTGAACGGAAATGTGACAGAGACCGTAAACGGAACAGGAATCCTGAATATTAACGGAACATTGAGAGTGACTGGAACTGGGCTCTGGTTTCAAAAGTTGAGTACCGAGTTGGTTTAAAATTTTTTGGGTATTAATTTTAAGCACTCATCCATTTCGAGTTCAATATTTTTAACTACACTCAATCATATCATGTGCTGGGTATAAAAAAAAATATTGTATAGTGACATCACAAACTTTTCGCGTAGATCCATATTCTTATCAGTAGATAATATTTCTCCACATGCTTTTTGTGAAAAACTTCACATAAAAAACAATTTATTGACTATGTACAATGGCGTCATGTATACATATGTAAATAATTTTATAGTACATATCTATAAATTGTATTTACTTTTATGACACACAATTTTTGGAATTTCTTAATAACAATTTTAATAGAACGTCTCAGATTGTTTAAAATTTGTTTTAACTACATTTATATATTGCACCTCTAGACTCACTTTGCAGGTTTAACAATGGACAATTTATACTAGACTGGGTCAAATAACACATATTTTTCTTTGAAAAAATAATTTTTAAAGCGTGGTTACTCGGAAATGGCGGGAAGAATATTTTAATTCCGCCATTTTTGTGGAAACTTTAAAATTGTACAAATCTTTATAAAGCTAAATTTTTTAACCGAATCCCGGGTCTCCCGCTACATTTTTTGTTCCGAAATTCGGGGTTTATATTTATTCAAATCTCACTTCCAAAAATACCGAGAGATGTGTAAAAATAAGCGTTTTGACTACGATTTCCACAATCGGAAAGCAGAAGTTAAAGTTTTTTCCAGTGAAAAGTTATTTACAAAAAAACCAATCCGGCATTGGGACGCTATTAATGTGCAAAGAAAGCCCCTTTCTGAGTTGAAATATCTCTTGACAGAAATAAAATATATGTACCCACCTAGAGAAGGGCTGTTATAAATTCAAAATACTATATGCTCAAACTTGAGAGGTAGCCAGTTTTTCGAGTTCTTTGAAAATTGTGATTTTTTTTAGTTTATCGCTGTTTAGATCTAGATGTGCGATACATAATTTTCAAAAAAAAAATGTGTTTGCCCAGTCTAATACACATACTACGTATGAATGAATTAATTTAACTGAGCATTTTTTCACGTTGTTTAACTTTTTTTACTTAAAATATTTCAAAACACTTTTTTTCTTTATGGGAAACTCTGTTGGCAACTCAAACATTTTAACAAAGAAGACCTTGTTACTAATAACCGCAATTTTTTTAAATCACATGAAGAAGCACTAAATCCCACTAACTTCGAGTTGAAAGAATTTTGCCCTCTTTCACAGCAAAATTACTCACGTTTAAACAAAATAAAAAGTGAGTAATGTTCACTGGTGTTTTTTGTTCTCAACTCACTTGCAATTTGGTTTAATTTTTTATTTATTTGCGCTCTTTAGTTTTTAATTTGAATTTTTTTTTTGTGCACACACGACGGCTTCGACAGTCTGAATTTAGCGAGAAACGGGTAATGAATGAGCTGCTATATTGGTTGTGTAAAAGCGATGTTTGACCAATTGTTAAGCTCCTTTGTACTGGAATTCTAATATTTATTTATGGATAAGATAACGATGAGGGTTTCGTGCTGGGAAAAATTTATTATGTTTCTCTTCCGGATATTAACCCGGTACGCTGCGGTACTGCCCGACTGTCGTGGTAGCGATTTGGTATGACCAGTGGAACCTACTAGGCCATGTCATCCCTCCAGCCGTGAGAAATGAGAAGATGAGTAATGAGAGGTGAGAGGCATCATATCCGTAGATCAACCATCGAGTTAGCACGTCATTACTTATGTGCATATTAGTCGCTTCTTACGACCGGTATGCCCACCTCGGGCATATTCTAAAACCCTAACCCTGGACGAGTTGAGCAAAGCCCAACTGTAGTTCCTGGTCATGATCGACATAGGACTATCGTTCCCGTGACCCCGAACTGCGTGGTTGTGAGAAGATTGAAACGCTAGCTGACAGAAATAATGAATGCAAATTCTAACAAAAGACCCTACGAATGACGGAATTTTTCACTGCGATGGCAAATTCCTGGAGGGACCCACAGACCGAAGCACGGACTGACCTAAAGGTGATGGCCCAATGCACGCTTGCTTTGCTGGCTTTGCCTCGAGAAATGTCAAAATTCTTTAGAACTCTACTGAAATGAATGAAAGTTGGCCCAGTGGCAGCCTTAAAGGGTCGATTACATAAAACTTTTGTTCAACTTTATCTCGGACTTTGGCTTTGACAGATAAGTTCAATATACGTGTTTCAACGAAACAAGGCAAATGGGAAACCTCAAAGTTGAAGCTAGGTTGAAATTTGGCAAGCTCTCAAATTTTGCTTGCTTTGACAATCAGATGTTGATGACTTTGCTTTAATTTAAGAATTAAAACTTGGTGGAAATAATAATTAATTCATTGTTTCCCTATTAAATTAATAAATTTACCAAAACATTCTGAATGCAAAGAAATAAATAACGAAAACAAGCAGGGCAAATTGGAGACCTCAAGGTTGAAGTGATGTTGAAATTTGGCAAACTCTCAAATTTTGCTTGCTTTGACAATCAGATGTTGATGAGTTTGCTTTAATTAAAGAATAAAAAGTTGGAGAAAAAAATAATTAATTCATTTTTTCTCTATTAAATTAATAAATTAACCAAAACACTCTGAATGCAAGGAAATAAATAACGAAAACAAATCTATAAAAGAGAAGCGTCAAGGCGTTCATTGTAGCATACCTCTGAAGTTCGACGCAAAGTTTTGAGGTAGCAAATGTCAGGCGAGGTTAACAAAGCTTTATGTATTCGACCCTTTATGTATTCGACCCTTTAAGCCTCAACTGGGACGAGGGAATGCTTGGAATTCAATCTTACCAATTAACGCGGAATCAGTATTCTTACCGCCGTATTTTGTAAGGCGTCACTCACCGTGACTGAATTTTTGATGACGTATAAATGAAGAGTGAAACAATTTGGCATCCTTATTTTAAATAGTAAGGTTTGTCCTTACTTCTGTCAACAATATCCATTACAACAGGAGACCTATTTCCTTTCATTGACCTTTTATACGTCATCAAAAACTCAGTCACGGTGAGTGACGCCTTACAAAATACGCCGGTTAATATCGTATATAAGAGCTGAGGTATTGTGCGAATGACTGAAGCCATTCATAGACATGGTGATTGGACTTTATCAAGGTGGCTTCAGATGTGATAAGTAACGAAAAAGAAAAGTTCAGTATACGTATTTAAACCAAGCATGGCAAATTGGAGACCTCAAAGTTGAAGTGATGTTGAAATTTGGCAAACTCTCAAATTTTGCTTGCTTTGACAATCAGATGTTGATGAGTTTGCTTTAATTAAAGAATAACAAGTTGGAGAAAAAAATAATTAATTCATTTTTTCTCTATTAAATTAATAAATTAACCAAAACACTCTGAATGCAAGGAAATAAATAACGAAAACAAATCTATAAAAGAGAAGCGTCAAGGAGTTCATTGTAGCATACTTCTGAAGTTCGACGCAAAGTTTTGAGGTAGCAAATGTCAGGCGAGGTTAACACAGCTTTATGTATTCGACCCTTTATGTATTCGACCCTTTATGTATTCGACCCTTTAAGCCTCAACTGGGACGAGGGAATGCTTGGAATTCAATCTCACCAATTAACGCGGAATCAGTATTCTTACCCCTGAATTCTGTAAGCTATCTCTAGTCACTAATAGAGACAATAGTCACTATCAAAACTCAAACGACAAATCTCAAATTTTGTGACTTGAGAAGAGACAAAGTTACAGAATTCGGGGGAATATCGTATATAAGAGCTGAGGTATTGTGCGAATGACTGAAGCCACTCATAGACATGCTGATTGGACTTTATCAAGGTGGCTTCAGATGTGATAAGTAACGATGTTTCAAATGCTGGAGAAAGGCATGATAAGAAAAGGAATACGTACCATATTTTTGTCGATTTCCAAGTCGTTTTTATGGCTATGCCAATTGACGTTGAGTGATACCAACAGCTCGGTCAGAATCGGAAGGACCTACCGAAAAATCGACCCGTGTATGTGAGCCGACCCCTGTCTTCACTGGCCTGAAAAAAGAGCGGAGAAAGTGGGTCTTGCGGAGAACCAGGACTAGAGAAGGTACTATTTCCTGTTGTTAAACACTAATCACCGCAATGAGGATGGACGCGCTCCCTTTGGGGGGGTTCACGTGATCACAACTGCGAGTATTGTAGGAATTTTACAAAGAGATGGCCACGCATAACATAAAAATGAATATAGAGCAGCGAATGGACAAAGACGCTCCTGCCAAAAAGGTTATGCAATCAACACCCGAATTCGACAGCAGGGGAAGGGAGAGGCCTCGACTGAGATGGAGAAAGTAGGTAGGGAACTTAAACTCCCTGAACTGGATCCGTGACACAATTTTTAAAATTTGTTCCATTTTTTTGCAGGTCGTAATTTTAAACCAACTTGGAAAAAAACCTTGAAAATAAGGCATTGAGCCCGAGGAATATCGGATCCCGCGATTCACTTATTCAAATTCAGGCCTTTCGTGATCTGTGGGATTTGAATAAAAATAATCCCATGAAACTGATGAAACACGTCCAACCATGTCGGGAGAGGTTTTAAAAGACGTGTTTCGGCTTCGATATCAATAATCCGAAAATAGAAATTAAAATTTTTTCTGTGAAAAGTTTTTAGCAAAATACCAATAATTTTACTCGGTCCGACCAAAAAATTGGAGTGTGACCCATAGCATTTATGTGCAAACCCCCTTTCTGATTTGAAATATCTCTTGACAAAAAAAAAAAAAATACCGATCCTTTTATTTCGGATTATGCATAGCGAGGTCAAAAAGCGTATTTTGATATTTCTCCCGACGTTTTTTGACGGTACCTGAAGAAATTCCGAGATCACGGGATTGTATTTTTAAAATCCCGAATTCCCGGGATTGTCAAAAAGCTTCGGGATCCGATGCCTTGGTTGAAAATGAAAGATTTTTAGAGAACAAAACTGTCGAGCCCGATTTTTGCATTTTCGTTTATTTTTTCAAAAATTCAACCAACAACTTAATTGTTTGATGCAGTTATTTGCTTCGTGTAACTATTATCTAGGTTTTTAAATATACATATAAACAGCAGCAGCAGAATAGATTTTTTAAAATACTCTCAATTTTCTGGACTTTGCACGCTTTAAGGTGATGACCCAATACACGCTTGCTTTGCTGGCTTTGCCTCGAGAAATGTCAATATTCTTTTGAACTCTACTGAAATGTATGAAAGTTGCCCCAGTAGCGGGCTTAAAGTACATTTACACCGCACCAAATTTGGTAAATTCGGCGAAAAATTGCAAATTTGGCGCTTTTTTCTATGCAAATCTTATTTTCCAAATTTGGAATTCCATCACATTTGGTCTCATTCGCAGAACATTACAATCCACAGTTCATCCAAATAGCAACCCTGCGGGTGATCCACATTTAGAATTGCCCAGCAAGAACCTTATAGTACATTTATACTGCACCAAATTTGGCGAATTTGAATGTGTCATTTCGAACCTGTTTACACTGGCAAATTTGCATTTGGCTTCACCTTCCCTGCAAGAATCTTCTACCAGAATACAAAGCCACCGAAAGAAAATGCACCACCTTGATGTTTTAAACACATGTAGAGTAATAATAAATGAAGAATCAAGAAGGCTTCTCTCTTTTCTTAGTGGAACTGGTCCAATATCATAAAAAAAATAGTTGAAATTGTTATTTAGAACTGTGCATAATGCAAAAGTTTTCACACGTTAATTACCCATTAAGGTTCTTGCTGAGCAATTCTAAATGTGGAACACAGGCAGGGTTGCTATTTTGAGGAATTGTGGATTGTATTGTTCAGCGAATGAGGCCAAATGCGATGGAATTCTAAATTTGGAAAATGAGATTTGTATGGAAAAAAGCGCCAAATTTGCAATTTTTCGCCAAATTTACCAAATTTGGTGCGGTGTAATGGCGCTTTAAGCATAGGTAAGCAAGGCAAGCAAAGCAAGCGTACATTGGGTCATCAGCTTTAGTTTAATTTACATAAAAAACAGGAATTAAAAAATCGGCCCTATATTTTTGTCCTTTATTCTAACTTCCAAAAAAAAAATCAATCTTTTCAAAATAAACAAACAAAACATTTACAATTTTAAACCAAGTTTATTGTTAAACTGAGTTTAACTTTTGCTGACAGTTATTGTGATCTGGCAACACCTTAACAACTCGTGGTTGTTTCTTTTCTTTCAGGCAGCTGTGTGCCCTGCAAGATTCGCTAATTTTTCTTTTCAAAAAAAATTATTGTTGATTTCGGCTTAAAATGTTGGAATTTATAGATATAAATTGTGAATTTGCCTTTAGCCATAGGAATGTTGAACGCGTTGGAGCAGCATACCTCAATTCAAAAAGATATAATGCGAACGCAGAAGAGGCAACAGAGAGCATTGACGATGATGCGACGGACAAGCTACCTGAGGAATTCGCGGTCGATGTAGATTATCTAAAGTCGCTCGATCCCAAGGAATGGAAAGATCACGATCACTATGCAATACTTGGATTAGGAAAATTAAGGTAATAAAAAAATGCACTATTTTGTAGTAAGAAATGTCTTAAAATTGCGTGTAATCAATTTTTTCCTATTGCACAGATTTAATGCCACAGACGACGATATACGGCGTGCTTATAGACGCATGGTTTTAATGCATCACCCAGACAAACGAAAAGCAAAAGGCGAAGATGTTAATACCGATGATGATTATTTTACTTGTATAACAAAAGCTTATGAAATACTTGGTATGTATGATTCCTTTAAGTTTATTGCTTGGGGCTTTTTTTCTATTTTATCACGATGTGTAAGGTTAATCAGGCAGAAACTAAAAGTTGAATAGGATGAATCCGGGACGAGTCGCAAAGCAGTTTGCGACTAATACCAGTGCAGGTTTTTTTTTATGTGGGTTGTAATGTTTACATTTGGTTTCTATACAGACCCAATTGCATCCATTTACACACGAACGTGTGCAATCCTCTTTCTACCCAAACGGGCACTTATAACTCCTATCAGTATGTTTCAAAAATTAAAGTTGTCTCTTACCCCAGCAGTATGCTACACAAATTAACATTTACTTATAGTATACTCTGCAAAAACTCTTGCGACTGGTCTCTTAAAGAGGGTGATCCGCGTTCTACGGTGGGATTAAGTTGATCCCAACCAATCTCTTGGCTCAATCTAAAATTGTGTAGCATACACAGGATAAACACTTGAGAACGATGGCGTTCTCAAAATGAACCATGATTTTTCTAAGTTAAAACGCTATGAATTAGTTGACAAAAATTTTTATTTACAGAAATTTGAGTCTAAGCTATTCAAATTTAATTTGAATATTAGAAGCTGGAGAATATGTTGGAAATCAACTTGAGATTTACAAGGTTTTCAAAATATCTCTAAGGCTGGAGAATACTTGGAGAATGATGTTGGCTATCAACTTGAGAGCTACAAAGTTTAACTTAGATAATATCAAAATTTCTCTAAGGTTGGATAATACTTAGAGAATGATTTTGGATATCAACTTGAGAACTACAAAGTTATCTAAGGTTGGAGAAAAATTGGAAAATTGTGTTGGATATCAACTTGAGAATTATACAGGTTTTCAAAAGTTGAGCCATGTTTGCTGGTGTTGATATAATATATAATAAGTTAGAGTTGCATTAAACAAAATACATTTTTCCCTACACAGTACCATGTCTAACTAAAAAAAAAACGCCGTGGCATCGCGTTCCGAAACTATCATCCTCCCCCCTTGCAGCAGGGCTGCAAGATATTCTTTTGTTACGGGCGGGCGTTGAGCCGAACCCCGGACCAAAAGAATGGATATGCAGTGTCTGTTGCAAAAAAATATATATTATTAATTAAAAAAAAAAATTAAAAAAAAAAAAAAAACGAAAACTTGACCTACACCACTCGTTGGCGCTTAATCCCGAGGCAGCGGAGCCGTTGAGCTTTAATTCAGTACACTATGGCTAGATCTGCGTAAAGATCCTTCGATACTCGCCGTGGCATCGCGAGAGGACCATAAATCTCCCGGAGAACTTTTCCCTCAAATACTCCAAGGGCCATGCCATCTTCTATTGACACTGTCCATTAATACGAGCAATACATCAGGAGGTATGATAGATACTTTTAGACCGTGATCTTTGTTCTTCGAGAGAGGATTCCCAATTGTCTACTCGGTCCGAAGTAGTGCCATTGGTTTTAAGACTGACATTATTTTCGGTGTTAATGATGTTTCCCAATACTCATTTAGGCATGAATGGTGCCAATTAGTCTCTTTATAGAACATGGTCCAGACAAAAGGAATCGGTTTAACCCATATAAAGAGATAAAAACTTGCATAGGTCGCATGTTCCCAGATTCACTCTGAAATAGATAAATATCCGTTCGCTCTCTTTACGTAATACCCTGCAAAAATTGCGATTAGTCCATCCAAACAGACATCTGTTTGACGTTGATCCACCGCCCAGAGACAAGTAAATATCTCTAGTGCCAAGCATCTCTTGAAATGTCCAATTGCACCTATTACTCTAACAGCAATTTCTCTTTGGTTAAAAGAAGTTGATTCCAGGCAGGGCGAAACACAAGCTTCAAACAGATTGACCCTTAACCAAGGAATACGGTGGGATCGGATCCTTTTCATTCATCAGCCTTGTCCTTGAACTTGTATGAGATGGTTTGATGAATTACAAGTTTTATTTGGCCACATCGAACCTTATGTTAACGGTGTATGACACACTTTTGTATCATACTCGGAAGATTCTGGTCAATTGTGAACCCGGGTATTCTCAAAGGATGATAATACAAATTTGTTATGTCTGATATGGAGGAGATGAAGATGAAAGAAATGGGTAGAGTTGAGGTTAAAAGAAACGGTTTAGGAGAAATTAATAAAAAGTGTAGAAACGGAGAGGGAGATGTGATGAAGGAAGTAAAACACGGTGATTGTGGGTAGATGAAGGGTGGGGGTATGAAATGAAAACTGCGGAAAGTTAAGTTTGTACAGAAGAACGTCTGATGGATATGTTTCCCAATCCGATTAGTATCAGTGCCTAAACCGGGTTCGTTATTTTCTTAAAGTTATAGTCTATCCCTTGGGATCTTGGCCACATCATCTTTTACTGCCACCACTCCTTTAAAGGTGTGATTAAGCGTGTATAGTACACACCAGGAATTTTAATTCTCGCTCTAATAAAATATTTTTATTTTTTTTACATAAATTATAGGTACGCCGAAGACAAGACGCGCTTACGACTCTGTTGATCCCGAATTTGATGACTCATTTCCTACACAAGCAGAGATTGATAGCAACATTTACAGATGTTTTAATAAATGCTTTGATTTGAATGCACGTTGGAGTGAAAAGAGGAATGTGCCCAAATTTGGTGATGAAACCTCAACACGAGAACATGTCGAAGAGTTCTATAGTTTTTGGTATGAATTCAAATCTTGGCGTGAATTTAGTTTTTTGGATGAAGAGGATAAAGAAAAGGGACAAGATCGTGATGAAAGGCGTTGGATTGAAAAGGAAAATAAAGCGTTACGTATAAAAAGGAAAAAAGAGGAAATGATGCGTATACGAGCTTTAGTCGATTTGGCCTATAATAATGACAAACGTATACAAAAATTCAAAAATGAAGAAAAAGAACGAAAACTAGCAGCAAAACGTGCAAAAATGGATGCTGCTCAAGCCCAAAAAGCTGAACAAGAACGTGCGTTACGGGAGGCACAATTGGCTAAAGAACGTGCTGAAAAAGCTGAACAAAAACGTATCGAGCAAATACGCATCGAGAAGGAACAATTGAAGAAAGCACTCAAGAAAGAACGTAAATCGTTACGTGATAAATTAAAAGAATCCAAATACTATGGCAATAACGATAAAGAAACACTGAAAAATATGGAAGGTGTTGAAAAGATTTGTGAAACATTTAATACAGCCGAATTACAAGAGCTTAATAAAGATATTGAAAAGAAAGGACAAAATGCATTCTTTGCTGCTTTGAAAACAGCGGAACGTAAAATTGCTGCTGAATTGGAAGAGCTTAGCAATCAACCACAACAACAAAAGAAGTCCGCTACAACAAAGAGTGACGTAAAGGATGTAAAGAAGACCGATATTTGGAATGATGAAAACATGCAGCTACTTATTAAATCCGTTAATTTATTCCCAGCTGGTACGTCACAACGTTGGGATGTCATTGCAGCTTTCATTAACCAACATAGCACTGCAGGTGTAACAGTAAATGCGCGTGATGTACTCAACAAGGCAAAAGCAATGCAAAATAGCGATTTCTCAAAGAGCTCACTTAAAACTCAAGCTAATAATACAGCTTTTGAAAATTTCAATAAATCTAAAAAGGATGTACAAACATGTAATGATATTACAGTCAATCAACCAGTGACCACCACGAATAACAAATTAAATCATACAGATGTTGGGGATTCAAACACAACGGCGACGGCGGCGGCACCAACTACAAATGGTAATAAGGAAGAGATAAGTATGGATAATGATAAGACTACTAGTGCTTCTGCTGCTGCAGCAACTAAACAAACGACAACAAATAAACCGACAAATACAACACCAGCAGCACCAAAAACATGGACAAAGGAAGAACAAGCGCTGTTGGAACAAGCCATTAAAACTTATCCAATATCAACACCTGATCGTTGGGATAGAATAGCTGAATGTATTCCGAATAGGAGTAAAAAAGATTGTTTGCGACGCGTTAAAGAACTTGTGGAGCTGGTTAATTCGAAAAAAGAGGCCCAACAAGCGGTCAAATAAGTTTTAAATTTGATATAGTGCATGCATACATACTAATACACAAACAACAATGATTATTTATTTGTCCTTTTCAGTGGATTTTATGTAATATAATTCGAAATAAATACACACATTAAATCAAATACATAGAATGGAAAATACTATATTGTTCATAACTAACGAATGTATGTTTGTATGCGCACTTTAGTAGCGCCAATTCAGCAAACAACTATGTAATTACTTAGTCGTTTTGAAGTGCTAATCTTGCTTACAATAAAATAGAGTAAAAAAAAGTAACCACTTTGCTGACAGTTGTTATAAATGTGGTTTTAAAATTCTTATTTTAACATAAAATTTGTTTATTTCTTGTTGTTTATTTCTCTTTTAGCGTTCATACATAAATGTTTGATAAGGAATGTTGAAAAAAACTCTTCTGCAATTAAAACCACACTTAGAAAATAAGGACAATGCTGTTTTATATAGAACCATGTTTCATTGCCATGAATGATATTATTCAGAAGTGGAATATTTATAAATATAGGGATGGAGCGTTATAAAAACAAATTTTTAGCTTTAGAGTGGAATTTGTGTCTTATGTAGTGCTCATGCTGAGTTTTAAAAGCAGCATTTTCCATTTTAAGTCGTACATTTCGAAGATGCGTTCATGCTGCCGCATTTTAAAAATGCGCAATATTTAGCTAATTTTCGAATGCTTAAGATGCGTTCCTACATCGCCATATGCTTGCCTTCTCAGATAAACTCCATTTCTTTTATAAAAGTGAGTTCGTGGGTAAAGAAACCGAGTTTCTAAACAAACTTGGAAACTCTTCACCTCGGAAATTGCAACTTCTAACAAGAAAAATTATTGCATAAGTACGTTGACTTGCTTAGTGAGAAGCTATCCTAATATAAACTGAGGTTCGTCCAAAAGTATACAACATTTTTTTTTTTTTCACTTTTTCTTCATACAAATTTTGTTCGTACTGTATCTTCGAAGATACTAAACCTATGCAGAAATAAAGTAGCATTTAGCTTTCATAATTGTATGGAAAAAATTCTGCATTTTGGGCTAAATGCCAAAATGCAAAATGCAGGCTCAGCATGAAAAGCACATTATAGAAATGAAAACTTTATCAAAAAAATAATGTTTATTTCATATTTTCGCGTAAGCGCCCAACAAACACTGAAGTTAGATGTCGATTAAAGGTAGATTGGATAACTATCCTCACTCTCCAACCTCTAATGATAGAGGACGACTCGAGAAACGCTTGAGAACTATAGCGTTCTATAACAAAATGGGACATAATTCTCAAATCGAAAAAATAAAGTTCTAATTGGAATTAATTTGAATTGAGTTTGCATTATATTTCTAATAATGTATCAATGGAAATTTATCTTAAGTTGGATACTGTGTATGTTAGGTAAGAGGATATATTTGGATTCTTGTTAACTGGAATGGGTTATAGAAACCACAACTTTTTATTTTCTTAAACAAAAACAAGAAATACAATTGTAACAATTTAAAAAAGGCAACATTATTTTGGAATTGTTGAGTTTTATTGAATAATATTCTTGACTCTTAGATAAAATATGAAATTTCCTTGTATTTTCCCAAAAACAAATAATTGTTAGTTACAAATTCCATCTCAGGCTAAATTTTGTTTATTACACAAATAGGCCATGCCATGTCCAATGTACCAATATCAAAAACTGACTGTTTGAATATGTTCTGGTTAAGACTTCTCTCAGTTATTTAAAATTCAAAATTTGATCTAGTTTATTGTTTTTAATCCTGAACTTTTCTTCTAAAAATTAGTATTGTAACCTCAGTGCAAGTGATTCACTTTAAATGAAAGAATAATCATTGGCCATTTGGACATGGTATTAGGTGCTCATATCTAAGTAAGATTTTTTATCTGTATAAAATAAGATCATTATTTAGCTGTAAAGTTTAGTAAAACAGAAAATGTACATATCTAAGTCACGTATTTAGATCTGTTGCGCATTTAAACGTCCGCCGCTTAGTTTCAAATCAAATGCTTCTGGATTAGCTAATGGATCCAATTCAGCGAATAAATCCATCCAATTAGTTGCTTTCGTTTGTGTTTTTGAAACAGATTCTGAATTTGAAGTGTTTTCTATAGCATTTATATTTTGAGCAGCTGATGTTGGCAATTTATCGTTAGTTTTTGATTTAACTTTACTATTGTTGTTATGCCCTGTTAGCTGCTGACCAAGTGGCCATAGGCCAGACCAAACGCTTTGTTGCTGCGCATTATTTCTTGCTTCAAGCGACAGGCTGGATGGTAACATTAGATCTTCATCAACAACATTAGATGGCGCCATCAATTCAATAAGTGTTGCATTGTCATTTGATGCACACGGCGCCGTGTTTTCTGAAACTCCAACTTTGGATTCTTGTTGCTCCAACTTAGTTGCACTTTCTTTATCATCGTTATATTCACTCTGCAAGTATGCGATTTGTTAAATATTATTAGTAAATGTATACATTTCATAAAATATGTCAGCATACTTCAAAGAACAAGGATTGATCTTTATCCAATGCCACGATCTCATCAATTTCTCCATCATCATCCTCAGCGACACCTTCATTTTGTGTCAACTCCTTCAGCACACAAAAATCATATTTTGGTTTCAGTTGCAACGATTTGGATATTGTTTCGAAAGTGCTAGCCGTTTTTTGTGCAAACTCTTTCAATTCGTTCATATAGGAAACTAATGCATGTGAGTACATATTACATCTTGCCGCAGCCAAAAGATCAATCTGAAAATGTTTTGTGTAAGTAAATATGATTGTTAGTTTGAAAACGGCCTATCCTAGCACATGTTTGAAGTATGCAATAACGCGAAATCTTTGAAAACCTCATATTTTAGTAAATGGTTTTATGTCGACCCATTAAAAAATATGGTCCAAAAACGACCCATCTCAGCTGCGTATATATTGAACTGATGTTGAGATAGGTTGATTTTACACTGAGCTCTGAGATGACTGGGTTTTTAACAGTTCGTTCTGAGCTCACGATATTTACCTTTTGTATAGAATCCATCGAAAGGTTATCAAAATTATGTTTAGCCGCACGAACATGAGTTTGAGCTGTACGAAACTTATCCAGGCCTTTACCCGTATCCGGATCCAGCTCGCTGCTGGCTGATTTCATCCAGGAAAGTGCCGCACGATATTCTGTACGCTCCTTTTCCATGGCTTGCAAAGTGACCTGAAGAATTGACAAAATATGTAAAAGTTAAAACATCACTGCGGGAGTCGGACTGCTAGACCTCAAGAATTGAGTTTTCCCTTGTTCAATGAAAAAAACCCTTAGGATTATAGTCACAATCATAGGACACTGGCCACTAGGACAACATGCGGAAATAATAGATATCTAGTTCAACTAGGGATAAAAGAGTTGTGCGAATGTCTAATGCACTAGTGTTTCAGCACAACTAACTTAATTAAACAACAGCATCCCAAAAATGGGCATTTCCAAGAGAAAGTGCACCAAAAGGACGGCTTTTCTAGGCTTTGTTAGATTATGTTCCATTGGAAGTGGTTTTTAATTGTCCTGTCCCAAGCTCGAGGCACGTCGCGGCTATCGAATTAAAGATTCGCTCGGTCCAAGAAATACGCTGCCAGCCTCCGTGAGCTCTTTAGCTGCGTTTTTCTATTGACAACCGATTTCAGTAGACGAGAAAGCGGGAGGCTTCCACTTAGTTGAAAAAAAAAGCCATTGGACGATGCGTTGACCTCTCTTCTCTCTGTTTCTTGTGTGCTTCTCTACCCACGGTATGTACAATTTTCAAGTGGACAAAGCAATCCGATTGCATTTCTGACATGAAAGCATTCCAAAAAAAATTTCACAACTTAGCAGATGGCAATCGGAGTCGACTTCGAAACTGTACTTTCCGTCAAGGAACTTCAGCCTAAAATTTTGCTGCAGTTTGGCATAGGTCTAATGATTTGTAGAAAACAGTTTTAAAAATAAGATACACCCTAATGTGAACACATTTGTATGTTACCTGTGTATCGCGTACGGCTCTACTACGAAATACTTCCACTTCATGATGTAGCCTTAGCAGCGGTACACGCACACACATACGTTGTTGTCCGCTATACGATACAGCTTTGCCCGTATTTGTGATACTTGGACCTGTGGTCTTACTACGTTTACCAACTTCTTTGAGAAAACGTCCAAACACACATTCCTCTTGCGATAAAATGCATAATCTTTCTTGCAGCTGATCAATGATTTTTCCCAATTCAAAGCTTGTACTCGCTATTGACTTGAATACTTCGATTTTGGCATCCAGATCGGCATCCGATGATATAATATATTCATCTTCTTTGGTACCCAATTTACGTTGCACCGTTTTTTTAGTTATCCAAAATTGATGATGCAGCATTTGTGTTGATTTTGAGGTTTGATTACTTTTTTGCACAAAAAATTCACTTTACCCCTTTGATGAATGTAAAATTCTCCATTTGTTATTTGTTGGTGGGCTGTCATTGACATGAAATAATTCGCAAAGCGTCTGCGCATAAATAATGTTATCAATTTGCCAAAGGGATACCATATATAAGAAATTTTTATGAATTGCAATTAATTATTTGAAAAAAAAACTGTTTACGTTCAATCAAATTATCATTATCAACTGCCGGAAGTAAACGAGAATCAAATTTATTAAGCTCAGCTCAAAAGTATGCAACAAGTTTCATTTCCTTTAATTAGCACCATTGACAGCGTTGCCACAAATTTAGTTTTATTTTCGAAATGGAGAGTTTGTTAAATTGGAATTCAGGTTTGGGTGAAACTTTTCGTTTGTATACCCCTTGCGGCATCGGGCCCGGTTTATTCCGATACCGGGCCTTCCGCGCCATTTTTTTGTCCCAAAATCGCGGTGTTTGGAACACGTCCAAAAATGTTCGGCAGAGATATCTAAAGACGCATTTCGACTTCGATTAAAATAATCCGAGCGGAAATTAAATTTGTGTTTGTGTTAGTGAAAAGTTATAGGCAAAAAACTAAAATTTTACCGTGTCCTATCACAAAATTAGGGTGTGATCCATGGTATATATGTGCAGAACACCTTTCTGAGTTGAAGTATCGCTTGATAGAAAAAAAATATCGATTCTCTGCGCTCGGGTTATGCATTTCGAGGTCAAAACCCATCTTTTACGCTATCTGAGGTTATCGGGGAAAGTCCCAGGACCCCGGGATTGGCAAAAAGCTTCGGGACTCGATGTCTTAATACCAATCGATTGATCCATGTTCGGCTGTCCACCAGTGTACACAATAACTTGAGTGAAAATTGAGATTTTTTGAAGAAACTCGGCACGCAGACTACTGTCTACTACCCATACCCGCGGGTTAGGGGTCACACATATGCACGAGGTAGGTTTCCCCGTCGTAAAGCGGGAAACAGGGGCCTTATCATGTAATTCGATTCTATAGTAAATGCTATTCGAAAGCTGTCAAATCACATACAATTTTTTTCAAATTCGAACGAAATTTCTTTCGGATTGAATTACATTACAGTTGCGTGACTTACGTCAATTTTAGAGCAAATTCTATTTTGACGTATCCGTCATTTATATATTTCCTAAGTAACTATAACTTTTCTTGGGTTTTTTCATTCAGTTTCATTCGGTAAGGGCAACGGTAACGGGGATGGGAAAGATACACTGGGGGAAAAAAGGGTGCAAATTCAAGAAAAACAAAGTCAAATCGCCAAAAAACAGTAATGAGTCACCTTACCTTGAAAATTGTTGCATCGAGTATAAAAATTTTATTATAAAATTAAACAGTACCTGGTTTATTTTTAACAAAATTCGTTAATGTTTACATCGATTTTGACAACTTTTATATAGAAAATTATGTCAAAATTAACGATTTTTATGTAACGAACTTCGTTAAGAAGTTATAGAAGGTGCAGATTTCATTTGACAATTTTTTTTTAGCTCAGCAATGAAACCTCAGAATACGTTGTCGTATGTAGGAAAAATTGATTTTCCAGGGGGTGAATTCTGGTTCTATGAAATGATAACGTGAAAAAACAATTTGTATGAATTTAAAGTTTCTCTTCACAAATTTTGTATGAAAATTCTTTTCATTCATAGAAAATGAATTTGCCCCCCTGTACTCTAAAAAGCACAAAGGAAGCTTAGGGGCTTTATTATGTGATCAGCGATACAGATTAACCCCCAGGCTATAAGGTTGGCGCATTAGTTAGGAGGCAAGAGCTGGGCTATTACACTGAAGGTCCTAGTTTCCAACATACTTTTAAACTACACTCCTTATAATTATGGGAAACCTTTTTATTTTCATTTTTTGCTAATAGAATTCTAAATTGAAAACAGCAAAAGTCTCCGCTCTAAGCGTTTACTCTGATTTTTTTAAGTTAAAAACTGTTTGGTCAAAGTACAACATTTTTTAAATATCTTAAATCAAAAAACCGAAAATGCCATTTTATAGCCCTTTCAATTTTGAGTCTAACAAAGTGTAAGTTTTAACTATCTCAAAAATCTCCATTAATTGTTAAACATTAGGTTTGTTTATTGGGCTGCTCTAGCTTACGCCAGATTGAGATATTTCACAAAATTGTGTTTAACGAACACTTTTCTTGCTCTAGGTTGCTCTGTCTTTTGTTTCATGAGTACGCTCAAAACAAAACTAGAGTAATCCAGATCACAACTTTATGCTCTAGCTTTTTTTATGGAGTAAGTTAGAGCAGAGAAGCAATTGTCAGTCAGGAAAAAGTAAATTTTTGAAAACTTCAAAAAAATTAGCTTGCAAGAAAATCAATGTGTTTGTAAACGTGAATTTGCATTAATTTGGAATATTTAAATAAAAAAACCAAATAAAAAGAAACTATCGAGATTCAAGTGTTTCATGGCATTTCTGCTCTGAGTTGCTCTAAGTTGCTCTATTTCTATTTTGACAGCTGCCCTGCTCTGCTCTGCTCTGAACTTTTTTTTGGTCAGTAAACAAACCTATTTTTAAAATCAGAGTAAACGCTTAGAGCGGAGACTTTTACCAATTTCAATTTAGAATTCTATAAGCAAAAAATCTAATAATTTTAAACGAGCTAAACTCGTATATTTGTATATACTGAAAATTAAAATAAAATTACATAAGGGCTTAGAACATGTCAGAACGAGGTGTCCCATAATTATGATAAGGGGTATATGTCTTAAGAATATTTTCATAATCGGGTTGAGAATTGCGGTAGGTAAATAGAAAAAAAAGAAAAATTGCCATAGCTTTTGTCGCCTAAATACTAGATGAAAAAGAAAAGTCTCAAAAAGTATTAACCGACTTCAATTAATTGGAAATTCAAATTTTGGTATTTTATTTTGTTATTTAATTTAATAATAATTTTATTTCATGTTTCACTTAATTTTTGCCTGTCCCTATTGGCTATATAAATGTATAACAGACCACATAAGCTAATCTTTATATGTATGTATATATATATATATATATATATCTATATATAAATTATGTTGAATTTCAATAAATCAGAAAATGAAGTAATGATACAATAATTTACATAGTCACCATAATAGTCATTTGTTGCTTTTTATTTAAATAAAAAAAGGATAATACATCTAGATAAAAAAAAAAAACTATATACATTACATAGTACATATTAACGTATCATGATAGATTTCGATTAACAATATGGTGTAACAAACTACTGATAACAAATTCACTAATCAAGTATACATAAATATGACATTTGTTTACTTTTTACTTTTTTTTAGTTTTTTTTCAAGAACATTAATAGGCCTAACAAAATATTCTAGTATATTGTATGTTTATGTATAATCTATAGATTCCACGCGTCGGCATTGGTATCGATAATGTGTGTGTGTGTGTGTGTGTGTACGTGTCTGAGTGTGTTGGCAGACATTTCGATGATATATGCATATCTTTACCTTAATTCGAAAATGACTTTTTCGCATATTTAAGTATGATACAGCAAAATACACATTCACTACAAATTTTAAGGAGTTAATAGCAGTAATAACGGAGATATTCCAAATTTACAAAGCTATATTTGCATGCGTTCAATGTAAAAAAATTTTGTTTTTTGCTTCTCCTCTAAAATTTTGTTTATCTCAGTTAGGGCCTTTGTGAATTAAGGTAACGATATATATCGTCAGTGGTTCTGCAAAACGACGCAATGGACATTTTGAAAACGGCGTATGTGATATATCAGCTTGGCTGTTTTACAGCTACAAATTATTTTATATCATTTCCAAAAGTAGTTTTCTTGAGAAAAAATGAATAAGTCTTAATGGCAGGAGCTGTAAAAGTGTTTGTCAAAAATGTCGCTTACGTTGTCTCTTAGATGTCCATTACGTTGTTTTGCATAATCGCCGATGATATGTATTATGGTAATTCGAAAAAATGAAACATATTCTCTTCCACAACAAATGATTTTAATTTGTAACTCGATTCGATAATGATATTGCTATAATGCGGTTAGCAAAAACTCATTGCCAGATTTATGAAATGTTTAAAAAGTTCTTCGAATGTAGATTCAAATAGAATAAAACTTCAAGCTCAAAATGTTCGTTTGGGCATACAAATATTTAAGAAATTCTTCAAATGTTACTTTGAAGTAACTTTGAATGGAATCTAATTTCAAGTAACGCCCTCAGCTCAAAAATTTTGTTTGGTTTTAAAAAGATGTGTATTATTTTCATTTCTCAAAAGTTCTTCACAAAGTCAAAATTTTGTTCAAAAACTATTTGAATATTTAATTCGAATATAATAAACTTTCCAAAAATCGACTAAATTTGTAAAGCTTTGATAGGAAATTTATCTAATTATATTATCTAATTAAAAAGATCTTAACAAAAATTAAAAAAAATAACTTTAAACATTTAATTCGAATAGAACTAACTTTCGAATAATCGATAAATTTGATATTTTTTGCTTAAAAATTCTGTATCATTTATCTGGATGTTTACTATTACAACAGCTTGGAAGTATGCTTTATATTTGGTATTTCCAAAAAAAATTTCAACACCGAATTTTAACGATTTTTAAAAGGTCGTTGAAACGATGAGATTTCGATACGAATGCAAAATAAGCAGGGCTATCGCTAGTGCAATTAATAACACTATACAGCAGCCGGCTGGGTATGAGCCAAACTACCCACCAAACCAAGACTTCCGAAATAGTCTGATATCAGACTTTTCTGAAGAAAATTGAAAGAATTTCGACTTTACTTAAATAATTCGTAATCATTTCGTAAAATAAAAGTGTAACAAAAATTTGGTTATCAGATAAAAAAAAGTTATTGACTATTGCCCAAAGAATTTCATTGTACTCTGTAGCTGAGTGGATCACTTGAGTACAAGTATGCAGACGCGTCGGTTCGGTACCTGCCAAAACCTTTTCAAATTTAAATTTTTTTTTAACTACCGATTTTATTTCGAAAAATTCGTAACGAAGTCGCGCCAACCCTCCCATATAAATTTCTCCGCAACTTCGAAAGCAAATCGATTACGATTTCGGAAAAATCTTTCGACGCAACATAAAGACTTCGGAAAAAAGTCGAAATTAATTGTTTAGTGGGTAATTCTTTTTTTTGAAAAGGTTAAGACATAGTTAAAATATGGCCTTCGCCGTTTTTCGAATTTAGCCTTCAAAATTCAGTTACGGGTTTTCGAAGTTGGTGGGCGTGGCCTGATTGCCTCTCTTGTTTAATTGGTGTATGTAGAAGTACTATCTATACAGGGCCAAAGTGAGATCTTCGAAAAAATTAAATGCCGCATATTTTCAATTATATGTAATATTTCTCATACACTTTTAAATAAAGTATGTACACCAATCCAGTAAAAAGGGCAAAAGGGCCACGCCAACATTTAAAATTTTAGGCTTGAGTTACGTTACATCTCAAGTTGAGAACTAAGGGGCTTCTCAGACCTTAAGTCTTGTTTCTCAACAGAAAAACACTTGAGAACGATGGCGTTCTCTAGCAAAAGTTAATTTTTTTATATGAAAAAAAAAGCTGTTTCTCAAGTTGAGAAAGGGTTAGTTCTCAACTTGTACTCCAATGGGATTCTCTAATTGGACTCAAGGGTATGAGTGCGATTCTGAAAATAAATACCGAAAAAAAAAATAAACCATGATTAAAAAGCTCTTCAAATATAATTTGAATATTAGAAGCTGGGGATTGGAGAATATGTTGGATATCTACTTGAGAACTACAAAGTTATATAGGGTTGGAGACAAATTGGAGAATTGTGTTGGATATAAACTTGAGAACTATACAGTTTTTCAAAGGTTAGAGAAAAAGTTGAGCCATGTTTGCTGGGATAGTGTAATGAAATCTTCGAAAAAGCTTGACGAGACGGGACATTGGCCGTGTTTTTATTTACACGCATATGCGTTTGCGCTTAGATTTTGTATGGAAAGATAAGCGCTCAACCCTTCTTTTCCATACAAAATTTAGGCGCAAACGCATATGCGTGTAAATAAAAACACGGCTATGACTCAATCAAGTATATACGAATTTTTTTTATACCTAAACGAAACTTTGAGCTTGTTGCGGTAGAAATATTTTTGACATATTTTTGAACTACCTTAATACATACAACTTACATATATATTTACCACATATTTATGTATATATACTTTTTAACTTTATCTAAGATTATGCAATTATTTATGTTATACATATGGTATGTGTTATGTAATGTTATGTGTGAATGCATACTTTTGAATGATTCGAATATGTGTGTAACGCCCTTCTTCAACTTTTCCATTGCGCTTTAATTTAATAAGTTAATTTTTTTGTTTGTTTAATATTATGTCTAATTTTTGTTTTTGATTGTTATAAGATAATGCACACTTGCATTTTCATCATTTTAATGTAATAATTTCTAGCGCAATGTGCAATCGTATTCACCAAATCGCATATTATGCTTATCATAATGATTTAAATGCATTGCATTTTTTTCTGGCGTTGGTTGTGCTGTATTTAAAAATGATGTACGTTGTTGATTCATATTCATATTTATGTTCATATTCATATATGGATTGAATTGTACATACGGCGATGATGATGAACTTTGGTTCGGTTGACTGTTATTCGAATATGAGATTTGTGATAGATTACTCATATAATTACGATTATTATTTATTGACCATTGATTGGTCGCATGTGTTGCAGCCGCAGCGGCTGCAGCAGCTGCCGCAGCAGCACTCTTTTGTGTTTGCCAAAAATTATGTTCCATAAAACGTTCGGGCTCTTTAAAGCCTGCTGCTGTGGCTGCTGCTGCATATCCACCGTTCGACATATTGTCTCGCGCTGCTGCTGCTGCCGCTGCTTGTGTTTGTTGTTGTATACTAGTTTGTGCATAATTAGTGTTGGTGTTGTTGGTATTGTTGGCGGTATTAGTGTTAATACCAATACCCCCGTTATTGTTAGCATCTAAAGGATTAATATGGTGTGTTGTGTTTGTGGACATGCATGATCTAACATTATTCCTAATGTTGGTGTTGTGATTGCTGTTGTTGGTGTGATTACTGCTGTTACCCGCTGTTTTTGTATTGCAGCCAATAGTGCTGTGATTGTTGTTGCTGTTGTTGGAGTTTTGTTGGGCTTTGGCAGCACTCGTATAATGCACATTATTAGAGGTATTGAAGAACTCGTTAAGTTCACTTTCATAGTTGTTGGCGGGTCCCTTGAGACCCCTTGAATGTCATTCACCCGTTGCGGTTACCGTTGTCCATTGCCAAGGACTGCTGTAACCGGTTTTGGTATTGCTGTAATGCAAAGAAATACGAAGTTAAAGTAACTCTTAACGAATAAATGTATTTAATTAAAAAACAATAGACTCCAAAACAGAAGAGAGAGAAATAGAGCGATAGTGAAGAGAGGGGAAAAGAAAGCGATAGGGAAGAGGGGAAAAGAGAACGGAAGAGAAGAGAGGGGAAAATAGAGATATAGAGAATAGAGGAGAGAAAGAGAGCGATAGAGAAGTTAGGGTAAAGAGAGCGGTAGAGGAGTTAGAGCTATAGGAGAGGGCGAGTCACAGAAGAGCGAGAGTGTCATGGAGTCACTAGCTCAGTGATACAAGAGAGAACGAGAGTGATAGAGAAGAGAAGGAGATCGAAATAAGAGAGTGAGACAAAGAGCGCGATGGAAGAAAGGGGTAGTTGAGTGGGAGAGAAAGAGACCGAAAAATAAGAACAGGGAAAGGGGACGAAAAAAGAGAGGGAGCTATAAAAAACGGGAGAGAAAGATAAAAAAGGCAGGGACAAATATTGCGACATAAAATATGAAGGGTGAGAGAGAAACATAGCGTTATAAGACAAAGAATTTCTTCCTACATGGAAGAGAGTTAAATATATGGTTCAGTAATTCATATGGTTATTTTAACAAGAGTGGCTGCTTCTTCTTCCATATATCGTTTTTGCACGTGTTTTTATGCGTTTGTAGTTTCGCCACTGCTTTTGACAGAAGCTTTCGGGCCAAAACGGTAATTCCGATTTCCTTTTTAGTGCTGCGGTTACCATATATTACTATATCATGGTTAAATAAAGCAATATAACAGAGAAGAGAGCGATAAGATAGTAAGGGAATTAAGAGGAACGGGAGCGAGATAAATAGCGATAAGAAAGTGAAAGACGGAAAAAACTTACTCTTACAAAAACTACAAAAATATGATACAATAATAAGTAAAAAAAGGAGAGGACTACGAAGAAAAAAAAAAAAAAAACGAGATGAAAGAAAAAGCTGGTTTTTATTTAGTTATGTTTTTTTTTACTCACCTTCCAAAAAGTGGATGCCACAGCGCTTGATTTGGCTCCACGTTTATATTCTCACCCGCCACATTTCTGCTCGGAGTTTGATTACCTAGAGATGCAGCCGATGCAGCAGCAGCAGCCACAGCACCCATTGCTGGCGATGTAGCTAAAGCTGCTTCTGCGGCATAACTCATAGCACGTTTACGCTGTTTTGCCACCAGTACTTCATGGGCAGCATTTAAACCAATATTTGATAACTTATTATTTGATGACAGCTTTCCACTCTTAAAATGAGGCATAACATCCACAGCAGACGCTGACGTAGCAGTTGTTACATGTGCTGATTCTTTATTGTGTATTGATGCTGGATTAATTAGGCTATTAGTATTGACATTAGTATGGGCAAGTTCATGTGCTGTAGTAGTATTAGAACGCAACGCATGATGATGATGATCTGTAGTTAAATTAAATAAGGGTGGTGCGATCGGCGATGACGACACACTTTCAGCGGGTTCCAAAAGATTTGAAAGCGATTTACACGTTAGACGTGGTTTATTATCTATTTCTTGTTTTTGCTGCTGATGCGGTTGTTGTTGTTGATGTTGCTGCATAGCATAAGCGTATTTGTTGTAATTCACACTTTCTGTCGAGGCTCCATTATCAGCACTCAATGTTACATTGTTTTTGTTATTATGATTCCTAATCGACGAAGACGACGACAACTTATCAGCAGAAGCAGCAGCATCACCAACTAAACCGCCATTCATATCTGCGTTTGTATGTGTCGTTGCTGTTGTATTACTTTTCGGCTTTTTATCTTCCAACGCAGCGGTCATATGCATATGATCAACATTTGCCGTAGACATTTCATGTGCAGCAGGACTCTTGCCAACATGATGCTGTTGTCCACCAACGCTTTGAATTGGTGTACTTGCACCAGTCGCTGCTGTGGCAGCAAGTGGATTTATATTTAAAAAATTTGCCATTTGATGTTGTAACATTTTTTGAAACATGTTCGTCTCCATTGTTGGTTGAAATGCGCCGAGTGCCAGCGGAAAGTTGGGCATTGCATTGCTTACGTTAGTTGCCTCTGCACTTAGGTGTTTTAAAGCTGTCATCTGTTTCAGGTAATTCTTGTACATTTCATCTACATGTTGCAGCCCCATATGATGATTGTATAACGGCGGCGGTAGTAAACCACTGGTGTTGTACTTATTTTGTACGCCCATTGGTTTATTCAAAGTTTTCATAAATTCCTGTGATAACTGTCCAAAATATGGTAGCCATAACATTTGATTTAGCACAGCCAAAGTGGCAGCATTTATGTCGGTAGCTAAATTGTTGTCGACATGTGTGCACTTGGGTGGAGGAGGTTGAGGTTGAGGCAGCGCGGTTGGCCTTGGTGGTGTTGCTGCCGCTGGCGCATGTAGTGGTGTGTGGTGACTTGGAGACTCTTTAACCTTTATACTTTTTGTATGATGTTCAATGTGGTGTGGTTTGTTATGATGGCTGCTGTTGTTGCTTGTGTTGTTGTTGGTTAACGGCGCATTACTCGACTTCTTAACAGCTTCAATAGGCAACTCGTGTTGGTGTATCATAGGTGTTGTTGCTGCTGCAATACATTGTTGCTGCTGTTGTTGTTGCTGCTGCTCTTGTGCTTGTAGCTTACTCTGTTCCATTTCCATTTCATTTTTAAGTATCGCCTCTAATTGTGCCATTGATATAACTAATATATTTGGATTTTGTATAATTTCGGGATAAGCAAATGCCTCTGGTAAACGCAATTCTGGTCTAGTTGTTATCAAAAGGGGTATTTCACGTGCTGGTGATGCTAATACAGCACGTAATCTATCCTTTGGCACTAATATTGGATCCGGTACTTTCCATTGTGTATTTCTTATTAATAATTGTAGCTGTGTTAATGGATCTGGATCTTTATCATTCAACAAAGCAGCAGTGTTGGCAGCAATAGACGCTTGCGCAGTATGATGCGTTTGACTACCTACAACAACTTCAGGCGCTTCTAACGCTTTATTAACTTTTACATTATTACTGCTGCTACTGCTACGCATGCGCTTCTTCATAGGCTCATCATCGCTATTATCATCAATAACAACGGTTTCAATATAATTTGTAGTTGGCGCATAGTTACTATTACAATCATTGTTAGTAGTTGTTGTTGTTGGTGGTGTGGGTGTTGTTAAATCATGTTGCTGCTGTGCTTTACCCAGATTAATTGGCTCTACTTGTTGTTGTGGCTTTACCACGTTCACTGGATTGGTCGCCGCCACATTATAAGTATTCAATTTCATAAATTGCTCTAATATTAGATTTTTAATTGCTTCTGATGTTGTCTCTATAGCAGGTAGTTCACCTTGTTGTTGCTGTTGTGGTGATTTGATAATATCTGAACTTGATGTTACCGCACATTGACTGCGTGATTCGGATTGTGGACAAACTTCTTCACGTTTCTTATAGCTTAAATCTTTGGGTGTTTCTTCCATAATAACATCATCCTCGCTGCCACTTTCTTTGATTGACACATGATGTACAGGTGATGTTAATGCCGTTACTTCTGTTGTGCTAGTTTCAAGTTTTTCACCTCCACCATCATCGCTCAAACACACCTCCTCAACACTGGATGAATCCTTTTCATATGTATCCATAAAATGATTAGTTTGAAAGAGTTGTCCATTTAGATCTTCAATTTCACCTGCTTCATTAAATGATAAACATTTAGGTGAATCGCGTACCGTCTCATCAAGCGGTAAGCTACTGTGTGGGACCACGTTGCTCATTAGATCCTTGTGGTGGTGATGTTGTGTAACATCAGCATTCACATTAAATGGTGCTGTTTGTTGCTGTTGCAGCATAGCCTCGGCCTCTTTAAGCGTTTCTACCGACTCTTGTATAAGATTATTTTCACAGCTACGTTTAACAATTGAGTCGATAATATCAGCATCGCTACTCGCTAAGCCATGATCGTGACAGTGTTGCATTAGATCTGCTTCATCTAATAAATCTTTAAGGTTTTTGGTATCAGCATCCATCGTCGTTGTATTAAAATGTGTTTGTAACTTTGCAGAATCTTGTAGATTATGCGCAACGATGGCCACATCATCATCTTCATCATCACAATTGGCTAAATCCACAAAAATATCTTTGGACAAAAAATTCGTATTGAATGTATTAACAACAACAGCATCATCGGCCTCAGCAACAAAACTTGCCGATGTGACCTGCCCCCGCTCGGGTACAACATCAGCGCCTCTTGCATTGCTGTTTGTGGGCAGGAATAGCCCGGTTATTGGACAAAGCTCTAAATGTGGCATTTGAGCTTGATATGTTTCAGTTATGGTTTGCGCTTTCTTTTCTTCAGCTTCATTTTTATTCTGTAGCGCATTTGTCTCTTCATCCGCCTCCTTAACAGCTTTGGTTGTTGAGTCTGTTGCCGCTGCTGCTTCAATTGCTTGCTGTTCCTTTGCGTCAACGCTATGCAATTCGATTGCTTCAGTCAAGTTGTTGTTGTTAATGGAAGCAGTATCATTATTCTCTATTATGCTATGTTGATTATGTTGTTGTTGATGATCGTTAATACTCATTTTACTAAAGTTTTGTATTGTCTCCAAATTTGATTGTATCACTTGCTCAATGGGTAATGGTGCTCTGCACTCCTCTTGTTCCTGTTCTTCCTGCTTTTGGTTACTTATACACGCTTGCGGTTCATGCATTTGCATCGTTTCTTCCAAATCATTTTCGTTTGCGGTTTCTTGCAAATATTCTTGTTGCTGTTGTACTTGGACTTCTACCTTTGGAATGCTCAGCTGGCTTGCTTTTCGTCCTCGCTTCTTTCCCTCTTTCTTTGTTTTGGCTTTTTTATTTTTGTGTTTCTCCTTCGTAGTCGCTGTACTACTTTCACTAGTCTCAAGTTGCTGCTGCTCAGTGGACTTATTAATCAGTAAGTTATCTAAAATTCCATGCTTACTATTATTACAATTTAAAATATTTTCTACCATCATAGAGTTTTCTGTAGTAATAAATCTTGGTTTTTCATTGACCTCTAGTTGTTGTTGTTCATGTAGTGGTTGCTGCTGCTGTGTTTGTTGTTGTATTACTAATTGGCTACCTAGCATATTTGCAGCAGCATTACATTTTTGTAATAAATTATTTTCATACATCTCTTTTTTCACTTTCAACAATGTTGATGGTATGATTTTGACAATTTTCGATGATGTTGGATCAGTGCGCGGTGTTGCACGCCAACCATTTGTAGTCTTTGTTATACGTATACGATTTCTTTTATCATAATCCTCACAGCGCACTTCAACAATATGCGTATCCTCTTGCTTGACCCATAAAAATATGGGATTTACACGTGCGCATACAACACCATCGTCTTCGCTAGGCTTGGTGCTGCTGTTGCTTGTGCTGCTCTCTCTAATGGTTATGGAATCTGCTAACTTTGTTGGTGGAATCACTATTGGTTTACTTTCAATACAGTTCTTGCTGTTATTTGTGTTGTTGTTCTTGCTTTTATTCGCCTTTGGTGTATTCTTTTTCTTTTCCTCCTTTTTTGCTACAACTGTTGGTTTTGCTTTTGCAGTTGCAACTGTTGGTTGAGTTGGTGGCGGTGCTGGTGGTGGCGCGGGAATCGCTGCAGTTGCTACTGGTGCATTGGTAGTGCATTCCTCGTTAAGATAACATTTCGGTTCATTTTTTATGTCACGTAGTAGTCCTGCCTTTGTTGTTGTTGTTGTACGACATGGATCTTCAACCATTAAATGCCCAAATTTGGATTTTTGTGTTGGTTTTCTTTTATTATTAGCGCCACCACCGCGTCCTCTCCCTCGCCGGCAAGGTTCTTCTTCAAATACTAAAAAGATATCACGCGCAACTCTTCTACGTTCAGATTTACGATGGAAAACATTTTGTTCGCCCGCACCATCCACCACCTCTTTTTTGATGGTGGCCCTCTTGCGACCTTTTGTCGTTGCAGCAGCAGCAACATTGACGTTCGACGTCGACGTGGATCCATTGGTGTTTTTTACGTTTGCGTTGTTGTTGTTTGTTACCCGCGGCATTATTAGTTTTTGGGACACCAGCAGCGGCACTCTTGCTAACACCAAGAGGATGCGTTTTTCATCTTTGAATTTTGTAAAAATGTTCCCATAAATTCCAATGGTAGATGATGTGGTGGTGTATTAAATTTTTAAGTTGCTGCTGCTTTTGTATTCGTGTTGTTGGCTTTATCGGTATTCCACTGTTTGCACCACTTTCAACTACTGCAATAAGGATTCGCATTTGTTTCCTAAGTTGCTTATAAGTCAATTAATGTGGTGTACAATGCAATGGTTTATTTAGACATGCTCTGTTTAATAAATTATACTTGTAAATGTTTAAATTTTTACATTTTCGCTTGTTTTTACACTTTCGTTTTAAAATCGATGGAAAATTTTGTATATATCCAAGTCACACCTGCCTGGGTTGACATTTTGTAGAAATATTAGCGAAAATGTAGTAGAAAAACTACTATTTTTCGTTACAGTGGTGACATTTTCTATGATTTTCCCATATTATTTCCCCTATATGGATTCCAAACAGAATGTTTGTAATGTTCCCAAACATTTAATAGGCTCTCTTCACGTACCGCAGGAACACAGAAACTTATAGCTCGGGTTAAGGCTTCGAGCTCGGGGATTCCGGGATTTAAATAATTATGGGGGTCTATCAGATAATCGGAATGTTAACAACAACAACAACAACAACAAGGACCCGAAACCCGAAGATTTTTGGGTTTGTTCGGGATTACCTCAGATACCGTCCATTAACGGTTGGGAGAGGTATAAATATGCTTGTGGGGATCTTAACATAAAAATTACATTTTTTTATAAATTTTATAACTTAAAAATAGAAAATAAATTGAAATGACGAAATAAAATATTTGTTTTTTGGCATTTTGTTTTTTGCTTGAACGTGCTTGTTGGGTTTTTCGATTCCCAACACTGGCGAGGTGCGTAGATATTTGATTTGAACACGTCGTGCAGCTACTGCACACCATGCGGGGATACATGTATCTGCTCTAGTACAAATCAGTGTGTTTAAATTTTCACTGCGCAGGGTTAAACGGGCTACCCACCTGCCAAGAAATGCCTCAAGAAAAAAACGAGCATATATTTCTTGTGCCTGGTCCAGAAATTTTGACGTTTACCAAATTTTCCATTTCTTTGCAAATTACTCTTATAAAAATGTATGAAACATGTGTAGCGCAACATGTACTCACCTTTGAGGTGGATCTGCACGTTTACCTCAAGAAATATATACGAGCTTATTTGTTTCTTGAGGTAGACCGGCGTTGCCAACTATCGAAAAGTGCTGTATTTTTTCTTATCAACTGAGTATTAGCTCAAGAAAATTTGACTTGTGAAAACGTTTCTTGACCATTTCTTGAGCGTTTTTTTATATGGAGTTTGACATTTCTTGGCAGGTGAGTAGCTCGCTTTACAGCACATTTGTTTTGGGCTTTAAGCGAGCTACTCACCTGCCAGGAAATGTCAAACTCCATATGAAAAAAACGCCCAAGAAATGGTCAAGAACTGTTTTCACACGTCAAAATTTCTTGAGCCAATACTCAGCTCATAAGAAAAAATACTATAATTTTCGATGGTTGGCAACGCCGGTTTACCGCAAGAAATAAATATGCTCTTATATATTTCTTGAGGTAAACGTGCAGATTCACAGCAAAGGTGAGTACATATTGCGCTAAACATGTTTTATACATTTTTATAAGAGTAATTTGCAAAAAAATTGAAATTTTGGTAAACGTCAAAATTTCTTGACCAGGCACAAGAAATATATGCTCGTTTTTTTCTTAAGGCATTTCTTGGCAGGTGGGTAGCCCGCTTGAAGGTGATGGCCCAATGCACGCTTGCCTTGCTGGCTTTGCCTCGATAAATGTCAAAATTCTTTTGAGCTCTACTGAAATGTATGAAAGTTGGTCCAGTGGCATTACTTTGCTTGCTTGAAGTGCTTCAAAGCGTCGAATGGCCCAAATCTCTATTTGACAGCGCTTAAAGATCGAATACTGAAGCTTTGTTAACCTCGCCTGACATTTGCTACCTCAAAACTTTGCGTCCAACTTCAGAGGTATGCTACAATGAACGCCTTGACGCTTCTCTTTTATACATTTGTTTTCGTCATTTTTTTCTTTGCATTCGTAGTGTTTTAGTTAATTTATTAATTTAATAAAGAAAAAATGAATTAATTATTATTTTCTCCAACATTTTATTCTTTAATTGAAGCAAAGTCATCAACATCTGATTGTCAAAGCAAGCAAAGCAAGCAAAATTTGAGAGTTTGCCAAATTTCAACCTCGCTTCAACTTTGAGGTCTCCAATTTGCCATGCTTGGTTTAAATTCGTATACTGAACTTTTCTGTCAAAGTCAAAGTTTGAGGTAAAGCCAAAATAAAGTTTTATGTAACTGACCCATTACACGCTTTACTATTTGTCTCGTTGTTGTCTTGTTTAGCTGATGACCCAATGTTCGCTTGCTTTGCTTGCCTTGCTTACCTTGCTTTCCTTTTAAAGCTTCTATGGCCCAATAGAAGCTACAAAAGTTGTCAAAAATACAACGCTGAGCAAACAAGACAACCGTTGGTGCACCCTGGGTAACGCTAAATAACCTACATGGCCTACACGGCTAGTTTCTTGCATTGCCGGTTCTACGAGAACGGCACTAGTATTTATGCTGTACCCATCGTGCCGAGACGACCCGGGCCGTTTTAGGCAGGACTACACCTCGTCGCTTTAAGCGGGCTACTGCCAAGAAATGCCTCAAGAAAAAAACGAGCATATATTTCTTATGCCTGGTCAAGAAAATTTGACGTTTACGGCATTTTCCATTTTATTGCAGATTACTATTATAAAAATGTATAAAACATGTGCAGCGAAGTATATACTCATCTTTGCCGTGAATCTGCACGTTTACCTCAGGAAATATATACGAGCATATTTATTTCTTGAGGTAAACCGGCGTTCCCAGCCATCGAAAATTGTAGTATTTTTTCTTATGAGCTGAGTATTGGCTCAATAAAATTTGACGTGTGAAAACAGTTCTTGACCATTTCTTGGGCGTTTTTTTATATGGAGTTTGACATTTCTTGGCAGGTGAGTAGCCCGCTTAAATCGAAAATTAATGGATTGATATTAAGTTTTCAAAAAGTGAGAATTGACGTTGAAGGTGCGTCTCAGGTTGATATCAAAGAAAATGGCTTATTGGACTGCATACTATTCCTTCATTTCATTTCATTTGGAGTCACTCAGCCAGTGCCTTCCACTCAAATTCGTAAGCAGAAGAAAATAAGTTGCCAAACTATACCAGGGATAAACAATGCTTTAAAGTCTTGTCAACTCGGTCCAACAGCGATCGTGTGGTGATTTTTGACGAGCAAACATCGGCCTGCTATAAGCTGAAGGTGGTCTGCTGAGGCATTGTAATACTCCAATATCACAAAATTGGAACACATAATTCAATGACTTTTGCATGAGAGTATAGGACAAACAATTCAAAAACGCACTATTTAATAGACCTAGAAAATCAAAGAGCTGGCATCTCCGGTGCTGTCAGTTTCCCTGTTGTCATATTTCCGTAAAAAGAAAAATCGCGACATACATTCACACATACAAGGATTCTATTTCAATTGATTCTACTGAACCAGCTCCACCTCTTTTTTTAATCTTAAAAAGTGAAAAAATTATATTTTGTGAATGAAATTGAGGTAATTTAAGTATTTAAAATGTTGTGAAAAGTACTAAATTAATTTACAAATGAGTACGCTTTGTGTGCTATAGAAAACAGCAACAACAAATTAACGATTTCCGCTTTGTACTGTAAATTACAATTGCGACTTCCGGATAATTGGTGGATATGGAAAAGTAATTAGAAACTTTCATGAAAATTTAAAATGAGTAGCAAGGATTCTAAATATTAGCTGCAGTTAAATATTTTAATTTATTTAAGTTTATTTTAGGTAAGTTAAAATATTATAAATTAGGTACTTTCTTACTTACGAATTTGTTGCAATTTTTAATTAACTAAATGCCTATTAAGCTATGATAAACAGCATGATATACACATACATACATGCGCACACAAATATAAAGCATGACACCGAATACCGTAAAATTTTAATAACAATTTTTTATATATTTAACAAGTTTAACCAAGTTTGATATTTTTTAATATACTTTGTTGCATTCGTAAATTTTTTGCATTTAACACAAATCAATGGAAATCCGATTTTATAGGCTGAGAAATGTCAATCCAAGTGATATGCTGCATGACTGGAATGTTGAAATACACAAAAATAGAATTGCAACTTTTCCAAGGAGTTGCACCTGCATGCGAATAGGTACGATGATAGTTAAGATAAATGTACATAAATAACTAAAAATGTAAATTTATTGCATTATTACTCAACTTCTCTTCCTCGAGAGACAAGGGTCACTCTGGCTCATTTACGCTGTGGATAAGTATTATAGCAGATTAAACTCCTACTTATCCAGATTAAGCCCCCCACGTTTCGAAAGAATGTCCGGCATGCGGCTCGTCCCCTCATAACACCAACCACCTATTCAATTGCTCTGCGGAGCCCACTCTTCTAACACCCATCTCCCTTAGGTCTAAGCCTGTAGACACAGCTAGTTCCCTAGGACACCCGTCAGAAGACTTTGATGACTATTTGTGCTAAGGATAAGTACACGTTGGGCAGGGCTACACTCCGTTACAACAACACCCCTTTATTATTATATGGTCATTAGTGCATTTGTACGTCGTTTGTTGTTGCTGTAACAGTACTTTGTCCTGCCTAGTCGGCGCATCCACTCATAAAAAGGAAGTGACGGACAAAATTGGATTGTACTGTTGCTGACAGTTGTTGTTGTTGTTGTTGTAGCGAGGTGTAGCCCTACCTAAATGTCAGACAGGGTCACCCCGAGTGTATTGCTTTTGGCCGGGTCGATATAAGAAAACGGCCCAGGTCGTTTCGGCACGATGGGTACAGCACAAGTACGGGTACCGTTCTCGTAGAACCGGCAATACAAGAAACTAGCCGTGTAGGCCATGTAGGTCATTTAGCGTTACCCAGGGTCACCAACGGGGGGGCGACCTACTCTTAAACCCCTTTGTCCTTGGGAGCAATTTCGTTGACCTCATAATCGGGGTTGAAGTTGATTTTAGGCGCCTCTTACGTTAGGCAAACTTACCTCGGCCATATTCTAAACACCTAACCCGAAGGGTGTTCTTTGTCAGCTCATCCGCTCTGCAGTTGTATTGCAATATCCCAGAAACATTTCGGGTTGAGTTACGTTAGATCTCAAGTGGAGAACTAAGGGGCTTCTCAAACCGCAAGCATTGTTTCTCAACAGGAAAACCACTTGAGAACGATGGCGTTCCCAAGCAAAAGGGAATTTTTTATATGAAAAAAAAAACGCTATTTCTCAAGTTGAGAAAGGGATAGTTCTCTAATTGGACTCAAGGATGTAAATGCGACTCTGAAAATAAATGCCGAAAAGAAATAAACCATGATTTTTCTAAGTTAAACGCCACTTTTTAAATTTGTATTAACATAAATTTTCGTGTAAGCTCTTACACGTTAATTTGAATATTAGACGCTGGAGATTAGAGAATATGTTGGATATCAACTTGAGAACTATACAGTTTTTTAACGGTTGGAGAAAAAGTTGAGCCATGTTTGGTGGGATCCCTTTGTCCAGTTACCCACAAAAGGCTGATACTGAAGGGATGACCACCTCGTGTTGTTGACAAGTTTGGGTCCCAAAGAACTCTCCACTAATATTTGCGGAGCGCTGCTAGATTATCAGTGCTTTAACAGATGAGAATCATTGTAGCTTCGGGCCTGACTCTGGAAAACACCTTTGAATTATTTAACTGTTATTACTGGTGGCCACAGACATCTTTTCTATTTTTTTGTGTGTAAATTATTTATATTTATACTTTACTTATTTGTAACTAATTTGTTCCGCTTCCCTCCACAGGCTTAACGCTGCAAACGCATAGAAAGAAAACGTCCAACTGGCCATGGACGCCGAAGAGTTGACCGACATTTTTTACACCAGCGACAAGAAAGGTCAAGTGTGTCGTGTTAAATTGAATGGTCAAGGCTTCACATTACAGCGTGAAACGAGTAATAACCGTTCAAGAGAACAAGTCATCGATTTAAAGGACATTGTTGGTAGTCGTTGTATTGTTGTTAAAAAAGATCGTCGTGGTTGTTCTATGCTATGTAGCAGCAGTTCTGCAGCACAAACTGATGGCAATCGCAGCGATAGCGGTGATGAGACAAAAAAGAAACCCAACTATCAAACATATGAGCATAGCGATGCCAACGCTTACCTTTACGTTTTTGCATATATTCTAAATAAGAAACAACTACGCAATATAATACGTCGTGAACGTACAGTATTGAAATTACGTTTTCGTTCTTTCGATACATTTGGTGATAATATGCGTGAAGCCGAACGTTGGTATCATACAGTCAAATCTTTTAAAAGCCTCAGTTTAAGCAAGAATCGTACGACGACAATTGGCAGCCGTATATTAATTCTGTTAAATCCCAAGTCGGGTTCGGGGAAAGCACGTGAAGTTTTCAATCGTCAAGTGGTGCCAGTTTTGAATGAAGCCGAACAATCTTACGATTTGCATGTGACCAAACATGCTAATTATGCACGTGAATTTATACGTGTGAAGAATTTGGATAATTATAGTGGGATTGTAGCGGTTGGTGGCGATGGTTTATTCTTTGAGATTTTGAATGGCTTACTAATGCGTGCCGATTGGCCAGAGGCGCGCAATCTACCATTGGGTATTGTGCCATGCGGATCGGGAAACGGTTTGGCGCGTTCGGTGGCTCATGTTTGTGGGTGAGTTAATGCTAATTAGTTAATATTTCATATTTTATTTCACAAACGGCCTAAAAGATTAACCTCTTACCATATCCAGTTCGAAGTTGAGCTAAAGAGGCTCGAGTCTCCCTTTGAAGGACGCAATCTTCTTCAGTTATTAAGGGTTTTTTGTTGTTTTGTGTGAATCAGGTAGCTGGTATTATGGTAGCCCTACAGAAACTGTTTGCTCGACATCTGTCAAATCTGAAATCGTATCATACTTTAGGGGACCTTCTATCAAGCTATTTGCCACTGGTTTAACCTTTACAGATTTCTGTGTACCTGGTAGAATTATATTTTCCCTGCACCTCACAACATACATTCCAGAACAACAATCGTTGCATACATTGGGGGCTTTCTAGAAAGCCATTTCCTACTGGTTTCTGGGTACAGATCAGTTTAAAAAGCTTTTGGTTCAGCATTCCTCCACTTTTACGTCAATATAAGGAAAGGTCCGACACACTTATAGATAGATATGAGGATACAAGTATTGGTAGGGGTGGTCGGAAGCTTGGAGGTAGAAATAGAGCAAGAAAGAAGGTTTATGGGAGGAAGAGAAAAAGGGAATATTGAGACAGTGTAGCGCCTGTAACATCTTAAACCTAAAAAACTGTTTTTGACAAGTTAAAATATGTGCCCATTTACTTTCAGAGAACCCTATGAACCAAAACCAATCCTCGGCGCCACATTATCAGTGCTGAGCGGCTGTTCCGTTGCAATGGACGTAGTGCGAATACAACAACAAAACCAAGTAAGTCAATTAATGCTTCACTATCTCAATATTTATTTGTCTAATCAATTTTTATTATTTACAAAAAATCTTTTAGATACTCTACTCGTTCCTTTCAGTCGGCTGGGGTCTCATCTCTGATATAGACATCGAAAGTGAACGCTTACGTTCGTTAGGCTATCAAAGATTTACACTTTGGACACTACATCGTCTAATCAGTTTACGTACATATCGTGGCAAAGTATCATATCTTCCAAAAGAAAAAAATTGTATAGAGAATGTTGGATCAGACACATTATCACTACAAGCAAATCTTCCTACAATACCTTTAAAGCATAGCAGAAGTTGTAATGCATGCTTGAATAAGATAAACAATGGTTGCTTCCATTCTACAGAATACATCGATAGCAGCAAATATTATGATGTTATATCACTACAAAATTCCATTAACCAATCGCTTAATTCACGTTGTGACAGTAGTTGGTTCTCACCTGGTTCATGTCGCAGTACTTACCATTCCGTATCGGAGAGTATTTATCATAGTGTAGAGGATGATAGCGATTGCTGTAGTAATGAATCACGTTTAAAGCTGGGTAGTAATGTAAGTGTACATTTGTGCGGACCAACTGGAAGTGCGCCCGCATTGCAAGAGCCCATACCAGAATCGTGGGTGGTAGAAGAGGGTGAATTCGTTATGGTACAAGCTGCATATCAAACACATTTGGGTAGTGATTGTTTTTTTGTGCCACAAGCTAAATTTAACGATGGCATCATTTATGTGGTTATTATACGAAGTGGTATTAGTCGTTCACAGTTGTTGAATTTTTTAATGGGCATGAGTTCGGGCACACATGTACCCGAGACATATAATGAATTTGTAAAAATGGTGCCGGTTACAGCATTTCGAATTGAACCGTATGGTAATGAAGGCATTCTAACCGTCGATGGGGAACGTATTGAATTTGGGCCATTGCAAGCGGAAATGCTACCGGGGATGATGCGGGTTATGACACCGAAATGAGTGGAATTTAAATGTATTTGAATTTGAGTATAAAAAAGTGTTGTGCAGTATGTAGTATGTAAGTATGCACATAGGACTGCCTCATAGCCATATAAAATGACGGAATTTTTTTTATATAAAAAAAGCTGTTTCTCAAGTTGAGAAGGGTATAATTCTCAACTTGTACTCCAATGGGATTCTCTAATTGGACTCAAGGATATGAATGGGACTCTGAAAATAAATACCGAATAAAATAAAGCATGATTCTTCTAAGTTAAAACGCTATGAGTTAGTTGACAAAAAATTTTATTTACATAAATTTTGGTCTAAGCTCTTCAAATTTAATGGAATATCAGAAGCTGGAGATTGGAGAATATGTTGGATATCAACTTATCAAAATATCTCTAAGGTTAGATAATACTTGGAGAATGATGTTTGATATCAATTTGAGAAATCCAAAGTTATCCAAGGTTGGAGAAAAATTGGAGAATTGTGTTGGATATCAACTTGAGAACTATACAGTTTTTCAAGGGTTGGAGAAAAGGTTGAGCCATGTTTGGTGGGACCCTTCGTTTTGAAAGGCATTCTAAAGTATTTATGTACTATTATGTAATTCCTTTATGATGACTTTTATTGTTGCATTTGTTATATATGCAAATATATTTCGTTACCTTAATTCACAAAGGCCCTAATTGACACATTTTTCGAAAATGACTTTTACACATATTTAAGTATGGTATAGTAAAATTCACACTCACTACAAATTTTAAGGAGTTGATAGCAGTAATAACGGAGATATTCCAAATTTACAAAGCTATATTTGTATGCATTCAATGTTTTTTGTTTATGTCAGTTAGGGCCTTTGTCAATTAAGGTAACGATATGTACATCAATTAAATAAATAGTAGAATTCTTAATAGGTATCATAAATTGAATTTATTGAAGTTTTACTGCCACAGTATTCAGTTGCACGCACTACCATCCTAGTTGAAGACAAGCGACTACAAATAGATGTATAAAAACAGCAAAATATGTTTCCAGATTTAGCGATATATATAGCAGCGTACCATGGATGCACCACGATCAACGCTTGGTAGGTATAGCAAAATCAAATTAAGATGACAACGAATAAAAATAGATAAGGAACCGTTATCCGTTGCAGAAGGGTTTGATTTTGTGAAAGCTTTCTAAATTTTGTATTCATAGTTTTAGGTATCATCAGCAAGCAATCAGTGGAACCTACTTAGAAATTGGAAGTGGAATAAATACAGTTGGCATAAATCGGAAGTGGAATATATAGAGCGAGTACGAAGGCTACAAATTTGCAAATCCTTGGATAACCGAAAGTAAGTAGAATGCGTAGACTAATGCGAATGAGATAAATTAGAAGTGGAAATAATAAAAGCAAGTATTAATAGATTTACTAAACGATATCGAGCACAAAAACGTGTGTCAAATGAACGTTTTTAATTTCTGTGAAAAAAGGCCAACGTGTAGTAGGGAGCGGTCGGCACCACTTGCGCTCATTTCGTTTATTCCGAAAAGACAAATTGTATCGCTCGTGATTCTCTAGGCCCACTTGCACGATTTTTTAACTAAGAGTCAAGTATTCTGATTTTTCAATATCCCTTATATTTAATTTAAATTTTTAGTTGATAAATTTTTTTATGTAAATAAGCTAAAATAGAAATTTGAGTAATACCAATAGAATGAAAATAATTAATATTTTTTCAAAACTGATAATTAGTTTTTATTTATATTTTATTATTACTTTTTTATATTAAATTATATACATTCAAAATCATTACAAGCGTATACAATTTATTAAAACTATAAAACAAAAACATACTTAAAAAGGTTTTAAACCATTTTCTGAAAGAAAATAAGAAAAAGAAAAATTTAACTAAAAGATATTCAAGTTTTATGAACTTAAATGATGATAAAACTGTATTAATAAGTTAGGATAATTACGTTAATTTATTATCCACTATGGTTTTGAAGAAATAAGCTGCTTTTAGAAAATTTTGGACTAGCAATGAACTGTCGTTAAATGTTATAAATAATTATAATTTTTTTTTTGGAAAAATTATATTTACAATTAAGTTTTTGTATATTTTTTACAATCCAGACGTGCTGGACCAAAACGGACACCGGATTCGTGTTCAGAGCGTCAAAATACATAGAGAAAGGGTGGTCTGATCCCCCAACCCCGATTTTTTGTGGGGCTGTGTAATTCATTGCAAACTTGAAAAAAATCGTTTGGAGTTGCTTATAAACCATTATTACCTTATTTAAAGTTTGCAAACAAATCTTTTTGATTTTTTTATGTATATGTATGTAACTATTTTTTATTGTATTGTATATTTCGACGGCTGAATGGAAGATATCCATTTCTTCAAAATATTTTGGCACTCTTTATAAAATAGAGTTCTTCAACCAAATTCTGAAAAAGCACAATTTTTAAGTCGCTGATACATGGTGATCTTCCACTTAGGCGTCAATTTGCTAACTCAAAATCAAAGAGTAGTAAAAAGAGTTCTGCATTCTTCCAAAAAAAAAATTAAATTCAAATAGTTTTGAAGCAATTTTGTCATAAAAAAGTTTTTTAGTGCTCTTTTAAACAGAGGAATTTTGATCGAAATTTATACAAATCGAAATGGCATCAATATGAAACACTGGTCAATTTGCGTATATGTTTTGTTCAAAAATCGCAGCTTATTTCAATTTCGCTAAGAAACCACTTTTTTTTTTCTAAACGTAGTACATACGTACATACATATAAGCTTAAGTTAAAAGTAAAAAGTAAACGTTTATTTTATACAACTTTTCTTCGCTTGCCCTATAATCGTAAATTTATATTTATTCTGTGCCCACACATATCGGATGTTGCAGCATTTAAACGAATATCTTTCACTCTCTATTTATGCTCTCGCGCGCTCTTTACACTTCTGTGGAGCGGCCACTTTCGTCCGAACGCGACAATTTACGTTCACGCCCGCTACCAGGCACACGACCCGTAATTGAGCTTTGCATGGCAGCATGAGCATGTTGTTGTTGTTGCTGTTGCTGAATGTGTTGTAAATGCTGTTGTTGCTGGTGCTGCTGCTGTGCTGCCAATTGTTGTTGTTGCATTAGTATAGCATGCGGTTGACTGACAAAGCCGGCTGCAGCGTGAGCATACGATGCGACAGCATTTGGATAAACGACAGCAGAAACGACATTCATATTACCACCGCCCATTGCTACTGCAGCACCACCAGCTGGCAATTGATAACGCATTTTGGCTGCCGCAGCATTAGCAGCTGCTGCAATGACTGCAGCATTCTCACGCGAAGCGCTGCTTGTTGTGGTCGATTGAAATGATATGGACATGCCGCTGTCCAGTGAGCCAACGCTGCCGCGTCGTTGCGGTTTCTCGTTACCAACTGTGGAGGTAGAAAAAAATGTTTGTATTAATTGAAAGAAAAAAATTAAATCGAAATTAATATTCCTATACCTTCATACATATCTCTATCACTATCCCTATATTTATTCCAATCTCTCTATATATCAATTCCTATTCCTATCTTTCAACTTCTCATCCGGCTATAGAGGGTATTGTATCAAACCAATTTTTGAAAAGATTAAGACATACATAAGTAAAAAAATGGCGTTCCCCGAGTTTCGAAGTTAGCCTTGACGTTGGACCCTTTGAAGATTTAGGTTTCTAATTGTGTTGTTTAAAAATGGAATCGATTTCGAAAATTGGACGTGAGTTAATTTCAACCATTTTTTCACTTATAACTTTTTCGAAATTAAGATTTACTTCACGCATTGTCGAAGTTTTTGATATCGAAAATTGGGGGTTAGTTTATTTCAACCAATTTTTGCCACAGTAATGAGCTAAATCCATATACATATTTTTAATTTTTTTATAGTAGAGGTTCCAAAAATGCTATTAGCACTACTGGGTATAGTAATAAAATTAAAATTTTGCAAAAAAAATGAGCTTACTTACATTGCTCATGCATATCGAGCAAACTATTGCTGAGCGCGCTCCTCTTCAACTGTTGTGATGCTGGATCATTCGCATTCGGTGCAAGTTCACCACCTGTTGGCGTTGCCTGATATGCGCCTACCTCAACATCGGCTACGCCACTATCACGATTCTCTGAACTTCCCGCTGTACGATTTCGCGCCGATTTCTGACGTTCCAGCTCGGCTTCGATACGTAACGCTTCCATTTCATCCATTTCGCTAATCGATTCCTTCAAATCTTCAGCAAATTTACAACGATCATGTTCATTGCGCGCATTAAATGTAATCAAAATTTTACCATCAACCTTTTGTGAAAGTTGTATACAAAATGGATAATTGGGTACATCGAGCAATGTAACAACCATACCGCATAACGGAAAACTATTACGGAACGTATACGTAACGGAGGATTTTTTCTTGCTAAATATTTTCGTAATAACTAGCAGATCATTGAAGAGGAATACTTCGCGTTGATGCACGCCAGGACGTTCTTTCTTATTGACATCGGGTATTTCATATAGGCGACAATAGCAGACTAGACGCCGATGTGGGAGTGCCAAGTTGGGTTTCTTGCCGACAATGGTGGCCTGCACTTTCATGACTTGTGTCACATGATCACTGCCCGGTTTGAATTCATTTGCTTTGACGCGCTCGTATATGCCTCCCAACATATCCTTGTCGATGTCATGGCAATCATCAATGCCACGTAAATTCTTTATGAAATCTTCAACGCGCATACGACGCTCCGGTTTCAAGTTAGGTGTGTGTAAGTCGGTGTTTAGCATAATGATGGCGAATGCTAGAACGAAGATCTGAAAGGAAGAGATTTGAAGTTGAATAAAAATTGCATTGGAAAAACATTACAAATTAGCCAGACAAGGTTGAATGAATCCGTGAGACGTATCGACTCCAAGCCGCTCCTATCAGCCATCCTCCTTTAGGAGCGCTTCCTAGAAGTTAGCGCACCGCATCGAGGGTACATGAAGGGAGAACGGATCCAACTGTACCCAGCACCCGAAGGCTGATCAGGGACAAAAAAGTCGGTACCGCAACAATCGGATTAGTACCAAAAGCTGTCATTACTGGATCCAGATGCGGTGATTGAGAAGTAAAGTTCTCTCTCGAAGAACAAAGATCACGCTCTATAAGTGGCTCAGAGTCATAGACAGTGTCAAGGGAAGATGAGATGGCCTTTGGAGTATTTGAGAGAAAAGTTCTCCGGAAGATATCGAAGGAGATTTAACGATGTGGCTGTACAAGCTTTACGCAGATCTGACCATAGTCCAGCAACATAAAATGGCTTGGTGATGTTACGCGAATGGATAGGGAAGCTCCGGCCAAGAAGGTTTTCCTATCGTCACCCGAATTCGGAGGCCTCGAGTGAGATGAAAAAAAGTGGAGGATGACTTGACCTCCTTTGGGGTTTCCTATTGGCGTTGTTGTTGTTGTAAAGAGGCGTAGCCTGCCCAAATGTTAGACAGGGTCACTGCGCGTGTATTGCTCTTGGCCGGGTCGATATAAAAAACGGCCCGGGTCGTCGGTACGATGGGTACAGCACAAGTACTGGTACCGCCCTCGTAGAACCGGCAATACGTAGAAACTAGCCGTGTAGGCCATGTAGGTCATTTAGCGTTACCCAGGGTGCACCAACGGGAAGGTTGGTGTCAGTTATCGCTAAGAAGGAATGACTGGCGTGCTTTGATATGGAGAACACGAGTCGAATTCATATACCCCTGAAAGAAAATTTCTGAAACTTTTTCAGAGATTTAGACCTGAAAGCCCAACAAAAAGCATATGCCCGAGACTTTGTCTGAGAAACTAACATTTCCGGAACAGCTACACTACTTTTTTGAATATCTCGACACCAGCGTACCTACCGGATTTTTTTTGTGATAACAAAACGAGAAAAATAAACACGGATTTTGCATATAGTGAGCTTAGCGCCATCTAGCGCGGGATGAAACATAACCTATATCGAGAGAATTTTCCCAAAATATAAAAATAAGTATCAGAACTCCTTCTCAATTCGTATCTCTTTATGGACGTGACGCAAGTCAGTCTATGTAGTTAAAAAAATTACATATCTCACACTCACCGTATCTGAAGACCGCAGTCGTCCGACTATATCCTGATTACATTGGCAGAAACGCTGTGAGAATATCTCCATCAAACGCTCAATTTTCTGCGCTTCACCCGGCATACGGAAGTAAGCTTGGAATTTGCGTAACGCCACATCCACTTGCATACCGGAGAGATCCAGCTCCAAAGCGAAACAGCTCAACACCGCCATATTGAATTGATTTTGTAGATTACCCAAATATTCGCCAATCATTTGACGTGACAAGCCTTTGCGTGAGATGAGGAAGCGCGCCACACCTTGTGGCGTGTTCTCCAAGAAACCACGACGTATCAAATAGGTAATACCCTTCTCTGGTTTCTTATTGAATAAATTCAAACCAACACGATACTGACGCTTACGTATCGTCTCTGAAACCTTATAATTCTGCATGGGCGCCTGTGCATTCAAATTATGATCTTGCTGTTGATCATGTTGCTCATATTGTGCTGCAGTCGTATGCGATGATATGGCATGATCATCTGCTGCATTTGGCACACCTACAATACTACCAGCACCACCACCCACACCAGTCACAATACCGGCAGCTGCTTGAGCCAAACCGTACGTAACCGTTGGCGCTGCCGCATCATTATTATGATGTACAAATTGTTGTGAACTTGAGAGCGCTGTATTACGTTTCCATGTTTGTGGTGAGTTGGAACGATCCGAACTAATATCACTATTCAATGCAATACGATCGGCGGATGTAACACTCGAATCGCTACCGGAACTCTGCACCGAAGTAAGACTACCATTTTCGGCACTCTTACATAAACCATTCGTACGCAGTAGTGATGGTGGTGGTGGTGTTTGACGCATCATTAACATATGTTGATGTTGTTGTTGTGCTGCCAAATGCTGTGCATGTTGTTGTGCTGCAATGGATGAGGTGCGTTTTGGCACTTCGGGTGGCACTTTTTTACGTTCAGCCGACGATGTGGTGCTACCGCCAGTTGTGCATTTTGGTCTCATATAAATTTGTGCCGCCGAATAGTAGGGTGTGTGTGGTGAGGTGCCAGTAATGGGCACACTAGCAACACTTGCCCATGAGGTATTCAATGAGCTATCCAAATGTGAATTGGAGCTAGCGTAACTCGCATCGTGTGGTGGCACATGATAATAATGGGTGGCTAAATGTTGACTACCATAGAAGTGTGGTTCGGTGGCGTGTAGCAGATTGACGTGTGGATGTGTGGAACCGCTGGAACCCAGTGTGCCCGACGATGTTGAGGAGGCGGACGAGTTGCCGCCACCACCAATGGGTACGGATGATGCACCTGCGAGGAAGAGTTACATGTTATTTGTTTTGCTTACAAAGGAAAGCTAATATATTTTAGAAAAAACAGCGATTCCCCGCCTTTAAATTAAAAACCTATATAAGTCTCAATATCTTTTATGCCTTCTGTATTTGGTTTTTGTCTCGTTCCTTCTAATATAATTCCAAACTAACTTTTCTTTCCTTCGCGGCCAAATAACTCTTCACTCCCAAAGATTTTTCTTTTTTCTTTCTCTCTTCCTCTCCCAACATCTCAACTTTATTCCTTCGCGGCCAGCTGACTCCTATTTCGTTTAATTTTATTATATCCTTTCACTTTTCCTCCCCATAACCCGAATCTCCCACTTTCATTTTCCTCTACGGTCAGCCGCCTCTCTTCCCCATTGTTAATCTTGAATTTCCATCTTCTTTTCTCGTTCCCTTTACTTTTTATATTTCTTTTCTCTTTCCCTCCCTAATTGCGTCAAACACTATCTTCTATCTATGCGCTCAACTAATTCTTCTCTTCCCTTTTGTCTATGTATTTCCTTCCTCTTTCCCTCCCTCATTGCCACAAACACTATCATTTTCTTTCCTACGTGCTCAACTGACACTCCCCTTCGTTTTAGTCTCTTTCTTCCTACTCTCACTTTCTTCCCTTCTAGGCCAGATGGCTCACCTTCTCTTTAAATTTTTTATACTTCCTTTTTGTTTCAATTTCTCTTTCATAACTTTTTCTCCTACCCGCTGGTTCTCCCTCTTCCCTTGGTATTTCTATTTAATTTTCTTTTCACTCTTCCATCACCCCAACATCTCACTCTTTTATTTCCTCCCGATCAGATGATTATATTTTTCCTTTATGTATTTCATTTCTCTTTCTCTCAAACACTCACTTTTTTGTTTCTTTCTCTTTCTCCTTCCCTCTTCAAGTTTTCATTATCTTTACTCACTTTTTTTGTTTCTTTCTCCTTCCCTCTTCAAGTTTTCACTATCTTCTCTTTCTATTTATCTTTCCTCTTCGCCCGAACATTCACTTTCTCGTTCCTCTCTCAGTACTATAACTCTCTTCTTCTATTTAATATTTGTTTTCTCTTTCCTTCTTTAAATTCTACCCAAACGGTCCCTTTTTCTATACATTCTCTTTCCCACTCTCGGTCCGCTGATTTACATATCTCTTCCCTTTAGTGATGGTATTTTTTTTCTCTTCCCCTCTCCCAGTACCTGGCTATGCTCAAACTTTTAGTCCTCTTATGCCACCCACCCACCTGCACCTCTCTCCACAACTCACCTGACTGACTACGTGGTATAGGGCTGCCATCCTGTTGCCGACGTTCGCGCATCGATAACGAACGTGTAGGCGGTGTACGCGCGGACATGACATTTGATGCGCCAATTGGCAACACAGTAGCAGCAGCGCCAGGGCATACACTACCCGGTGGACCAGCCAAGATGGTTACGCGTGGCTGTGGTTGTGACTGTTGTATAGCGTAAGTGGATGTAATACCCTGTGCTTGTGCTAGTTGTTGTTGTTGCTGGTGTTGTTGTTGTAACATATCCAACTGAGATTCCGTTGCACTGCCATATGCCGATGACAATGATGAATTAGATGTTGGTCCATCTTCCGCATTACCAGCACCAGCGCCTCCACCGCTACCCGATACAGCAAGTCCACGACGACTTAAACGTTTCTCAGCTTTGGCCATTGCAGTAATTGAAGCAAATTTTTTTACCATCATATAATGACGAAATGCGCGTTGTATTGTTATGGCAGCATTACGTGCTCGTACGCCACCGTACTTACGCTCCAATAGTTCAATTTGTTTTTCCAACAAATCTTGTGAGAGCTCGTATCTGTGTTGAAAGAGGGAAGAAAGAGACGAAAGATAAATGATTATTAGTATGTGCTTAGTAGATTAGATGATAAATATTTATGTATATAGGTAACAGACTACCAGCGTTGTAAACAAGTTGCTCGTTGGCGGTGCACGAGGAAAGAGAGACGACGATGTAAGGTGAAGGCAACCGGTCTCATTTAATTACCGTTTTCTCGTCGACTCTCACCCTCTGTTCTTATCACTTGCTCCCCCAGAATCACTCTAAGTACCAGCAACTAGTTGCCAGTCCAAGTAGTCTCCCTATATGAATGTCGTATAAGGTAATAAGTACACTGAGCGAAAAACCGCGCAGATAATATTACATTTTCCAATGTTGAAAATTTCAAGTTGAATTTAAATGTTTACAGCTCAAAGTGAATATTTCGTTGCTGGGCTAAACATAAAATTGTCAATTGAACAATGTTTCACTGTGAAAATAAAATCTGTTCATTTTTAAACAACGCTTTTATACCATTTTTAAGGTAGGCTGAATTTGCACTGCTTTTTCCTCAGTGTGGTTATAATTTTCTTTAAGTGCTCAAGCAAAATACTCAAAATACTGCGTCATAAAAATAACAAACACACAAAAGTTACTTTTCAAGTGGAATTGCATAATCTGTATGACATGAAAAAATACCAACCAAAATACATGAAATTGTAAAAATTTGCATAAAACGTTTAGAAAATTGAAAAATCGTCTTGTAACTGCTCGCCTCGCGAAAATATAGGTACAAAATAGCACGTAGCACCTATGTATATGACTGATAGTAACTCTTCGTTGTTGGCTAATTGTAGTAGATATGATAATTCGCCGTCTTCTTCGCGCGCTCGTGGTTGTTGTCTTCTCTAAATTTGCTGCTGTGGAATTGTTTTGGCAAACCAATCAAGCTCTAGAAACTTTCGACACTGAACAGAAAATTTTGCTATTTAACTATTGTGTTTTCACGTCACAAAAATCGTCTAGCTTACGTATAGTACACCCACACTAATGTAGCAAAAGAGTCAATGATTGTTATTTTATATAGAGCTACAGTAGATGGGCATTGAAATGGAAACGTTGTGGTTTTGAAACGGAGTTATAAATTCAGCGCCACGTAGCGAGTATTTTTTTACATAGCGGAAAAAATATTGCCTATGCCGAGAGAACCTTTCCACAGAATATATTGTCAACATTTGGCGAAAGTACGTTTAGTATTCTTTGAGCCATTTCGTCGCAATAAAAAGATCGGGGGTTTTTTACATCGACATGAAAAAATTGGTTTTCTGCTCGAGCTCGTGGTAATAAACGGAGAAGACGTTTTATTGAATATGGTAGTCAGAAGCTTTCTCAGAGATCAAAGCCTTATTTAAAATCCTGAGACGACCCGCGAAGCAACCTTGTCACATGCCTAGAATCATCTTTAACCCAGAAATGCCCGATGACAACTTCTTTGCAGACGATATTGTCGCAGTCATCACAGCCCGCAACACAGAAGACGTAAGAAGAAATCCCAACCAGGCCAACCATGATAGGCATTCTACTAGAGCTTAAGATTTCTACTCGAACACAAGCGAGAATTTCGAGACTCGAGAAATATGGAGCTCAAAATCTCGCCTCAGTCTCAAGTCCCGCCACTATCGTGAACATTTTCGAAAAACTATTCTGCGGAATTCATTCGAGCTCAGGAGACTTTAAGATAAGAGACGGTCGCGAGCGTGAAAAGTAACAAGCTGAAATCATTCCAGAAGACTGATACTTGCAAGCTCTACTTTCTGCTAGAAACACATAAAAATTGAGCTGGTACTGCCCACATAAAAGTACATACCGCCAGAAATTGGATCGAGTCCTTCTCCAGGGGTCAAATTCGTGTTCTATGAAGAGAATTTCATACAAAAGTTATGAAAAGAAACTTCAAATTCATGGACATTTTTTTAATCATCATCATTTATCATTTCATAGAACTAGGTATAATTTCTCCCTAGTACTATGAACTCAATAAATGTAGTTAAGTGAAAAAGTTAAATCAGACCCCCACGCAGGTATCATGGCTAAGGGGGCTCATGGCAAACATCGGAGCTGTAAACTGATAACATCCGTACTTTGAACAGCAGCTCTACGCCTATCGAACCCTAAAAGTGATAGGTAATAATCGGAAGAACTAATAAAATCAAGCTCTACTTTTCAACCTTCTTCTTCCTTGCAGAAGGAGGAGGTGAGATCACCTATAACTATCTTCGGGGAGCGTTTTTGTCGCTCCCCAAACTAGATATCTTACTAAGATAATGCTCAATACAATCGAAGGCGAAGTGAAAGATCGGCCTATTTGAAAATATCGCCGGTTCCAAAGTAAACAGATGTATTTACTTTTTAAAATTTTTGGGAAAACAGCATTTCAAACTTTTATTTTTTCATAGAACTCCATTGTAAAAATGAAATTTTGAATGTCATTTCAAAAACAATTTAAATTTTGAAATACTTCTGTTTACTTTGGAATCGGCGATATGTATATTTAAAAAACGTTCTAAATCAGAATTTGTTTAAAGAACGACCGAGCCGGGATTTTTTTTTTTCAAAAATGGCTTTTTCAAACTAGAAATCAATACATAAGGCCTTGGCCGAAGAAATGGTCACAATGGAGTCATGACCAAAAAGTGGTTGAGCGAAAAGTCGACAAAGTGGCTCGGGGTATAATTATCGCCAATTTTGAATAGTGAAGCGCTAGCTTGGCCAGCTTGATTTTAGCACCAGCCCCATTTCAATGCCCACATACTGTATATTTTACCCAATACATAGAAACCAAAATTTTGCTCATGAATGTATGTGAATGTGTATGTGTTTTTTTGCTTGTTTATTATTTACTCTGCGGTATCGTGCGATAAGATAAATACCTTTATCTGAAACTGTTTGTCTTATCTATCACGGGCATTATTCCTATACAGAAACCTGCATGAGCATATTTACGGTTGCTCTGATTGAAATTTCGAATGTTTGGCCTAGAAAACTACGTATGCATGTACGTATGTATATTTGCGAACATTTGAAGTTGTTAATATGTATGAGGTGATGAAATATTAGTAACAATTTAGGTAACGAAAAACAGATAATTGGTACAACAATAATAACACAGAATTAAAAAAATTCATATAAAGAAAAATAACCAAATATCGTAAGCCCAGACTTAAAAACCAATTGACGTTAGGTAAATATATTTGCTTGTCAATCACATGCTTAATAAATATTAGTTTTGATTGTATTGTTAAGCTATAATGAGACAAGAAGACAGAAGAGAGCACAGTAAAATGTAAATGTTTCTATGTCAGAATATCACCCTACTTTGTAATATTTTTCAAAAACGCTCAATCTCAGAACTTCTGGGATTTCGAAATTTTCGATATCGAAAATATGGGCGTGGATTTCTCTAAATTATGGGTTGAATAATTTTGGTTTCACTTCTTGACTCATTTCTGTCACTTTATGCTGAATTTCAGAACTTATGGGGTTTCGAAATTTTCGATATCGAAAACATTTTTGGGATTTCTCTAAATTATGGATTCGTTAATTTTGATTTAATCTTTTGAATACTTTTGTCACTCGATGCTTAATAAAGCCTTAGTACAGTTTCCACTTGAAAAATAATGAAAAACTACTTACGCTGTTTGTGCACGCGCACGTTTCATTACATCATTGCCATTTCGCATCGTATTTTTCTTGTGCATATTTTGTTGCATTGATGATGGCGATGTGCTACCGGGTCCGCCACCACTCATACCAACAATAGCACCCGTACCAACACCACTACCAGCAATCACAACGGCACCACCATGATGATGATGATGGCCATGCAGTAAATGATGATGATGATGTTGATGTTGATGATGTAAATTTAGTTGTTGGCCATGATGCATAATACCACCTGTGGGAAAAGTATAAAAAAATAGATGTTAGACAATTATACAACAATAACAAGAAAATATAATCAAGTTGAACAGTAGCTAAGATGAGCTGAGTTAATTAAGTTTACATCTACTTATGCAAAAAGCTATTGGTCTGAGACTTGGGCAAATGGCGGACTGAGAGATCACTGATAAAGGTTTCTATTATTTTGTTCAATTCGCTTTTATTGATTGTTGTCATTGAAAGTTAATTTATTACAGTTGTGATAAGAAATGCGAACACTAAAGAACCCATTAGTACCATCCGTTGGACCACAAATAAGGGTTTTCAATATCTCGACGTCAGCGCCACCTAGCGGGTTTCTTTTTTTTTACCAGGGCTTTTGGTTGCATATAAAGTGTACCTGCCAAAAACGAACCGAATTTGGAAATATAGCGACCTCAGCACCATCTAGCCTCTGTCGAGAGGGTTTATTCAAAGAGCAACTGTCATAACTGAGAAAAACTTCTTTAAGTAGTTTTTGAGCCAATTCGTCAGGCAAAACCCCTCTACAATTTTATTTATACTATAGACTATACCACTTCTCTTCCTCACTTGCCGAGATCGGATTTCGATAGGAAAACTTTCTGGACCATTCAGTTCAACTTCGTCACAGCCGGAAGGTAATAAGTTTTTCTCTATGATTGGCGATTATTTTCCTAGGAGGAAGAGCTCTATATTAGGATATCGTGTTCATCATCCTCTGGACAGTTTAGCAATGATTAGTAATGTCCCCCCCTAGCCAGCCAGCAGCGCAAGCTCCCCACAATAACCACTTTTATCGAAATGCCCCTTACTTTTTCACCTCGCGATAGCGCTTACTTACAACGTGGTCTGGGTTTGTTCGCAACTTGGCTTAGATTGATCGTACTTGGAGTAAGAAGGCGTTTATCTTTGCTTTTGAGAGATATATACTATGAAAATTGGTATTTGTATGGGGGGTGACATGCCCCTTTCTCCCTATCCTTCTTAAGAAAGCAAAATGATGTCTACCCTATGTGCATCCCTGGAAAGTTTTCTGGCTGTGTTTCCAACTTAGTTATGATCGGAAAATCCGTTGTGGACGCAACTTGACCCAAAGCAACTTTTTTAACTTTATATATGGTGTAAAATTCCTCAAGCGGACCACATAAAAATTCGATTTGAATGAAATTTGGTGAAAGTGATCCGTTGTGTAAGAAAAAAAAACATCATCAAAGGTCGGGTATAAATATTGGATGGTTACCGAGACATACCGGTTTGAATTCGCAACTTTTTATGTGTAAGTCTTTTTTCTTTAAAAGATTTCATGACTAAAAATAAAAATTAATTTTATTTTATGTTTTCTTCTTTTGTTAAAGGTAACAATTCATGAATGAAATTTTCGAGGTCCATTACAAAAAAAAAAAAAAAAATTAAAAATTTCCAAATTTGAAAAAAATGACTAAAATCTTTTTTTTTAAATTTTTACTAAAATTTTTCAAACATTTTTTTTTTTTTATTTTATATTCGAAAAGAACGGAAAAATACTTTTCTTATTTAAAGAAAAAAGTCTTGCACAAAAAATATTGCGAGTTCAAACCCGTATATCTCGGTAACCATCCAACAAATATTTGTACGCGACCTTGTGTGTTATTTTTTTTTTTTTACATAGCAGATCACTTTTACCAAATTTTATTCAAATCGAAGCGATGAAACTTGTAGGTGGTCCGGTTGACGGTGGTCCATATATAGAAGAGAGAACACATGCACTCAGAAAAAAAACAAGAATTTTCGTACTTGAATCAAGTACAAATCAAGAATTTTGGTCACAAAAGTAGGGTAATCCCGATAATTCTCATCCGAAGTACTAAATTCTTATTTGAAGAATTTTTTTTTAAGACCGAAAATTCTTCTTTTGAACCCGTTTTTGTCCATATTTAAGAACGTTTGGCTGTTTTTCAAGTACAACTACTTCTTAAAAGAAAACTAAAAATTCTCAAGTCAAAATCGTTGGAATCTCAATCTGAATCTTATTTGTTCTTAAATTAAGACCTCCAATTCTAGAATAAAGAATATTATGTTTTTAAAATAGGAATATTTCGTTCTTATATTGAACACGAAACGGTCTTGAATTGAAATTTATCGAATTTGAAACAAGAAAATTTGTTCTTATTTTAAGTAGAATTAGAATGGGGTTTTTTTCTGAGTGTGTGCTTCTAATTTTTTGCTCATCACTGTATCTGAGTATGCATTTATGTATGTATATTCAAATATCTAGTAACTTACCACCTCCAACTGTTTGTTGTTGTTGATGTGCAATTTGTTGTTGATGGCACGAGTTTACATAATGTTGTTGTAGTTGTTGTGGATGTTGTTGTTGGTAGATCATATGAGATGGTTGCATGACGGGATAATTTATAGCAGCACTGGAAGAGCTTGAAGGTATATAATGTTGCTGCAGATAAACGTAACCACCGCAATCTGTTGACATTGTTGAGCCGGACGTTGTGGAACCCGGCGCTGTTGCAATGTCATATTGGGTTGAACCGCCGCTACGCTCAATGGATTTTTGTGGGAAACTGTAAAATGAAAAAAAAAAAAGATAATTAAATTGTAGTTAATTATATTAAAACTCGATTGCTTAAAACATTAATCAAATGCAATTAAAGTGGATACGAATGTGGATGCGAATTAAAATTATGATTTGAAAAATTAATGAGATTTAATGCAAATAGCATTGGGTAATAAGATAAAGTTAGGGGGAAAAAATATTATTTGCTCATCAACGGATGGGAAGCATTTTGAAAAATTATTGTCAAAAATTTATAGCACGAAAAAAAATAACAATGACCTCTTCGTGTGTTTTTATGCTAGTTAAGCATTCGTTTCAAGTTTGTTTTATAGCCTTGACGCACGGCATTTTAATGCGAATTAACTAGGTAATTTTTTATTTCGGTTCAGAATTCAAGAAGGCACCAGAATTTTCGTTGTCCGGACGGTCGGTAGTTCCCATTTGTTATCTATAGTGACAAACGGGTCTCAGTGAAGTTGATTCGGGCTTTACCCAACCTATGAAGGTTTTTAAAGTATAACCCTATTTAATACACATCCTTGAGTAGCAACAACAACAGCATTTTGTTTGCACTCAGAAGAACGTGAGCTCAATTTTGAGTCGGATCTTTCATTTTTTTGGTAGTTTTTCCTTAACGTTATCCTCAATCATCCACATAGTTATTCGTTTGTGGATATTGAATGGAATTAAGTGGATAGGATTAAAGGTTCATTGTGATCACTCTTGCACTCTGTGTACCCTTTCATGCCCCAAAATGGACTCTATTTCAATCCTCATACCTACTCTACCATAACTACTTCCAAATATATTTAGTAGAAAAACATTTTTTGTATGGAAATTGCTACGCCCTCTTCTGCCATCCTCCTCTTTTTTATTGAGGGTCTCCATTCCCCTCCTTTATATGTGAGATTTATATGTAAGTTAAATTTTAATCTCACCACCTCTTTACCCATTTAAAATGTTCTAACATGAATACTTTCGGATATGTATGCAGTACGAAAAATCTCATTTGCGTGGGAGGTGTCACACCCATATAATCTGAAGATCTAGATTCTTAACTATTCTCGACCTTACTGGTTATATCGGTTCAGGCATTTAGAAGTAGTTCTATGACATTGGATGCACACAAGATTTTTATATAAACACCGATCCCCAGACATAACTAGCCTGTTGGAAGACAATAAGCAAGAAGGTTTTACCATGCAACATCAGCCTAGAGCTTGCTCAGCTGACTCCTGACCCTTAGTGACTCAAGTGGGGCCAGGATATCGCCGCGCTAGTTGGCCGGCATTGAGAAATAACTTGGGCCATTTTCATTCCGCCCTCAACGGCATTACTTTCGAACTTAAGAGCCTTAAAAGCAGCCGCTGGACTGCTCGAGTATATATTCCTAAACGACCCGCTGCATTCTTGACTTCTGCGACTCACTCTGAAAAGACACTGCAATGAGCAGGCATCTTGATCTTGTGGCTTACAACAAGCTCGTGAGTCACTCATCCCGTTCCTCCCTCAAAGGAAATACAGCGTTGAATTGGCGAAGGGGGACAGACACCCCGCATATTCTTGTCTGATCCGTGATAAGATCGAATAGGGTGGGAAAGGCTGAGTGTTTTTAGTTCAAGAGCCTGTAGCTCATATCACGAAAAGTATTGACTCTAAACTAAAGGCTACAGATCTTGCACAGGACCCTTCTGCAGCAGTGCAGGCAACCGCGGTGTTCCTACACATCCCAGTGGGAAAAGGTAATGTTTGGTAATGTATAAAGTAATGTATATCGCCTATAAAATTTTTTATGTAAGTATAATGGAATTCATGCATTACTTTTTATACAGCAATGTCATAGGAAAAGTAATGTTTTTGAAAAATAAAACCTTACGAAATACATTACATGGGAAGATTTTTCAAATATTTGTGCATGCGTTACTTTGCTCATGCTTCTTTTCATGGATGAAAAAGGTAATGCATTACCTACTTTCCCACTGGGATAGCTTCCACACTAGGTTTCCAAGACAGCTTCCTAGCAAGTATAATTCTTATACAACTATCGATGGCGCCATTGATACTATCGATGACCTTGTGGGTTAAGGGTTAAGAATATGCCCGAGGCAGGTGTTGCCCTGAGTAACTCTTGGCCGGCTACAAACATTTTCACGCAATAAGTTATGGGTGCACCAAGGATGACAAAAATTTACGAGCGGAAAGTTTGAACGAACCCTTCTGTGCAGACGTGCTGTTATCAGAAGGGGTTAGAACCAGAGCGTTCCGAATTCAACTCGATAAAGGACTGCCCATATCCGTAACAGTAGCATAAACCTCCAGCGATTTTTTACCAATACAATGAAAAAAACATTGCTTGCGGGATCTACTGCAGTTATCGATTGACGTCTTCTCTTTTTTAACCCATTGGCGACCTGGGTAAACCTATTCGAAACTAGTAAAGGTAGCATTCTTAACCCTTTACCAACCATATCTGATTAAGTCAAATTATTTGAGGAGAATTGAACGACTTAGGCTAGATTAGTAGACGTATAGCATCTTAACCCTTTAACGGTCATGTATTTACCAATTGAAGGCCTATTTTTTCCTTCTATGCTGAAATCAATTCATTAAACCTTCAGGGATTTTTTCCCCGTTACAAGGAACAAGTAATTGCTTGCGGGATCTACTGCAGTTGGCGATTGGGGTCCACTCTTGTTTAACCCATTGGCGACCTACATTTTTTTGCTACGAAATCAAATTGGTTTATGTATTCTTAATCGCTTAACATATTCGAAACTAGTACAGCATGGTGTAGCATCGTAACCCTTTACCGGCCATGTGTGATTAAATCAAATTATTTGTGTAGCATCTTAACCCTTCAACGGTCATGTATTAGAAATTTATTTGTTGACGTTGACTTAGTTACGGAATATTTATTTGGGCTACTTTTTTGTGACAAAAAAAAAAAAAACAAAAATTGCACAAATATTTATTGAGCCCATTAGATATGAAAAAATATTTAAGTTATTGAACCAAAAAGACACAAAGACTAAAATTGCCTCACAAAACACATTTCGATTTTGCATATAATGGATTCCAGCTTTTGTAAATTTAATAAACAACGCCAACTTTAACACTTTTTGGGCTATTTTGCCAGTAATCACGTCATAAATTGCAACTATAGTGGTCACATTTGTCGTTTATTGTTCACTTGAATAAATTTATTTTTGCACTCGATTTTTACAACAAAAAGTTTTTGGAAATATTTTGCAAAAGCGCAGAAAACACAAACCCAACTTTTTTTTCAATAAATTTTTTAACTCATAGAAATTTATATTTTTTTATTTTCTTTTGCATACCTTTCACCAATTATAAAACCCGAAATGCAAATTATCATTTTGTGCTATGATCGAGTATAATGAGCAAATATGTACATAAACAAAAAAAGAACACTGGTTTGTATATTCACTAGAATAAGTTTGGCAAAAAACAGCCGAAAAAAATCATATAAAACTTTGCTTGCGTTCCAATTCGAATTAATTTAATTCTTTTCACATTTTTAATCCGCGTTTCAAGGTGCGCACGCTAGCAAGGATACGAATAAACTGAAATTGCTGGCAATGGTGGTGACTTTGCCTTGTTGCTGTTGCGCATGCGCAGGCGCATGGAGTTTGTAGATGAACGTGCGGGGCATAAATTTCAATTTCGTTTAATAGACGTGTGCGTGCGCTGATCGAAGCAAGCAGGGAAACATGAAAAAAAGGTGACCAGAGGTAAGGAAAGGTGGTGCAACAATAACGAATAGGGTTCTTGTGGTACAAGTATTTTGATTAATAAAACACAAATTCTTCAGACTAAAAAGTCTCAAGAAATAATATTTTTTATGAATAAAGAAAAGGGATGTATGATGTGAAATCTTTTAAAAATAAATATTTTATTAATTTTTGCATTTTTTGAACACTTATGAAAAAAAAGTATGCAAGTTTATAAAAAATAAAGGCATTGTAATTGTAAATGCAAATTTTTTTAAATTTATAAATTTTTCAAAAACATGTTTTTTTTTTTTTCAAAAATACAAGTTTTGAAATTTTTTTGTTTTTTAATTTTAAAATACGAAAATCTTACGAAACTTTCATTGTTATTTTAAAGAGACACATTTTTATATTAATTCAAAAAATTTTCAACTAAAAAACGGTTTTGAAAATTTTTTATTTTTGGTTCTAAAATACGAAAATCTCAAGAAATATTACTTTATGAATGAATACAGTAAATATATGTGATTTTTTTTTTAAATATAAATAATGGAGAAACGCTCCAACAAACCATTTTTTTTTTTCAATAATGATACATGGAATTAAAAAAAAAACACATGGGTATTTTAAAAACAGAAATTTTGTTGATTTATAAAAAAAAATGTTTTTGATTTCAAGTTTAAAAAATTTGATTCGACGACTCAGTACACCCTATAAGAAAATTTTTTTCAAATTCGCCTTTAGAATTTTGTTCTAAAACTTTTTTTCGGGGTTTTTTGAGAAACGTCCTAGTTAATTTTTTTTTTTAATTAAGCCATATTTAAATGTATTCGAAGCTCTATCTCTACGATTGAATCATACTCTGAAAAAGCCTTTAAAAAAAAAAAATTGAGCTAGGGCATTTTTGAACAAACTTTTAAATAGATCCATTTTGAAAAAAAAAAACTCCAAAATAGGGTGTTTTTGAAAAATCTTTTGAAATACTGAAATCGTCTTCAGCCGTTGATATAATACAATTATAACAGTTCGAGGACTTTATTTAAGATATTAAATAAAAAAGCATTAAAAAAGAAGCCAATACAAAAGTTTTAAAAATTTGTGTCTGTATGTCTGTATGTTTGTTCGAGCATTATTCAAAAACTGCTATAAAGAATTGAATGCAATTTTCACTGATGTGTTGCTAGATATCCATAACAAAGTTTAGGATGAAGTTTGCTGCACGGACATGTTTTATTTCTTTACGCAGTGGCGACAAAAAAGTTGACTCCAAATATTTTTTTTATATTCTTTAAACTTAAAAGAATACTCTTTCCTGTATTAAGAATTCGTTTTGGGTTCAAAAATTTGTATTTCTCACATCTGGTCACCTCAAAACAACTCTACAACCAACCACTACATGCCTAGCCTCGCATCCGATTTGGATTAAGAGCAGCTATAACAAAAAAAAACATAAAAAATCCTAAATAATAGCTGAGATCTTCCCAAGGAAATATATAATTATGAACACCAAATGACGAGCAATGAGCATCCTTTTGAGCTAGCGATGAGGTATTGACAAAATGACTGCTTCAGAAAATTTCAAGCAATTGGGGAGCTAACAAAATTTTAAGATTTTCTAATTTTAAGTTAAGTGTTGAAAGAAAACCTGCGAGCTAATGAAATGCAAGTGTGCAGTGTAATACGAGTTCAACAAATAATTAATACAGTACAAAAATGTTGGAATACATATGCAGTTCAATGCAACAGGAAATAAATCATTATGAGTAAGGTGGGCGGTATATAGAAGCGGTAGCTCAATAACGCTATTGAGTGTTATGGTTATTAATGCATGATTTCAAGGCTTCAATGGTTTAATATAAGCCAGAATCAAAGAAGTCTCAAACTCAATCTCAAGCCTAGCTATAGTTCAAATCTCGGTCTCTGTACAACTTCCTGGATTAATATCTGACTTGGTCGCAGTTTTAATCTTATCTCAACCTCATTCCCAGTTTTCTCTGCCGATTGCGCTTTCAGATAATAAGTTTTTGTCTCTAGTCAAACTTCCGACGAGTCAATGTTGTTGTTGTTGTTGTAACAGTACATCGCCCTACCTAGTCGTAAGATCCATAAATATTACATGACGAACCAGACAGGGTTGTACTGATGTTGACAGTCTTTTGCCGGAGCAGTCGTTGACTCCGTAGCCGTGGTCGAAGTGGATTTTAATCGTTTCTTACGACAGAGGGGCTATATTTTCATTTCGTGTTGCCCAGTTCTTTCTTCGTCGGTTCTCACTCAAGTTTCGAAATATTCGCTCTCAATATGATTCCACGGTTATTTTTGTTCCATCAGAATATACAAAGATCCTACTCGTGATTTCTTCACTCAAAAAAGAGTTTCCTTAGTTCAAAGTAAAATTTCCCTAATTTGGCTCCAGTTTTCCCACAATTTAAGAAACAAAAACTTTAAATTGAGGAAAAATGTCTTTAAATTAAGGAATATTTTACTTAGTTTAAGGAAACCATGTCTTTGGAGCCAAAATAAGAAAACTTTTTTCTGAGTTTTATTTTGGAACAGTCTTTGACTTCAAGGCTTTTGGGTCCTGGTCAGACTAGAATCGCCAGTCCTTGGTTGCAGTCTCAATCTAACCTCAGTCTCATTCCCAATCCAATGCTCTTTCAGACACTGAGTCTTTGTCTCGAGTCATAGTTGCGACGGGTCTATATTTTCCTTTCGTTTTGCGTCAGCGCTTTTTTCGAGGGTTCCCACTCTAAGTTTATAGTCCCACGGTTACCTCTGCTTCTGAATGCACTGTACTATATGGAACAGAGTTTGACAGGGTTTTGAGTTCTCGTCAGGCAAGAATCGCTAGCTTCTTCAAAGGCTCAATTCCTCTGGTTCAGTTTTTTTTGGTTCTGGGTATCATTAGTTAATAAAAATTACGAAAATATCAGCTGCCAGCGAATATTTTCGGCACCTGCATTCCCTTCCAAAAAACTGCAATAAACGTAATTTAAGCGAAAATCAGCTCTTATTCAATTAGGACTCGTGACTTATATCTGCTGCACCCAAATAATACCAAAAAATATGCACATTTCACTAGTTGCAAAGATGCAACACCCGAAAAGCAGCAACAGGAGCACTATAAGTCCTTCAATAAACTCACAACAAAAAGGAAAAAAAAAAACAATAACAGAAATATATTAAAAAATAAAAAAACATTCAGCTAAAGGTGCATTATTTTCGGACCAAACAACAAAAAGCCATACAAAGCAATAAACAACTGCACCTGGCGTGAAACGCACACATGTGTCTCTTTATGATTGTAGAGAGGCGAGTTGAGGCGAGACTAAACACACAGATAGCAGGTAGTAGCAGCGGAGGATTCGAAAGACAAAAACAAAAAAAAAACGAAAACAAAAAAATGTAAGAAGATGTGGAAAGAAACCAATTGCAAAGCTGACAAGCTGATCCTCCAGCAGAAATGCTTATACAACAGGACACGCACTCATACATAAATCCTTGGTATTTTTTTTGTTTTGTGTACAAATCAACGTAGCAGCAAAGCGATAAAAGGATATGTTCAATTTTGAATGTAGCTGGTGTTGTGTATGGAATATTTTTTTTTTTTGTTTTGTTTTGTGAAAGGTATCAGATGAAAGCGAAACATCTGCTCCTGCACCTACAATTACAATACATATATACATATGGACACATTAGACTGATCTACGAAAATAAAAATATCTTCCAAACAGCAACATAATACAAATTGAAACAGAAGCTCGTCGTGATCTCCTCGGAAGTATATAGCGCCAAAAAATTTTCAAAGCCAACTGTCTTACTCTAACAAAGACCTGATATATATTTTTATTTAATGTCTTAAATTTAGACATCGGCCTGTTCAAATTTTAATACGTGTAGAAAAATATGTTTAGTCGACTTTTATTGCTACCGCTTTAGACAGCGGGAATAAACAAATTCCGCAAGCAAAATGGTTCCTAAACTTTAAGCTGGCTATATAGCAATGTATCGGTGAAAACTTTATTCAATTATTTACAGCGGTTTTTGAGTGATACCCGAACAAAGAGATATACTTAAAACTCTGAAAACTGTTCTTTTGGGTTGTAATACTCTGAAAAAGACCCCATATGTCTTTGAAGATGTTCGTATCACATTTTTTAAGACCCTATAGGAATAATGTTTGACAAATCAACGCCAGTTCCCATATCTTGATACCACTGGTACACTTACATGGCTTCTTTTTTCTTTGAACTCGCCGCAAGCCTCCTTATTAGTTCTCGATCAGTAACACTATATCGCTGGCGAAGAGCAGCCAACTAGGTTAGGTATAAGGAGGTACTTTATTTTCCGTGAGAGTTTGGCCTAACTAAAATTTTTTTTCTGAAACGGTCTAATGTAAATATACGTAATACGGCGAACACGCAGATAAGCAAGCAAATGTGGAAAAGGCATTCACAACAGAAAAAGACTAATAAATACCACTAAAGGTATGCTTTGTAAATATTTTTCGAATGTTGCTAGGTATGAGTAATGTAATACAGTAAAGCACAGGGTGTTCAAGGGAGAGTTTTAAGTAATTTTCTTCCAAAACAAAGCTACTGTAGGCGTTTTTGACATAAATATTATTTTCAGCTCATAAAATACACATTTTTGATGGTTTTTGTTTTATTTTATTTTATTTAACTTTTTTATTATTTATTATTATTTTAACTAATTTAATTTATTATTTTTTTTTACTTTATAAAATTGGAATTTTTTCTTCTTTAACTTATTTTAATTATTTTAACTTCAATTAGTATATATTATTTTAATTTTTAATATTTAATTTAATTTAATTTATTTTTTTATACATTTTTTTAATTTATTTGAAATTTAATAAAACACTTTTGTAAATTTTATTTAATTTGTTTTGAATTTAATTAATTTTTTTAAATTTAATTTAATTTATTTTATTACAATTTGTTTTATTTTTTTAAATTTATTTCTTTATAATTTCATAAAATTTTTTTTTACCTGCATCACCCTGCTTAATTATTTTTGTAGCGAATTGGCTTAGAAGCTATTTAATGGATTTTTGCCAAATCTTGGCAGTTTATACCTTGGATACGTCCTCTCAACATAGATTATACTTTTTCCCGATAGATGGCGCTAGAGTCGCTATATTTGCAAAATCCGTTTTTAAGGTGCGATTCTGTTGGTTTTTGACACGTAAGTTTGATATACATATAATAAAAAACTTTGTCATAGGTGGCGCTGTAATCGAGATATTCAGAAAGTCCAAAAAGTTGCAAAAAGCTTCCCGCTAGATGGCGCTGAAGTCGAGATACTCAAAAAACCCTATTTATGGTCCGTTTATTATTATTATTTTTTTTTTCAAATTTATTTTATTTCATCTCATTTTTTAGTTAGCTAATTTTTGACAGTTACGATCTACCTTATTTAATTTTTTAAATATAATTTTATGTTTTTTACTAAAAAAGGAAAATTTTTGAAAATTTTCGTCATTTGCATCACCCTGTCCCTTACTAAACAAACCATTTTTTCAAAGCCACTTCATAAGAAACATCATGACATATGGCTCTTCCAGATACATTGGTGGACTACTTATAAGGTTCCGCTTGTGATTGCACAAGCCATACACACAACAGGCTGTTATACATATATTAGAAAAAAATCTTTAGACCATCACGTGGCTATTGCACTCGTGTACGTGCGCTTATTATTTATAAAGAAAAATATTCCAGATTATACTTCAGTTTATTTAGAGAAAGAATGCATAATCAAATAGTGTCCGTATAGTGGTAAACAAATATAATTAGAGAAAGAAATACTTAGATCGATACACATCCTGACGTTCATACATACATTTGTATATATGTACAAATGAACTCCTATTTAGTATGCAACAAGTTGTAGACGGCATCTGCTGTCGTACTTTGAAATGTGCCGCAAGTCGCGAGGCGATCTCGTGCAATTGACCCACTGTGTATGCAGAGGAAGGTAAAAAACAAAACAAAAAATTGTAACCCCCCCTACGTTTATAGCTACATATGTTTTGATTACTATGGATTCTTATAAAAATATACGCAATCAGAAGTGATGCACAGAATGGAGGAACCGAACACGAAGCACCGGGTAGTTTGACGAACCGAAAACGATGGGAAGGAAACGAAAAGTTCTTCGAAAAAACCATTCCCAAGAGCCAAAAACAATTCCCTACCACAACCAAATCGTGGGTAATTTCTTAAAAGAAATTTTCCTATAGGAGGCGTGGCAAATACTCCACTATTTACCAATTATTTTTTAATGTTTTGAAACCCCTCGGCAGTGGTTTGGCAAACTCTCCGAGTATATATCTGCTATGAAAGCTTCTCAGAAAAAATTCATCTACTTTGCAGGTGCTGGTCCCACCCATTAGCAGAAAAAAAAGACTCAAAAGCAGCACACCATTTCAAGTTGGATTTCAGAAAGCGTCTATTGGATTTTAGAAAGAGACACTTGGATTTTAGAAATCAAGAATTTAAAATTTTTCGGTTTTCTAAAGTCCACCTGACACTTTCTAAAATCCAATCGACGCATTCTAAAATCCAATTGACGCTTTCTAAACTCCAACTGTAAATAGTGTAGTCAGAAGAGAAGCTCGGCAAAAATCTCGTTAGAGGTTACGAGAGCCTGTTGGTAGAACGCCATTAGTTTTGAAAACATTCGTCGTGGATTAAGCATTACTGCATCGGGGAGAGAAAATGGGAGAAGAGTAGCATAGCATTTTGCCACTTGCTCTGGAAGGATACTGGGCAGCAGCAGCATCGACTCTGCGTCTTAAGGGAAACGTCCGACTAGGGCGCAAGCACAACTGAACACTATAGTATTCTGGGATATTACAGTTTTCTCTCTCTGAGCACAGATCGTTGAGATAGCTGCTTCAGAATAAACATTCCCAGCAGGGAAGACTGGGAGGGGACGGATGGGTGTTACGGCAGAGTATGAGGAGCGGTTTACTCAAGGGATCAGAACCTGAGCTCTCCTTTAGACAACCTGATCACTGCAGCGTGTTCCAGGCTGAAATCTCGGCAATCTCGAATGCCGCGATTTCGATAGGTAAACGCACTATCGGACAGTAAATCGTTATTTTCAGCAGCAGCTAAGCGGCCATTAAATCCCTTTGCTCTTACTCGTTCAACTGACTTGCACAACTCGGGTTTTAAAATGCTTGAAACTTCACATCATTAGCATTCAGTGCGTGTTAACAAATACCTATATCGACAGCAATGACTGACTATTACCTACATACATATGTAAGCTAGTTTGCATGTCAATTTATATTGTTGTTGTGGTCATAAAAATAAGTGAGAAATGCATGTCGGAACTAATTTGCTTTGAACTTTTAACTTTGATTACTGTCACGGATAACGCGTGGAACTATTTAATATCTGTACAAAGTATAAATATTAATAGGTAGCTAATATTATTTACGTAACTTGAAGTAATTAGTTTTTTTTTTCTATGCTACATTCACTTTTTTCGGAGCTATAAATAAAGTTTTCTTATGTAACTAAAAAATGATTATGCAAAATTAATAATTATGCAAGGGGAAAAAAATTAAATTGGTTTGTTTTTAAACCTTTTTGCATACTAGTGTCAAGTTTTTTTATTGCATTATTATAACAAATAATTGAAAGTTTTTTGACAGTGTATTTGACAAAAAAAAAAAAAAAATTGGGGAAAGGGTTAAAATGCACCTATTTGTTAAGTGTCTGACAAGAACAAAGTTTTATGGAGAGTTTTTTTCTGACATTTTTTGTTAAAAAAAAAATTGTTAAATCAAGATCAAAATTGTTAATTTGGAGTTGGAATTTCAAAACAACACCGATAGTGTTGAATTAAAAATGTTTTATTTTGTAATTTAGCAGCAAATTTTAGCAATGTTGATTTGAAATTACTTCTGGTCATACTCCCTTTTGAATTGTTAAATCAAGATAAAAATTGTTATTTTGTCATTATTAAACCTTTGATTCAACAGAGTTGGAATTCCAAATCAACAATGACACTGTTGAATTAAAATGTTTTTTTTTTTTTTATCGTAATTGACCAGTAAATTTTAACAATGTTGATTTGAAATTACTTCTGATCATATTCACTGTTGAATTGTTGAATCAAGATTAAAATTGGTATTTTAAATCAAACTGACAGTGTTGAATTACATTTTTTTTATTATTGGGCAGAAAATTTTAACATTGTTGATTTGAAATTACTCCTAGTCAAATTCACTATTGAATTGTTAAATCAAGATTAAAATTGTTATTTTTTCATTATTAAAACTTTGATTCAACAGTGTTGGAATTTCAAATCAACAATGACAACGTTTTTTTTTTGTTATTGCCACTTTTTTAGTTTTATTTTATTCTTAAAACTTTTCGGCTTAAAATTAAAACTTTTTGGTTTGAAAATTAAAACTTTTTGGTTTAAAATTTAAACTTTTGGGTTTGAAAATTCAAATTTATTCTTGAAAGCTCATTCAAGATTGAATTTTGCCAACAACATTTATGTGTGCGATGTAGCTCAGTGGTAGAGCAGACGGGCATGATGCGGGGAGTCTTGGTTCGCATACCCGCCAACGGACAAAAAATTTATTTTATCTTTAAAAAATTGTTAAAACATTTCTGGTTTATAATTGAAAACCGATTCATTTAGCCAATTTTCATGAAAACTGGTCTAGAAACGGATTTTTTTTCAAAATTTTGACAGTTCATTCCTAGGATACGTCCTCTCAACAAAGGAAATATTTTTTCCCGCTAGTTGGCGCTGGACTCGCTGTATTTAAAAAATCCGTATTTATAGTCAGATTTTATTCATATTTGGCACGTATGTTCAACAACTCGACCGCTAGGTGGCGATGGATTCGAGATATTAAAACAAAAAAAAAAAAAAACAATAAAATGTATTCAAACTACGGGTCAGCGTAACAATAGCCTAAAAATAGGCTACAGTTTATCTGAGTGCGCAAACAAGGTGGCTATTAAAAGGATACTATGCAAAAGCGCCAAAATAGTTTTCTACTTTTCAACACTTGAAACATAAATGAGCTGAGTTAGAGGCAAATTTGTTGATAGTAAAGTAGGCACCAAGTATATTTGTATGTATGCAAATAAGTAGACTTATGTAATATGTACTCTTAGTATATAAAAGCCCTAAGCACAAATATAGTACCACCAATGAAAAAAGCTGCTGTTCATTTAAACGAAACGAGGACAACGCCCTAAGTTGTTTGTGTTGACGCAAAAAAGGGCATCAAACTTGAAATAAACATTATTGTTGCAATAAAAAATTGTGTATTTACATTTCAAGTAGGCGCTAATTTGGTGTACTCAAAAAGGCGATGTACTTTCAAGTGTGTTATTGTTGGTTTTTTTTTTGGTGGCTTTTCACAGTGGAAGTTTTTATGGAATGTTCAAGGAGGGTGGCCGTTTATATTTTTCGGGCACACTGGGTGGTGAATTTTAAAGTGCAACAAAACAATTTTATGTTTAGAAGAGGAAAATGTGAATGATAAAAGCAAAATAATTGGGAGCACGATTACTCTAGAAACCAAAAATAAAATAAAATTTAACCTTTTTTAAAATTAATTTTATAAAAAAAATTTTAATTAAAAAAAGTTCTTTACTAAATAAACTATTTATATTTTTTAGAGTTAAACTCTTTTATTAAAAAAAAAAAATTTAACTATATTTCATCACATCATTTTAAGGGTTTTTAATAAGTATTTTTAACTTTTTTATCATTTTAAGGGTTTTTAATAAGTATTTTTAACTTTTTTATTTATTTTTACTCAAAAAACTAAAAAAAATGTATTTATGCATATTTTTTTAATAAGAAAAAATTGTTAAAGAATAAAAAATATTTTACAAAATTTTTATAAAAAATTTAATTCCAAAAAATTTTTAGTAAAAAATTAAAAATTTGTTAATTTAAAAAATTGTATAACAAAAAAAAAAAATTTGGGAATAAGTTTGGTCTAGAAACAAAAATTAATTTAAAAAAAGTTTCAAACTAAAAATTTCATTAAAAAAAATTATTAAAATAATTTTGTATTGAATAGAAAAAGTGTTAACTTGTAAACCACATTTAAAACTTATTTCATTTCACAAAAAAAATACTTTTAACAAAACAAAGACTTTTTACGAAAAAAAAAAACATTTTAAAACAAACAGAATACATTTTTTAAACAAAAAGAGCACTTTTTAAAACACTTGAAATTTGTATTTCTTATTTTTTTTTATAAAAGCTTATATACAAATAAAATTTATATAAACTATAACTAAAGCAGCACACACTTGAAATTAAAAAAAAGCTTGAAGTGAAAAAGGTTCAATAAGCTGAATTTTGTGATTAAGGTAGAACTAAAAGCATAAAATTTTTATAAGGAAAAAGGTTTAGCTATTAAATTTAAATTTTATTTAAAAAAAGTTTACAAAAAAAGTTGTAATTTTTAGTTGACATTTCTTTCATTTTGTATCTTCATACTTTTAGTTTATTTTGAATTCTAATTAAAGTTACTTATACATTTTCAACCAACCAATGTTGCCAATTTTCATATTTCTCAACCGTAATTCCTTATTTGTGCATTCAAATCCGACTTTTTTCACTTCTTTCTATATTTAATAATATAAGTAATACTGATTCTCTATAAGATTCAGTTAATTACTCATTTTAAAACAGATTCAGCCATTGTTGGCAATTTTCACCTCTTTCAACTCATGTTGCCAATTTTCAACCTCGAATATTTTTTTTTCATTTAAATTTTATAATTTGCGTAATAATGATTCTCTATAAGATTCAGTTAATCATTTTTTTTAACAGTTTCAACCATTGTTGCAAATTTTCACCTGATTTCAACCACTGTTGACAATTTTCAAACGTAAATTTTTTTTGTGGATATAAATTTTCCCGTAACTATTTTAAAATTAGGTATTCGGTTCTTTAACGGTGTATGTTATGCTTATTCTCTATTGGAATTTATTAAGCGAGTTTTTTATTCTAGAAAAATTTAGTTTTTTAATTATATTTTCTTCTAACTTTCTCCTTACCTCACTGTCGTCACATGATGCGATGTATGGGTGCGGGTCTCTTTGTGTCTAGTTGAATAACTGACAACGGTCACGTGACGTGTTGCGGTGCGCACCACCCGACGCACCCGACTGCGACCATCGCCGACAACAACAACAATCGGTGGTGGTTTCTCTGCGCCATATTGTAGAAAGGATTCAGATTTGTTTTTGCTATCATACAACTCAGTTTCGGACATAATTAGTCACAGCGAGGAGTGTTTGTTTTGAAGTAAAATTTTGTTGTTTACTTTGTTAAATTTGCTTTTATAAGAATTTGTTTAATTTGTGTAGATAATTTTGTTGTTATTAGGTGATTTGATTCTTTACTCAGGTCGTTTTTAGTATTGACGTTGTAATTTGTTTTCTTTGGTTTTGTTGTTGTTTAAATTAATTTTAACTACTTTTGTTTCTTCAATTTTTTTTTAATTTCAAGTTAACTTTATAATTATTTTAATTTTTTCGAAAATTTTTATTTCTGTTTTTTTTTTTTTTTTTCGTTTAATAAATTCTCTGCATTGTTTTATGAATTCTTTATAAATTTTGTTTGTTTTTATTATCGCTCGTATTCAGATCGGAGTTGTTCGTAACTTGTTTTCGCCTTCTCTCGTATGGTTGAATTTTTATTTTCACACAGATATTCTTATCGTTTTTTGTTGTTGTTTTTCTTGTATCTCTTGTTATTATTGGATTTTCGCACATTTTATTAGTTTCCATTATCTATTTGTGCAAATCTGTCATGCCCACTAAACACGCACTGAGTTTTTCCAAATGTAGAAAGTAAGATAGAAAATTTTTAACTGTTGTTGTTGTAAGCTTGTTTACAATGTGTTAAATTGTACAATCCGACAGGTAGTTGATCTCGTGATTGTCAAATTTTCGCAATGCTAGCTTAAAACGAAGTCAGTCAGTCAGTTGTTTGTTAATTATTTTCAACATGTGAGTTTTTATTTGAAACTGCTTTAACCTTTTTAAGTTGTATTATTATTATAAATACGCACTCAATAAAGAAAAAAAAAAAAACTTAAAAATCCTTTTTTTATGTTTTTTATTTTTAAAATCATTTTCTTATTGAATTTAATTTTTTTACCATTTTCATTTAAAGTTTTTTTTTGACATTTTTTTATTTTTATTTCAAATTTTTTTTGGCAATTTTTTATTTAACTTTTTTATTGACAATTTTTTTTTTTATTTAAAACTTAACGATTTTTTGGTTTTTTTTACATTTTTTTCGTTTTTATTATCCTTTTTCCGTAATTTTATTGTGTGTTCAAGTGTTCCTATTTATTCACTACTAAACTCTGTTAGGTACTCTTTTCAAAGCAGATTCAACCTTTGTTGCCAATTTTCACCTCATTTCAAACACTGTTGCAACTTTTTAACCCTAATTTTTTTGTGTATTTTATTTCTCTTTGACAATTTGTAACTTCTTTTTGTCTTGTATGGTAACCTTTATACTCATTTCCTATTAGACTGTGTTAAGTACTCTTGCCAAAACTCATTCACCCCATTGTTGCCAATTTTCATCTAATTTCAAGCTTAAATTTTTTTCTTTGTAATTAAATTTTTCTTTAACTATTTTCAAATTCTTTTTATATTTCATGACGTACGTTTCATTTATTCTCTATAAGGCTGTTTTTAACTGAGTACTCATTTCAAAATCCACTCAACCATTGTTGCCAATTTTCACCTTATTTAAAGCACTGTTGCCAATTTTGAGTCGTAAATTGTTCGCATTTAAATTTTCCCTTGCCTATTTTAAAATAATTTTATCTTTTATAGCATACGTTATACTTATTTCCATTCAGACAATTTTAACTGAGTACTCATTTCAAAACCCACTCAACCATTGTTGCCAATTTTCACCTTACTTAAAGCACTGTTGCCAATTTTGAGTCGTAAATTGTTCGCATTTAAATTTTCCCTTGCCTATTTTAAAATAATTTTATCTTTTATAGCATACGTTATACTTATTTCCATTCAGACAATTTTAACTGAGTACTCTTCTCAAAACCCATTCAACCATTGTTGCCAATTTTCACCTTATTTCAAGCGTCAAAACTACGCATGAATCAGCAATGTTTACATTTCAATATTTAATTTAGTAATAAATCGTGAGATTTACGCTCTATTCCAAAAGAAAAAAAGATAAAAATTATATGAATCATACACGAGCTAATTGCAGGTATATGAAAAAGCCAGTGCGAACGCAAGATAACTCAACATAGACAAATCTTTATGCTTCATTGCGCAACCGCCTTAAACTAAGTCAAGCAATAAAGCTGAAAATTCTCTGTACAGCATGTAAGTACAACAAGTTAAGTATATTCGTCTGTGTGTTAAATGTAAATTAAGTCATGAGGTGTTAATTACGAAATAGCCGCTTAGAAAACTTGAAATGCTTGAAAAGTTCATAGCGCAAATGAAATAAAACAGCTACAGATGTAAAACGCGTGTAAGTTAAATGACTTGAAAGTTGTTTTTTTCGTCAAAGGCGTAGGAAACAAATAACAATAATAATAATTACTGAAACGAGTATATACGCTTAGATGTACACAATTGTCGTTAAAGTTAAAGCAAATGACTGGTTTTGTTAAATGTAATAATGGGTGTTTCAAAATTAATGTTAAGCATGTAGTTAGTGTGTGAGACGTGAGTTTTTAATTTAAAGAAAATGTATTCTTACATATATGAAACTTTGTTCTTGTATGAAACTTTGTACTTGTATGAAACTTTGTACTTGTATGAAACTTTGTTCTTGTATGAAACTTTATGTTTAGACGAAATTTCTTTTACTTTTAAAAATTTAACGCATAGGCTCAGAGAGTTTTTAATTGAATGAAAATGTGTACGTATATGAAAGTTTCTACATGTATGAAACTTCGCACTTTTAGTACTTATATGAAACTTTGCGTTTGTATGAAAATTTTTACTTGTATGAAACTTTGTATTTAGAGTAAGTTTTCTGCTTTTAAAAATTTAACGCATGATATGCCAGCTCAAAAATGTTTAATTGAATAAACAATTTTACTTATATAAAAGTTTCTACTCATATAAAACTTTGCACTAGTATGAAACTTAGTACATATTTGAAAGTTTCGCAGATTTGGTTTATAATTAACTGTTTTGTAAAAATATAGATTCCATCTGTTGTTTTATGATTCTCTTATATCAAAATCACATTTTCAAAACTCCTGAGACATGCTTTATAATGAATGTATCAGAATGTTAACTAACTTGGCAATTTTTTTTTTTTGCAATTTTTATGCTTGACTAATAAAACGTTTGAGCTCGAAATTGAATACAATTGTTGTCAATTTATTCAAATTAGAAATCAATAGATAGATAATGCATATATGTATGAAAAGTCGCTTATAAAATTACAATGATTTGTATGATACTCTTCAAAATTCATTGTTTTTTCCGCTACTCATGGCTATACATTTTTTTGCATTCAAATTAAGATCGTCTTACAAACATTCGATCGCTCATCTTAAAAGCGTTTTGCGATTGCTTCTAAGAACACAATAAATCCATTAGAAAGAAAAAAACAAGTTTCACATATTTGTCGCCTACATTTTGTGTAGGAATTCCAGTTAATAGTTAAGAAATAAGAATAAAGCGTTTTGCAATTTTTAGTAGTTTTCCACGTCGTACATAGTTACCGTGTGATATTTGTGGTAACAAAATTATTTGTGTATGTTTTTACTTGTGGGCGCGAGTTCATCAATCTGATTGACCACGCATTTGTTGTTGCATTAGTTGGGAAAGTTGCGTTTGCTGCTGCTTTCGAAAGCAAATAAGTAGCAGTTAAATACCCACAATCAATTGACCGATATGCTTGACATGTGGTGAGTGTTGGAAAGTTTTATTGTTTTTTCAGGGAGCGTATACGTTATGGCTTTCATAAAAAAGATACAATTTTTTATTAAAATTTGTCATATTTTACTAATTGAATGAAAATTTGTACTTATATGAAAGTTTCTACTTGTATGACACTTAGTACTTGTATGAAACTTTGTAGTCATGTGAAAGTTTATACTTGTATGAAAGATGTTCCTTTTACGCTCCTTTGTCCTTGTATTAAACATTGTACTTATATGAAAGTTCGTCTGATATTTTGTACTTGTATGAAACTTTGTAGTCATATGAAAGTTTATACATGTATGGAAGTCTCAATTTGTATGAAAGTTGCTACTTGTATAAAATATGATACTTTTATGTACCTTTGTCCTTGTAATAAACATTGAAATTATAGGAAAGTTTATCTGATACTTTGTACTTGTATGAAACTTAGTAATAAGACACATTTTTTTACTTTTATAAATCGTTTTAGCCATATGAAGGTTTTTAGTTATACGAGAGTTACTATAGTATACTTTTGTGTAACAATGTGCTTGTATGATACTTTGTTCTTTTGTTAGACGAAATTGTCTACTTTGAAATTTTGTACTTATATGAAACTTAGTAATCAGATGAAACTTTTTACTTGTATGAGAGTTTCTACTTTTATGCAACTTTGTCCTTGTATAAAAATTTGTATGATACATTATACTTGTATGAAACTTTGTAACTAGACGAAATTGTTTACTTATATAAAATTTTGTACTTGTATGAAACTTTGGTGTTAAATGAAAATGGCAAGTTTAATGACGTTTAAGGTTAAAACTCCAAAAGCATCTCCAAAACTCGCTCCCTGGCTTCTATAGAATATATGGACTTCTTTCGAAACGCATAAAATCCTGAGTATTTGTCGTTTAAAATGCTTTCATTCATCTTTTTTTGCCTTTGCCAACTCCAAAACAAAAGGCAGTGGGTCAGAAGAAAAAAAAAATGAAAAAAAACTCCAACAAACTATCCAAACGCACTCGATTGAGACGTAAATTTAGTTGCGTGGGTAGTCATGCCAAACTATGTTTCTTCTCAGTTTTATGCTTGAAAGATTTTTTATGTGATCACATTTTTTAGCTGTTATTTGTAACGGCTTGTTGGTCTGTTGTTGTTTTGTTTTGAACCAAAAAAAAATGATAGATTGTCATATATATGTAGCTCAATTCATTGGTCTAGTGACTTTTTGTTGCTTTACGGTTGCTCTATGTTTTTCAAATATACCATTTATCATAATTATAGGACAGCTCGTTCTGACATGTTAGCATTTTCGAGTTTGTGATTCAAAATACTTGAAAATTTTGAACATTTTCCCAATTTTTTTTAACTTAAAAAACACAGAGTAAACGCTAAGAGCGGATACTTTTACTGTTTTAAAATAAACTGACATAAGGGCTGCGAACATGTCAGACCGAGGTGTCCTATAATTATGATAAGAGGTGTAGTTTAAAAAAAATCAATGAAATAAATAGATTTTTAAAATGTTAGATTAATTTCGTGAGTTTGAGTTGGCAGTAAAATAATATGGGTCAATGAAAATAATCAACCAAATATCATCTTTAAAAAGTAAAAGTTAAAGGGGGAAAATTATTACTTACTAATTTCTTCTGCTCTAAAAAGAAAAGCGTAAGTAAAAAGTACAATTGATGGTCTTTTCTTTTTTTCCCAAGCTTCATCCATTACCCCCTGGAGTTCAAGCACACCGCAGCGCAAATGAGCATAAGAGGTGAAAAGTACTCATAAAAAACCAAGAAAAAAAAAAGAAAAGTAGGTAAATAAGTTAATATTTTTCTAAACAGCGCATTTTAAATGCCATATTGCACATGTTTCGCTGTCTGTCTGACAATTTTATTTACATACTTGCATATAGTATTTGGCACACGTCTTTATTCAATTTATATGCAGCAAGACGCACCAAAGAAATGCGATAAAAAATGACTTTTTAAAGAGCTTACACACATTTGTTGTTGCGAGCCATCGAACAGCACCGAGCTGAGAGGTCGCGGAGACCACTCACACACAGCGTTGTATGGGTATAAGTAGAAGGAGAAGTGTTAAAATTGCACTTAGACACATATTTACATGCCAGAAAAGTGAATGGAGCTCCTAATAGCTTGACAGACTGTCAGCCACATGAGCCAGTTAACATGGCAACCAAGCCGAGTTTTTAAGTTTAGAGAAAATACAGTTGGCAAAGCTTTTTATATTTTCTGTTTAAGTTTTTGTTAGAAAGGGAGGGTGAGAGGATGGATGTCAGAAGCCTCTCATTGCCTCTCATACTAGATTACTATTAAACAAAAACTGCTTGTAGGTACTGTTTGTTGTCATTGTATTCATATCTAAGTACAGTATTGTGCTCCAAAGCATTCTACAAAGACGCTGTTAATAACATTTTTTTGGTCGATGGAAGAATAGAATATTTTCGATTGCTTTATTCAACACCGATATGCAAAGAAAAAAAATTCAAAACTTCCCAAAACATTGCTGCTGCCATCATATTGCACAGCACTGTACCTATTACACATGTAAGTAAATTTTGCATAGCATAAGCCAAACAATATTTTTTCTAGGTCAACGTGACGACGACAATGCGTCCAAAAAAGAAACCATGTGAGAGTGACAAGAGATATATGTATATGTACACTACAACAACAACAAAATAACAACAACAACAAGCATTAAGAAATAAAATAAAAAGTGAATATTTGTGTCACATTTCCAGCGCGGCGTTGACAAGCAGAACCAAAGCACTGCTTTAACAAAAATTGCTGACAACTCAACTGCTGGTCATTCAGTTGCCTAATTACGTAGACAGGCGAGGCGGATAAGGAGACGAATAAAAAAACGCGCAGAGACAGACAGGGGAGACAACTTGTAAGTTTGTGCTAATGCACTTGTTATTGTTGTTTGTTTTTGCTGCAAAGTGCAGTGATTTTGTCAAAAGAGATGGGAGATAGAGTTGTAGAGATAAAATGCTTAGACGAAGGATTGCTTATTAATTTTTATTTCAAGTCCTGCTTGAAAGAAGTAATTTCATTTTTATATTTAAAAAGTTTTTCCTCTTGTTATATCCATATTTGTTTCTTTTTTTTAAATTGTATTATTCTATTTTTTTGAGAAAAGAAAAATATTAAAACATACTGCTATGATTTTGATCGCTACTGTACATATGTAAGCATCTGTGTCAAATTTGCAATTTAGATCATTATAAGCTTGAATCAGTTGCCTCGCGTTATGAGCTTTAGAAGATTATAACAAGAAATTGCAAAAAAGACTAAGGTCTCATGTACACTTGCGGTAGAAAAAAGAGTACTCAACCCAATAATAGTGGTTGCGAATTATAAACGTATTTTTTACTGAAAACATAATTCGAGAAATTACAAATAAAAAGTTCCAAAGCTTAAGAGCTTTGTATGAAAAATGTAAGCTCTATTCGCTTAGTCATATCATCACGGGCGAACGAAGAAGAAATCCGAGGAAGGATACAGTTTTTAAAATCCTACAAAGTAATTTTTTGAGCAGGACAACGTCGACGACTTAAGAAACCATTTTTTAAATGCAGGGAATACAAAAGACTTAAGAAACAAACTTTAACAGAATTTTCAAATCTTTTTTAATTAATCGAATACTAAACACTTAAGAAGCAAACTTCAACACAATTTATTCAAAATTTAAGAAACCGACTTTACAACATTTGTAAATTATTTGAATACAAAAAACTTAAGAAACAAACTTTGTCAAAATTTTCGAAACATATTCCAGTTATTTGAAAACAAACGACTTCAGAAACAAACTTTACCAGAATGAAACCAGCTTTTAAATTATTTTATTTATTTATTTATTGACCACAAAAACTTAAGTAACCGTCTGTACAACAATTTTTTATACAAAAAACTTAAGAAACAAGCTTTAATAGGATTTATTTCGAATTTTTGAATAAATACAAGACTTAACAAACCTACATTGACAAAATTGTCAAAATTTTTTCATTAATCGCATACCAAAGTCTCAAGAAACATACTTAATCGAAATTTTCAAGACATTTTTTTAATAATTTCAATACAAAAGACTCAAGAAACAAACTTTACCATAATTTTGAACAGGTTTCTAAATTATTCGACCTCGAAAAACTTAAGAAACCCACTGCACAACATATGAAAATTATTTTAATACAAAAGACTTTAGAAACAAACTTGAATGAGAAATTGTGAAGATTTTTAAATTATTCGAATATAAAAGGCTTAAGTAACAAACCTAGCTATTTTGTACAGGCTTTTAAATTATTCGGCCACAAAAATCTTAAGAAACCAACTTAACAACATTTGTAAATTATTTGAATACAAAAGACTGAAGAAACAAACTTTAACAGCATTTCCTTAAGAAAAATTTTTTTTTTAGTTATTTAAATAATTTGCTTAGAAAATAAACTACCAGCATTTGGAACAGTTTTTTAAATTATTCGATCACCAAAAATTTAAGAAACCAACTGACAATTGTAAACTTTTTGAATACAAGAGACTTAAGAAACAAACTTTATTAGGAATTTGTGAACATTTTTAGTTATACGAATACAAAAGACTTAAGAAAAAAACTTTGGCAAAATTTGGAAAGCGTATTTGAATTAATTAAAAACGAAAGACTTTGGGAACGAACTTAATTAGAATTTTGGAATTTTTCTTATAATAATGTACTGGCGGTTTTTTGCACGCCACTGTATGTCCATTCAAGCAAGCGTAGAAGAGTGAGAGTGTCTAAAATACTTTCGAAAGTTAGCGAGTAAATATAACTGAGAAAGACATACATACACACTCATAAAGCATAAAGAAGTTGTGTGTGCCCAATATGCTTGATTGATTTCTTTTTTTATTCTTTAAATAGAAATTAAATGTTGATAGCTAAGTGCTTTGACCAAACTATGTATATTTCATATAGTAAAAGGGAAGTTACTAGCTGTAATTACGATTGGCTACGGTTTGTGCGATTCACTTTTTCTATTTGAAGATGCGAGTATGAATAAGCCTAAAATGTTAAAATTATAGAATGTCAAATTATTTATCATTTCATTGAAACACTCTCACGATAATTTCAACGAGATATATTCATACCCCTAAAGGGTATATGCACTGAGCACATGCAGCTGTTATTCTTATTTGAAACATGTTTTATCAATAGATGGAAAAATCTAAAAATGTTATTAGTTAGTCGTGCAACAGTCAGCAACATTCGAAACAAGTTGCGGTCTGCGCAAAAACAATGCGGTCAAACTAGCGAGCGAACACCGGCCATGCCAAACCAAACAAACAACTTCATGAGAGTCACTCTAAACTAGTGAACCAATAGCACAACCCGCTAACTTCGTTAATCACAGTCAATGACTTTTGCAAATTCTTGTTGTTTTTTGAGATTTTCTCATGACATTAAATGCATTTTTGCAGTTTTAGTTGCAAGAATAATTTAGCTGTGTGATTGTGAAATAATTGTACAAACACCATTTCGAGTTAAATCTGTTTAAAGCAAACAAACAAAAGTCCAAAGCAAGCACAATTTTTTTCCACTTGCCACAAATTATTAACGAATTTTAGTTGCCCGAATTTTATGCAGTTCTTGTTACTAAGCATTTATGTCGTTTTCAAAGTAATTGCCTTTGCGGTGAACTTTACGGTTTCGATGAATAAGCGAATTTGGTAATGCAAACTGAATGACCTTGATTTGCTTACAGTTTCTGGATAATTTCGAAAAACGATGTGTAAAAAAAACTAGTTTTGACAGATTTTCGAAAGAAATTCTCAATAAATTGATTAAAATACCTAAGAAACAACCTTTAATAAAATTCTCCAAGCATTATTTTAAGTAATCGCATACGAAAGACTTAAGAAACAAACTTGGACAGAAATTTTTTGAAATTATCGATTACAAAAGACTTGAGAAACAAACTTTACCAGAATTTTAAAATATTTTTTGATTAATCAAATACAAAATACTTAGGAACAAACTTGGATGGAATTTTCAAAACATATTTGAATTTATCGCATACAAAAGACTTGAAACCAACTTGACCAGAATTTTCAAATTATTTTCAGATAAGAGAATACAAAAGACTTAAGATGCAAACTTTATCAGAATATTGAATAGCTTTCTAAATATTCGACCACAAAAGACTTAAGAAACAAACTTTGATAGGAGTTTGTGAACATTTTTTAATTATTGGAATGCAAGAGTTTCAAAACAAACTTAAACAGTATTTGGAAGCTTATTGAAAATAATCAAAAATCAAATGCAAAGAACTTTATGAAAAAGGCCTCTTTTACTTAAGAAAAGTCTTTTTGGTTTGTAAAAGGTTTTTTGACTTGGAGGAGGTTTTTTTTGACTTGAAAACGGTTTATTTGAATGAAACAAGGTTGCTTTGATTTAAAAAAGGGTTTTTTTTATTTAAAAAAGTTTTTTTTATTTAAAAAAGGTTTCTTAGATTTAAAAAAGGCTTCTTTGATTTAAAAAAAGGTTTCTCTGGTTTAAAAAAAGGCTTCTTTGATTTAAAAAAAGGTTCCTTTTATTTAAAAAAGGTTTCTTTGTTTTAAAAAAGGTTTCTTTGATTTAAAAAAAGGTTTCTTAGATTTAAAAAAGGCTTCTTTGATTTAAAAAAAGGTTTCTCTGATTTAAAAAGGTTTTTTTTTTATTTAAAAAGGTTCTTTGATTTAAAAAGGTGGCGGCCGCCGTGGTGTAGCGGTTAAGTGTTCGGCCTTCTACACCAAGTCGTGGCGGTTCGATGCCCGGCGAAAGTAACATCAAAAATTATTTAGAAAACGATTTTTCTAAACGGGGTCGCCCCTCGGCAGTAGTTTGGCAAACTCTCCGGGTGTATATCTGCCATGAGAAGCTTCTCAGCAAAAAATTCATTTGCTTTGCAAGTGCCGTTCGGAGTCGGCAAAAAAATGTAGGTCCCGCCAACTTGTAGGAAAAACTCAAAAGCAACACACCACAAGTTGGAAAGAGAAGCTCGGCTAAAAATCTCGTTAGAGGTTATGATAACCTGTTGGTATATCGCCGCCATTAGTTTTTTTTTTTTTTTTCATTTAAAAAGGTTTCTTTCATTTAAAAAAGGTTTCTTTGATTTAAAAAAGGTTTCTTTGATTTAAAAAAAGGTTTCTTTGTTTTAAAAAAAGGTTTCTTTGATCTAAAAAAGATTTCTTTGGTTTAAAAAAGGGGTATTTTGATTTAAAAAGGTTTTTTTTTATTTAAAAAGGTTCTTTGACTTAAAAAAGGTTTCTTTAATTAAAAAAAGGTTTCTTTGATTTAAAAAAGGTTTCTTTGATTTAAAAAAAGGTTTATTTGATCTAAAAAAGGTTTATTTGATCTAAACAAGGTTTATTTGATCTAAAAAAGATTTCTTTGGTTTAAAAAAGGGTTTTTTTTTTTATTTAAAAAGGGTTTTTTTGATTTAAAAAGGTTCTTTGACTTAAAAAAGGTTTCTTTAATTAAAAAGGTTTCTTTGATTTAAAAAAGGTTTCTTTGATTTAAAAAAGGTTTCTTTAATTAAAAAAAGGTTTCTTTGATTTAAGGGTTTTTTTGATTTAAAAAGGTTCTTTGACTTAAAAAAGGTTTCTTTAATTAAAAAGGTTTCTTTGATTTAAAAAAGGTTTCTTTGATTTAAAAAAGGTTTCTTTAATTAAAAAAAGGTTTCTTTGATTTAAGAAAAAGGTTTCTTTGATTTAAGAAAAAGGTTTCTTTGATTTAAAAAAGGTTTCTTTGATTTAAAAAAGGTTTCTTTAATTAAAAAAAGGTTTCTTTGATTTAAAAAAAGGTTTCTTTGATTTAAAAAAGGTTTCTTTGATTTAAAAAAGGTTTCTTTGATTTAAAAAAAGGTTTCTTTGATCTAAAAAAGATTTCTTTGGTTTAAAAAAGGTTTTTTTTTTATTTAAAAAAAGGTTTCTTTGAAAAAAAGGTTTCTTTGATTTAAAAAAAGGTTTCTTTGATTTAAAGGTTTCTCTGAAAAAAAGATTTATTTGATTTAAAAAAGGTTTCTCTGAAAAAAAGATTTATTTGATTTAAAAAAGGTTTCTTTGATTTAAAAAGGTTTCTTGATTCAAAAAAGGGTTCTTTGATTTAAAAAAGGTTTCTTTGATTTAAAAAAGGTTTCTTTGATTTAAAAAAGGTTTCTTTAATTTAAAAATGGTTTCTTTGATTTAAAGGTTTCTCTGAAAAAAAGATTTATTTGATTTAAAAAAAGGTTTCTTTGATTTAAAAAAAGGTTTCTTTGATTTAAAAAAAGGTTTCTTTGATTTAAAAAAAGGTTTCTTTGATTTAAAAAAAGGTTTCTTTGATTTAAAAAAAGGTTTCTTTGATTTAAAAAAAGGTTTCTTTGATTTAAAAAAAGGTTTCTTTGATTTAAAAAAAGGTTTCTTTGAAAAAAAGGTTTCTTTGATTTAAAAAAGGTTTCTTTGATTTAAAAAAGGTTTCTTTAATTTAAAAATGGTTTCTTTGATTTAAAGGTTTCTTTGATTTAAAGGTTTCTCTGAAAAAAAGGTTTCTTTGATTTAAAAAAAAGGTTTCTTTGAAAAAAAGGTTTCTTTGATTTAAAAAAGGTTTCTTTAATTTAAAAATGGTTTCTTTGATTTAAAAAAAGGTTTCTTTGATTTAATAAAAAGGTTTCTTTGATTTAAAAAAAAGGTTTCTTTGAAAAAAAGGTTTCTTTGATTTAATAAAAAGGTTTCTTTGATTTAAAAAAAGGTTTGTTTGATTTAAAAAAAGGTTTCTTTGATTAAAAAAAAAGTTTCTTTGATTTAAAAAAAGGTTTCTTGGATTTAAAAAAAGGTTTCTTTGATTTAAAAAAAGGTTTCTTTGATTTAAAAAAAGGTTTCTTTGATTTAAAAAAAGGTTTCTTTGATTTAAAAAAAGGTTTCTTTGATTTAAAAAAAGGTTTCTTTGATTTAAAAAAAGGTTTCTTTGATTTAAAAAAGGTTTCTTGGATTTAAAAAAAGGTTTCTTTGATTTAAAAAAAGGTTTCTTTGATTTAAAAAAAGGTTTCTTTGATTTAAAAAAAGGTTTCTTTGATTTAAAAAAAGGTTTCTTTGATTTAAAAAAAGGTTTCTTTGATTTAAAAAAAGGTTTCTTTGATTTAAAAAAGGTTTCATGTTTAGTTCTACCAGAAAAATTTTTAAATCTACTAGAAAAAGGTTTCAATTCACTAAAACAAGATTTATTTTTTTCAAAAAATGATTTTTGGATTTGAAAAATGTTTCACTTGACGTAAAACAAATTTGATATAGCTTAAAAAGCTATAAGCGTGAAAAGAACACGATTTAGGTTTTGCCCATTTTTGTTGCCTGCAACAACGACATACAAGTATTGGCAAGACAACCAAAGTAATTGCTGCAATAACAACAACAAACAACAACCAGGTACAACAGCATTAGCAAGTCAATTTGCAAGTTAACCTTGATATAACCATTTGCCTACAAATCCCACCATTCATTCATCGTCAACCAGTCGTTGTTGAAAACGTAAAACAAAACTGCAAAGTTGGCACAAATGTGCTGACCAAAATTTTGCAAAAATTAAAATATACAAAAAAATTAATGGCTAAAAAAATACAGAGATTACGTAAAACTAAACACAAAGTTGTTGTTGTAAGCTGTGAAAATTGCTGGCGAAAAAAAAAATAGCTAGCAGCTGTAGGTAAGAACGAGAAAAATTAAAATTGCTGAGGGCTGCTGTTTGTTTCTTATTTTTCTCGTTTGTTAGACTTTGGCTCGAGCTCTTTGACTTTGATTGTGAGCTGTTGTTGCTAGCGCATTTCATTTGTTTTTATTGCTGAAGCTGCAGTTGTAATTGTAGTTGTTATTGATGTTTGTGTGTGCGCTTGAATGGTACCACAGGTGTTTAGCAGCAACAACAACAAATGCACACTTAAAGGCGCCCCCCTTTTGTTGTGCATCTTAGAGCAAGGCCTTGTAATTTTGTTGCTGTTGTTGTTTCTAGGTTTGTTTGTTGTTGCTATGGTCGTTGCTGACCATTATGGTTTGCTGCACGAGCATAATGTAATTGCGCGCATGTTGTAGCTGTATTAATAACGGCCCCGGCTAGCAACCGACAACTTACTATTTGCACTTTCATAAGGGAACAAAAACACTACAATGGACATGAATACAGTGTGTTAGAAGTAAAAAGGTACTTGCAGGAAATTTGTTTGATTTAAAAAAGGTTTTTTTGATTTAAAAAAGGTTTCTTTGATTTAAAAAAGGTTTCTTTGATTTAAAAAAGGTTTCTTTGATTTAAAAAAGGTTTCTTTGATTTAAAAAATGTTTTTTTTTGATTTAAAAAAGGTTTCTTTGATTTAAAAAAAGGTTGCTCTGATTTAAAAAAAAAGTTTCTTTGATTTAAAAAAGCTGGCTCTGATTTGAAAAAAGGTTCTTTGAATTGAAAAAGGTTTCAGTTGATTTAAAAAAGGGTTTTATTTAATTCAAAAATGTTTCAGTTAATTTCAAAAAGGTTTCAGTTGATTTAAAAAAGGTTTTATTTAATTGAAAAAGGTTTCAGTTGATTTAAAAAAGGTTTTATTTAATTCAAAAATGTTTCAGTTAATTTCAAAAAGGTTTTATTTAATTCAAAAATGTTTCAGTTAATTTCAAAAAGGTTTCAGTTAATTTGAAAAAGGTTTTCAGAATTCAGATGTTTTGAAATTTGTAGATTTTAGTGCTGAATTCCAGTTTTAAAAATATTTACTTTTATTTATAAAAAAATTTTTAATCTTAAAAAAAAATTACATATCTCATTTCGACTTTTAGTGACTGTATACTTAGCATATGTTTTTTATTAATATTCAATTGCATTGTTGTCTAAAGTAATTAACGTACTGGCGCATTTGCTGTTCCTATTACAATTCAAATGTATGCAAAGAAAAGCTATTGGAAGTATGCATGTAGAGAAGTAAATATTTATATATGCACCAGATTATATTAAATACATATCCACATACATACTAACACCTATTTGCTATTTTTATAACTTCATTTCTCACATTTCTTCATTGAAATAGTTTTTCTTTGATTTTTTTTTTACATTGCTTTAGGCAATTCTGCGCTATTTTTGCTCTCGTTTGTGGTAAGAGAAAATAATGCATAAGTGAATAATAAAAAAATCGTCGGAAAAATTAAATAAGCAAAGAAGTTAAATTGTAATGCACGACTTGTAAAAATTATATTTAATTTTGTATTCACGTCCGATAGCCACAAATGCGGAACAGCGCCTAAGTAATGGGTCAGCGGTTTGCATAGTTGCAAGAGCATGAAAGTGTTGGAGAGAAAATGAATATAATGAATAAATATTGTTCATGCTTTGCGTGGTCTAAACAGTTCATAGAACGAGGTCTTGAGACTGAAACAAGCCTTGGTTCCTTGTGAAAACAATTTTTTCGATGTAAAAAATGCTTCTTTCATACAAAAGAGGTTTTTTTGAGTTAAAAAAGGTTTCTTTGATTTAAAAAAGGTTTCTTTGATCTAAAAAAGGTCTCTTTGATTTAAAAAAGGTTTCTTTAATTTAAAAAAGGTTTTTGATTTATAAAAGGTTTTTTGATTTAAAAAAGGTTTTTTGATTTAAAAAGGGTTTGATTTAAAAAAGGGTTTTTGATTTAAAAACGGTTTTTGATTTATAAAAGGTTTTTTGATTTAAAAAGGGTTTTTATTTTATTTATTTATTTGACCTAGAAAAGGCTTCCTTGACTTAAAAAGGTTTCCTTGACTTAAAAAAGGTTTGCTTGACTTAAAAAAGGTTTCCTTGACTAAAAAAATGTTTCCTTAACTTAAAAAAGGTTTCCTAGACTTAAAAAACGTTTGCTTGACTTAAAAGAAGTTTCCTTGACTTAAAAAAGGTTTCCTAGACTTAAAAAAGGTTTGCTTGACTTAAAAAAGGTTTCCTTGACTTAAAAAACGTTTCCTTGACTTAAAAAAGGTACCTTTGTTTGAAAAAGGTTTTTTTGATTAAAAAAAAGGGTTGTTGTGTTAAAAAAGGTTTTTTGGTTTAAAATAGGTTTTTTTGGTTTAAAAAAGGTTTTTTGGTATAAAAAAGGTTTTTTGGTTTAAAAAAGGTTTTTTTGGTTTAAAAAAGGGTTTTGGTTTAAAAAAGGTTTTTTGATTTAAAAAAGGTTTTTTGATTTAAAAAAGGTTTTTTGATTTAAAAAAGGTTTTTTGATTAAAAAAAGGTAAAATTTTATTTAAAATAGGTTTCTTCAATTTAGAGAAGGTTTCTTTGATTTAAAAGGGTTTCCTTGACTTGAAATATATTACCTTGGCTTAAAAAAGGTTGCCTTGACTTAAAAAATGTTTTCTTGACTTAAAAAATGTTTCCTTTATTTAAAAAAAATTCTTTGCGCAAACGAATGTGTATGACTCGGACAGAACAAGGAGAATATAAAGATAAAACAATGAGAGGAGATAAAGTAAGATAGTGAGCAGTAAGAGTTGAATACTCTCTGTCCTGCTTTGTCCAGGAAGAAGTGTCAAATAAGTACTTCAACGGCTGTTAATTGAAACTAGGAGCTTTTAACTAATTTCTAGGACTGTTTGAAGAGAGTTGTCCTCAAAATTCGATTCAGCTAGACCAAGGAACGAGGGAAACTTACAACAGTTGAAGGAGGCGGAAGGGTAACTCAGATGCCCTTTCGCAAAAGCAACAAAACTTTTCAATTTTCGACAAGAACTAATTTAATTTACTCTATCAAAATTGCAAGAGGCCAATCGAGGTGATTCAGCGTTATTTTTTTTTTATATTTATGTCAGTATGTATTTAAGTTAAGTATTTGTCTGTAGAAAAATGGGGAAGTAAATAACACAACCCATGCGCCTTTGATAACTCAACGCTTATGGCCTAAACATACAGACTGTAGCTGTGATGGTCGAAACTGAATTGAATGGAACGGAACTAAAATCAACTGACAACTGACAACTAGCTTGTGCTTGACTGTTGACTATTTACATAAGTATGTAGTGGAGTGTTATGTGAGACGATTCTTCATTCATATTTATGGACGTTTGCTACACTGGCAAGGGGTGTATGTCAGTTTGTTCTTCCGTCCATAAGTCTACCTTTTTGCTGAGTGCTTATTAGCTTATAGTGGCTTCATGCTTGAAGTTTAATGTGGTTGTTGTTTTTCTTGCTGTGTTGTGTATATTTAATGCATGGCAATGTCTATTAGCGGAATTGGATAGGAAGAGGAAATTGAAAATTTTCAACGTCATTAAATTATTTTGCTTGCTATGGTTAATTTTTTTTATTTCAACCTTTTTTAGTTTTTTTCAAGTTTTTTCTTTTTAGTTTCAGCGTTTGTATGTTTTGTACTAGCGCTATTATCCGTTAGCCGCTTGCTTTTTTTTTAATGTCATTACTATTATTGTTATCTTTGTATGCAATGCACGTTCATGCTTATAATGCTTTTCCTACAATTGCATATAGCTTGATATATTTGTAGGTATTGAAGTAGTAAGTACCTGTAAAGAAACTCACCACTCATCTAAAAACAGGTAGTTTATAACTAGTTTCAAAAGTACTTCTACAAGGCCCCAGCCCGAAAAAGTTTCTCCAAATCTAATTACGGCCCTTAATACGACATTACTATCTGCGATTACCAGGAGGGTCCTGAGAACAATTCTCCAATAGCTGGAATAAAATTTCGTTTTAAATTTCAAAAACTAGCCCAAAAATATCCACTTCTCAACCAGCTCTTAGAATCAGACTCGTACAAATCGCAAGCTATAGATAATACTGTCCCAAGTCTAAGCAAAAACTATAAACTGTTTATCTAAGTTTAATTACGGCAGCTCTGGAGATTCCTGAAGGGAAATTGTTTTCTAGAGAACAAATTTCAGGAAGATTTAACAGAACAGCTGAGAATAGATCAGATGAAATTCTAACAACAATGATATTTCTAGAGAGCAAACCTCAAGAAGATCGACCAGAATAACTGAAAATAAATTAGATAAAGCTCAATCAACAATAAAAACTTTCTAGGTGACATTTCTAGAAAACAAACCCTTATAAAATAAACTAAAATATTTTAAAATGGTCCAGCGAAAATAACAAAAAACACATAAACTTTCTGTGTGAACAATGAATACCAAATAGAACTTGGTTCCGAAGATTTTAGCAGAGAATATTTCTAGAAAACAAACCCCATGAAGATTGACAAGAAATGAGAATATATGTATATCAGATGATATCCAGAAAAGAATCTCAAGAAGATCGACCATAATAACTGAGAAAAGATTGGATAAAGCTCCAGCATCAATAAGCTAGACTCTAGAGAACAAAACTTTGAAAGATCGACCTGAATATCTGAGAATTATTCGATTTATCTCCAAGAAACATCAAGAAAATTGACCAGAATAACTGAGGCCAGAGTTCCGCCAACAGCAAAAACTGTCTAGGTGACATTTCTAGAGATCGCCCAAAATAAGCTCCCTTAACCTAGCCCAACCTTTGTAGCCCAATCAAAAAAGGAAAGCGTACTAAATTGCCCAATATTTATTGCTAATTTAATACGCTTTGATTTAATTTATTACACTTGGGGTTTTAAAATTACCGAGGATTGGGCTAGCTTAAGGTTAAGCTAGCCCAACCAAGAAAAAATTTTTAGCAAAACCAAAAAGTAAAAATGCAGTTATTATCTACATATTTATTGCCAATTTAGTACGCTTTCATTTCATTTATTACACCTGGTATTTTAAAATTACCGAGGGTTTTAAAGTTAACCTAGCCCAACCATCAACAAAATTTGAGCCCAATCAAAAAAGGAAAGCGTACTAAATTGCCCAATATTTAATGCTAATTTAATACGCTTTCATTTAATTTATTACACTTCGGGTTTTAAAATTACCGAGGATTGGGCTAGCTTAACCTTAAGCCAGCCCAACCATGAAAAAAATTTCAGCCCAATCAAAAAAGGAAAACGCAGTTGTTTTCTCCTTATTTAATGCTAATTTAGTACGCTTTCATTTCATTTATTACACCTGGTATTTTAAAATTACCGAGGGTTTTAAAGTTAACCTAGCCCAACCATCAACAAAATTTTAGCCCAATCAAAAAAGGAAAGCGTACTAAATTGCCCAATATTTAATGCTAATTTAATACGATTTGATTTAATTTATTACACTTGGGGTTTTAAAATTACCGAGAATTGGGCTAGCTTAAGGTTAAGCTTAAGGTTAAGCTAGCCCAACCATCAAAAAAATTTCAGCCCAATCAAAAAAGGAAAACGCAGTTGTTTTCTCCTTATTTAATGCTAATTTAGTACGCTTTACTTTAATTTATTACACTTGGTTTTTTTAAAATTACCCAGGGTTGGGCTAGCTTAAGGTTAAGCTAGCCCAACCATCAAAAAAATTTCAGCCCAATCAAAAAAGGAAAACGCAGTTGTTTTCTCCTTATTTAATGCTATTTAATGCTAATTTAGTACGCTTTCATTTCATTTATTACACCTGGTATTTTAAAATTACCGAGGGTTTTAAAGTTAACCTAGCCCAACCATCAACAAAATTTTAGCTTAACCTTAAGCTAGCCCAACCCTGGGTAATTTTAAAACCCCAAGTGTAATAAATTAAATCAAAGCGTATTAAATTAGCAATAAATATTGGGCAATTTAGTACGCTTTCCTTTTTTGATTGGGCTCAAATTTTGTTGATGGTTGGGCTAGGTTAACTTTAAAACCCTCGGTAATTTTAAAATACCAGGTGTAATAAATGAAATGAAAGCGTACTAAATTGGCAATAAATATGTAGATACTAACTGCATTTTTACTTTTTGGTTTTGCTAAAAAAATTTTCTTGGTTGGGCTAGCTTAACCTTAAGCTAGCCCAATCCTCGGTAATTTTAAAACCCCAAGTGTAATAAATTAAATCAAAGCGTATTAAATTAGCAATAAATATTGGGCAATTTAGTACGCTTTCCTTTTTTGATTGGGCTACAAAGGTTGGGCTAGGTTAAGGGAGCTCCCAAAATACATGAGAATGATCCAGAGAAATTCTCCCAGCAACAAAAACATTATATGTCAATAAAGAATCCCAAATAGAACTTGGTTCCGAAGAAGTGAAGTTTAGTAGCTTCTGAAATATATCTACCTATCAAGCTAGCTATACCAGTTCTGAGGCAGCCCACAACAAATTATTTTGTCTCCTGGGATCATTACCTTCGTGTT